>CM061062.1:280270803-280581949 GCA_030762895.1 Sophora flavescens | reverse complement strand
TTCATAAAATATGTATAAAATAAATAAATATTGTCATCTTCTAGTTTCAAAACATCTTTTATTTATGTTTAGAATATTAAAATAATAAAAAATTACGTCAAATCAAATCGGCAAGTATTATTAGGAAAAAACCAACAAATAAAAAATCAATGACGCAAAAAATAGAATAAACATATATTAAATTTTATATACGCGTTTTGGTTTGGATTTGTTCGGTTTAAAAAAAAGGATCCAAAACCCGATCCGATCCTGTCGGTTTTCACAAAACAAGGTCCGAAAAAATCCAATAGATATCAATTTTGTTTGTTTTTCGATTTTCTTTTGGATCAGTTTTCGGTTTTTTTTTGGATCGCTTTGGATATGAATACCCCTCTTCCGTTTTCTCCCTCTCTTCTAGAAAGAAGTGTTTCCGCTTAAAGTAGAGATGGCAAAATGGGAAAATGTGACACCCATACCCAGGTCATCACATGGTTACCCATTTACGGAAATAAAACTTAATTTGCTGGTTACTTTCGGAAAATAATGTTTTCTCAACGTCCATCTTTACAAAATATGGTGATAATTTTTTTTTCCTTTTCCTTTTAACCTCATGATAACCACAACTTAATCAAATCACACTTAACAACACAATGTACAGAAATCTTACAACTATACTGCCTCATATATTTTCACACCTAAATCATAATCAGTATTACTCTCAAAACACAATATAACATAATAGGACCTAAGCTGGTCTTAACTAACCGACACTACTGACCCAATAGGAGCAAAGACAACACGCTTCCAACTCGACACAAACTTCTTCTTCTTGTAGGGTTCATACCCCTTGTACGTCTCTGATATGGTTGTAAGGGTGAGACGCCAATATATGGATTTAACAAAATAACTAAATGCTCGCACAAAAGAAGACACATACACATATACATACACATCTCAATTATAGCATACAGTTTATCAGTGGGTTTCACACCCCAAACATCAACATTGAAAACTATGCATGAACACTTCTATCCATCATCTAAACATTCGCACTTAATCTCATGAGATATCTCCAACATTGTGATGAGTTGATCAGACTCAATAGTTACAGGCCCGCAGCCACAGACGCACAGTCACAGACCCTCGATCCACAGCACCGAGCCACAAACCCGCAGATTACAGACCCTCGCCACGACGCACAACCACAAACCCGCGATTCAGACCCGCCACTGCACTCCACCCACAGTCACAGACCCACAGTCACAGACACGCAGTCAAAATACAGGCCCACAGCCATAGACACGCAGTCACAGACACGCAGTCAAAATACAGGCCCACAGCCATAGACATGCAGTCACAGACACGCAGTCAAAATACAGGCACGTCTGCCAAATGCATGGAAAAACACTCTGTTCTTGATACTTTTCTTTGTGCTCAATCTTTCTTTGCCGAAGCTCAAAATGGCTTACGACTCACACAGTTTTAACCATCTTTAAAACTTTTATTACAACACAGGACCTCACAGTCCGAGTGCTCAATCACGACACCTCTCGACCGATGCACCAGTCAGAGGTTCGTGGTAATAGAAAACATCTTCAAATGTTTCAATATAGTATACCTCATGTATACAATATAGGCCCTCAAAGTCCAAATGATTGAGTCCATCACAACACAGAACATTAGTACCCCGACGTCTCGGTTACTAAGTCCAACTGTACTTTCAACACGGTGAAATCAACTTTTGATTCTCAGAAATTCTTTTCCAAGGTAGAAATTCATTATAAAATCCTTAAGTCGTAAACTTAGTTTTTCACAAACCAAAGAGTCACTTGAGGTTTATTCTCCTCAAAATATGCACTGCCGTTTCAAAAATACTTGCCATCTACACTTTTCCAAATTTGCCGTCAAATATTATTTTGAAGGCTTTTTAAGCCAAAACTTAACTTTTTCCACTTAATTAATTTTCTAAAATCATGATTAACTTATTTTCACCAATTACTTTTATAAAAGAATATTTTGTAATATTCCCGAATTTCATACGTAAAAATTAGCAGTGCAAAAATATTTTCACGGTTTCGCTCTCATTGTGACTCATAAATTACTTTTACACAAATAAATTATTAAAATAATAATATTTCTCAAAACTCGTTATTTTTCCAAAATAATATTTTTCCACCACTATTATATTCCAACATTTACCATAAAACATTGAATATAATTTACACAACTTATTAAAGCTTTTATCCGATTAACTTTAATTGAGCACTGACCACTGTCAGGCTTCTCACCCATCAACCAACAGTTATATCACAGATATTTTCCAGGCAGATCATGCATCATAGCAGTATAATACACAATTGCAAATAATTAAATAAATTAAACATAACTCCACACCAATACACAGATAAACCACACCACGTAAACAACAAAACCAATAACCACAACCACATATAAATCATATAAACCACACCACAAGCAAATAGTTATTAAGAAAAATCCCTCAGGTAAGCTCCCCTTACCTCTTGAAGACTCGAACTAACGGTTTCAAATAATCTCCCGATTTGATCTGGCTTCCTCCGTCGGCTTTAGGTCAAACCAACCCGATCGATTCCTTCATAACGAATTGCAACCAAAATAAATCAAATCAAACAAAACATACTTGACTCATGGAGGTTAGGGTTCGGCTTCACCCAATTTTCTAGGTTAGGAAACTTAAAATTTGATTAACTTAGGGATTAATGATCCATAAGTAACTTTAAACATGATTAAGCACTTAAACCAAGATTATGAACCAAGAACATGAACTAAAACTCATCTAGTTCCAAGAACTAGGGTTTCGGCCAAGGGCTGAGTTTGGGGTTAGAAATCTCTAAAATTTCTAAACTCTTGGATTTAATCAACATACAAAACCTAGAGTTAGATTCAAGTGTTACAAACAACTTTTGAATCATAAAACCAACAAGTGCTCATACCTAGGGTTTCGGTTTTGATGAGATCAATATGTTAATGTTTGATTTTTGATCTTCTATATACTTGAATACAAGAACTATCAAGATATAATCATGAATCAAAACATGAAAATGAAACAAAACCTAAGAACACAAAGTTAACCTAGGTTCGGCCCAGTGCAGATTTTAGGGAAAGAAATTTCTCATGATCTTGTGTTTCTAGATGATGAAAATAGAGATGATTATAAGATCATAGCAATTGGTTTCATGTCAAAAGGATTTTTCTAGAATTAGTTATGAATTTTTGAATCTAGTTCCATGAACTTTAAACAAATGAAGAACATGTTGATCAAAGGCATAAACTCAAGAATCTTATGAAGAGAAAAGCTTAGAATAGCAAGATTAAGAGAGACTACCTCTTGATGATCAAAGAAAATTATGATTTGGATGATGTTCTTCAAGGTTTTCTTTTGGTGTTCTTAAGAAACTTAAGGGAGAAGATGAACATAGTTAGGGTTTTAGAACAGTTTCAGTATTTTGGGTAGATCTCTCAACATACTTGTCCGTTTTGGATGATCTTTATGTAGTTGGAAATAAGAGAGAAAGATGAACAACTTTCATGTTGGAAGTTTTTCGAGATTCAAAATAGAAACTGGTCAGAATTGCCAATCAAAATCTGGCGAATTATGAGCTCCAAAGAACATGAAAATGGAAAAATGCCTTAAGGAAGAAGATAACCTATTTAAATGAACAAAAAACCCAAACTTAATGAAGAAGGCATTGGAGCCGTGAGGATGGGGCAAGGTTTGGTCAACTTGTTCAATGGCAATTGTTAGAAATTGTCATAAAAAGACAAGGGCATTTTGGTCATTTCATAGGAAAATTTAATGTTGCCATAAATGTGCCATTATGGCCATTTATGATAGGATAAACTCGTCATAAATGCTTGTCAAGTCGGTCAATTCAATGTCTCTGCTACGTTGCCGACTTCCCGATTCATCTGACTCAGGCTCTGCCTGGAGACATCTCGACGTATAGGCCCGCAACAAATATAATATTTTAATTTTTTTTACCAAAATTTTCAAAACTTCCAGTATCGTAGTAAATATGATAAAAACATTTTTCATCTCATTCACGATTCAAAATTAGGTCTTCTGAGCAGTAAACTTTTACTGTCAGTGAAAACACAGAAAACGCAGACCGGCTTCCGTCTGAATTTTCAACCAAAAACTTCCCCGTAGCCTTATAAAAATAAGTATAACAAGGAAATGACCTTGGTTTATACAAAATCATTTTCTCTGTCTCGGATAAAAATATATATTTATATATTTATTACAGATATTACGAAGCAGCGAAAATCGGGGTGTTACATTACTACCCCTCTTAAAAAAATTTCGTCCTCGAAATTTTGAGACTCGAAGCTAAACAGTATTTTGTAACCTCATCTTAACCTTAAGATTTTACATTGTCCTCCACATCACTTCATTCCTCTTATTCTATATTCCATAACACAATTCATTCTTATGTCATTTCTACATATCCGTACTATCCTCAAAATTTCATCAGAGTCTACCACACTTGAAAAAAAAAATCAAAACTTAATCACTTCTCTTATCAACATGGTTCCACCAGAAACCTTATTCAAATCATATTATCACTAATACCAACAATATCTACACAGCACCACGTATCAACTCCTTACTCAAAATATTTAATCATAGTCTTAGTTTCTATTCATTATAATTCACTACTCCAATTTAATATGACCTCACACATCTCATCCTCAAAATAACTTCATTGCATATCTTAATGCAATTAAACCAAAAGGGACTATATAGAATAGAATTATCTAACTCTTAGCTTTCGAACTTTTCTAACAACTTAATTTTACTCAAGAACTTCTCTTTTCCGCTCACATTCAACTTAGGTAAAACTACCCTAGAAACCTTTCTATAATTCCTTACAATCACACGATTAAATCTCAGAGATGATCTTGTTATCATTATCCTAGCTCCTTTAGCAAACTATACCTCGATCATAACAAAATCTACCGAAATCATTTTATTTACTGATGTTACTTCTAGAAATTCTCAACTTACTAGTCACATTTACACCTCAATAAAAATCCACTAACCTCTTGTTGTACTTAGGTATTACACTTACTCTCAGCTAACCTTCTAAGGATCAATTCCTTTCTTCTTTATCCATCTAACTTAGGATGAAAAGCTGAACATTAACTTCAACTTGGATCTTAACACTAGATGTAACTTTAGCCCAACACTCGAAGTAAGCCTTGCTCAGAATGATGTTGGAAAATTCTTTATCACGTTGGATCAGTCCTCTGATACACGCCTCTGTTGGTTTTTCCATTACACAGTGAACCTAAGCAGGTAAAAAGATGTTGACTTCATCAACCTACTCCCAATAATCTGAAAAGAGATTTTCAAGACAAGAATTTTCTTGATTTTGCTTTCACAAGAAAGCACAAAGAATAATTTGATCAATCTGAAAGATACAAGTGTCCAATATGTAAAAAGATTCTTTAATAGGTTCGTGAGTGTAAAAATGCATAGCTAATACAAGTTTACAAACATGAGTCTAATAAAGTTTCTTCCTTCACAAGAACTTTACTACACAACAATTTAAAAGAACATCAGTCCGACCAAAATTTAGACTGGATCACTTCCACCAAAAGTAAAAGTGAATCGACTAAGTCTCATCAAGAAACTTCTATCATCAAGAATTCACATCTGTCGCATAACTCAAGAAATACTCATAATACATTCCCAAAGAAGTATGAAAATATTCAGACTGTCAGAACCAAAGTCAAGATAGATTTTAAATCAAGGTCAGAAATATGAATTTGGCCTGTACAAAATGTACCGCTATGATTGTCTAATACAACCATAGGAATTTGAAAAGCAATTTGTCCATAAGGAACAATTTTTCTGAATCCCGAGACCCTCATCTAAGGTTGAAGATTTAAATCTATTCGCCCTGGTTTCTCACAAGAACAACGGTCTTTTATGACGCACTTAGTGTGGTCACCCTGAATCGGCACGATTTCTGATGACTTAGTCAATCGCTCAGACACACGAACAGTTGATCTTTCCTCATAAGTTGAGTTTACAGTACAAAGTCTTTAATAAGTCCTAACTCCCATCTGGTGGTAACTTGTTCTCAAGTCGATCCTTTGAATATATAACAACTCCTTGTGAGGAATCTGTAACACTTGGTACCTAAGTCTCTCATACTCCTCGTGATTCTTAGAGTAAACGAGAACATCATCAATGAAGATGATGACTAACTTATTGAGAAATGGACCAAAATTCCATTTCTTGAAGTCTAACCCAACTAACTTAGTTGGCGATATCCTACACAAAGCGGTTGAAATCTGACTAAATCTAGAAACTAGATCAATCAGAAACTCAACATCCGTCCGTCCGTACAAACTTGGGACATTCTCAGAAAATTTTCCCCAACAACTTTCGATAACAGGTACCTTATTCAAATGTCTGATATCGTCCTAAGGGATAAACGAATGTATCAACATGAACATGAGTACCCTTTACTAAACATGGGTTCTCACAAGGTCTCAACCCAATCAGAACCCACCAAAACATAATAATTGTCATAATGACCAATTGAATAGTTGAAAACACACAATCCATCGAAACAAAGTATGAATTGCACCCGAATTAAAATAGTATAGTTAAGAGATTACCGTCCTAATTTGAAGTCTTAGCGTTCCACGCATGAAAACCTCTACCCGCAACCGTCAGCTTATTTGCTCTGGTATTATTGACAGCCGGTCCATGCTTTGGTGCATTGCAATCATTTGCCTAATGTCCCATTTGACCACAATTGAAACACTTAGATCTCTTTAGTGCATTGCAATCCCTTGCCAAATGTCCCACTTGATTACAATTGAAACACCTAGTCCCCTTTTTCAGGGCAAGTATTCATCATGTGATTTGGATCCCCACACCTGTAGCACCTTTTAAGTTGACCTTGACTTTGGTTCGTTTGGCCACCACTCCCCGATGCAACAAAATTCGAATGATGTTGTTGTCGATTCTGGTCATTTCCTGGTGATCGGAAATAAGGTTTTCTCTCCACTTGCTTTTCTCCCTGATTCTCAGATTGATCCTTGGATCTAGTGGGTCCTCCAACATTTCCCTTATCATTTCTTCCTTTCCTCATCTGCTCAATCTTCCGACTCATTTCGACCAAAACTTGAAAAGTTCGAAGTTGCAGAGGTAAAACAGATTCCTTAATCTCAAACCTTAAGCCCGCTTCAAACCTCTCACATTTCCAGCTTTCATTTGGTAGTGCTTGAAAGAAATGGAAGTATTTGGCAAGCGATTCAAACTTAGCTGCATACTCTCCCACAGACATGTCTTGTTGTTGTAATCCTAGAAATTCCACCTCTTTCTCGATCCTAGCACTCTCCGGAAAATACTTATCCATGAATGCAGTTCGAAAAACGTTCCAAGTAATGTCTTGATGATCAGCCTCTAACAGTAGCCTGGAACCTTTCCACCAATACTCCGCATCTCCTACCAGTAGGAAAGCAGCATAAGTGACCCTCACTTCTGCCGGCGTGACCACCAACTCAAAAATTTTATCCAGCTCCTGAATCCATAAATCAGCTTTCTCATGATCAACATCCCCACCAAACTGTGAAGGATTTTGGCTTCGAAACGCTACCAAAGCCTTGCCTTCCGCAGCTTGCAGATTCTGAGCATTCATAGATGCAGTTTGGTTGGCAATTGCTGCTGCCACATGTTCCATAGCCTGAGCCGCATAATCCACTCCTTCTTCATACTCCTCATTCATGTTACCACAACCGCCAACACGTCCACCTCTATGGCCTCTTCCTCGACCGCGTCCACGTCCACCTTCTGGTGCAGGTTCCATAACTGACCTGTAGAACAAAATCAGTTAGACCGCAACCAGAAAATGAAACGTGCATTGGTGTATTAACACACATTACTTCTAAGAAGTAATTCAAACAAAACTTAACTCAGAGAAAACACAACGTCAACACAACAGACCTATTCCCCAAAGATCCCGAAAGACTCGACCAGCTCTGATACCACTAATGTGACACCCATACCCAGGTCATCACATGGTTACCCATTTACGGAAATAAAACTTAATTTGCTGGTTACTTTCGGAAAATAATGTTTTCTCAACGTCCATCTTTACAAAATATGGTGATAATTTTTTTCCTTTTCCTTTTAACCTCATGATAACAACAACTTAATCAAATCACACTTAACAACACAATGTACAGAAATCTTACAACTATACTGCCTCATATATTTTCACACCTAAATCATAATCAGTATTACTCTCAAAACACAATATAACATAATAGGACCTAAGCTGGTCGTAACTAACCGACACTACAGCCAATAGGAGCAGCATAACACGCTTCCAACTCGACAGCCTTCTTCTTCTTGTAGGGTTCATACCCCTTGTACGTCTCTGATATGGTTGTAAGGGTGAGACTGGCCGCGCTGTCGCCACGCGCCAAAAAGAACGAGCGTTTACAAAATAATGTAGTATAGAGCGACAACTCGGATCGTCTCTCAAGGACTCTTTAGGTGTTGTTATTATTAACAGAAAAGTTAGAAAAAGTTAGAATTTGGGGTTTTGAGATTGGAAACTAAATTAAAGAAGCAAAACAGAAAACAAGGCAAGAAAATAGAGCAGTTACCAAATAAGCTAAAGCGATTAACCTACTGTTCTCAGTTTCCCACTATCATTGGTTCATGCAAATCCTAAGCAGATACTAATCCCCTCCCGGTTGTAGCAACAATTAACAAACGAAACCGCTACTACGGATATATGTTCCTATTCCCGAATTAAACAAACGGGGTTAAGCTCTCATGAACTAAACGAACATGAATGAACACACGCGAATTAAACAAACGCGATTAAGTATAGGAACATAACATCACCGGAACGAATCAATACAATACTATACATTCCTGAATTAAACAAACAGAAATATAAAGCATGGCATTGAAAAGAGAAAAGGAAATGAAAACAGGAAATACATGAACCTCAAGTATGGATAGAAACCAATTACAGTAGATTAATCAAGGAGACTAGTTCTCCATTACAAAAGTAAAACAACAAACTAAGAAAAACAAAGGACTAACAAGCTCAGAAACTAGCCAAAATTGGCTAATTCTGACTAGACTCTTCCAGTTCTGCCTAAGACTACTTATATACACATTTCTGGAATCCAAGTCCTCGCGAGGCGAAGCACTGCTCGCGAGGCGAATTATGCGAAAGGTTTGCAACTCTTGGTCTTCTCGCGAGGCGAGCATAAATTCGCGAGGCGAACTCTTCAAATTCCTAAACTGCAACGCCCGTGACCTTCCACACGGGCAAGCCATTATCGTCTCTGACTTTTCATGGTTGGATGACTCGCGAGGCGAGACATTTATTCGCGGGGCGAACCAGAGACTTTGCATTTTCTTGGAACAGTCAGCTTCGGGGTCGCGAGGCGAGTAGCCTTCTCGCGGGGCGAGAAACTCCAGAATTATTCATTTGTAGTTACCTGAAAACAGAAAATAAAAGTAAATACTTTATTCACTCTAAATCAACTAAATTAACTTAAAAACAATTTACAGACTCAAAATACTACTTAAGGACAATCAAGTCTAATTTGGGTAAAAATGATATAAAATTAGCACAAAGCCAAGGTCTTTACTAGTTATAAAACCAGTCAAACAGAGGCTCATCAAAATACCCCAAACTTAAACTTTGCTTGTCCCCAAGCAAACTACACTCAAAAACTTAAAAACTTAAAAAGACTCAAAACCTGGCAAGCTCAAAAGATTCAATCAACTTTCCATAGATTTCAAGCAATTTTTCAAAACAATTTTTCTTTCAATGTTCCCCCCTTTCAAGCAAAGCAATCCCCATATTCATTTATTCTAAACATTGAGAAATTAATCATTCAGAGAATCAGAAATCTAAGCAGGGGGTCAAAGTTACACATAAAAGGGAGATCACCAAAATCAAACAACTGCCTTCCTCACAAGGGAAATTTGTGTTTCACTCATCGCTCAGTTTGTCAGGCTAACAACATTCACTCAAATTCACTTTTAAGAGCACTTCCCATAAATTTGATTTTCATCTCAAAATGGTCCCCACAGAAAATATGCAAGCAACATCAGAAGGTCTTTTATGGGTTATAATGGGGCCTGGCTAAGGGTAGGATATACAAAGGTACTAGGCTGAAGATCCTAGGAACTAAGAGAGCATGAACATTATTTACACTTTGAAATTAAACTCAAGTTCCTTTCTTAATTTTTTTTTCTTTATGCCTTGGGTGACTACAACCTTTTTATTTCTTTTTGGCATTTTTGCACTTTTATTTTTTTTTTTCTGTTTTTCTTTTCTTTTCTTTTCTTTTTATTTTTTTCTTTTCATTTTTACACTTTTTTTTTCAATCCCAAACAACACATTGCACCTAGTAGCCACCCCAAACTTAATTTCTTGCACCCATTCTAAGATTACATGCTCTCCTAATCCTAAGATCGGGTTAACATGGTTTTCCATATTTTTGGGCTTATAACATTAGGTTATCAAGAATTGACAGGCTAATAGGCTCAATGGGGCTAACTAGGGAACATGCATTAGGAATTGGTTATTTTAGGCCAAGTAGCTATTTACAAAGAAAATGCCTAAATCATTTGCTACACACATATAATCATGCAAACCAAAAAGAGATTCAATCAAATTCAGGAAAGTGCAATCAAAAGTGATTTTCACACAGTTTAAAACATGTTGGAGGCTCAAAACCTCACCTGGACATTTTTTTGCAAATTATTTGAAAGAGATTCTATCCCTAGTGTGTGCTTCCTATCACCCCAAACTTATCATAAATCATGTCATCATAACAAAATCTCAAAGTTCAGTTTTCAATCACATGGGGATCATTTTTCAAAAAATTTCTCCAATCCTAGGGGGGAAACAGTCAACAATATCATGCAATCAATCTATGCAAAATCAATAAAATCCAATAAACTTGCCAATACCAAGACACAAACACAACTCCTGAGCTTCTCAAATTATTCAGGAGCCTTATTGAAAACAAAGCAGAAATAAAGCAAGGAAAATAAAATTAAAAAGAAGAAAGGGTTAAGAAAACTCATTAAGGCGGTTCCACCGAGATCCCATTGTCTGTAACATAAGGCCCACGTGATGGATAAAGAGTAGGAGTTCATTCCATGCTTCCCTGACTTGCAGCCTTGATGTGGGGGTGAGCATTTGACAATTATGGCAACCTCGCCGAGTGCGGCGGACTTCTCACTACCTCTCGGGTCACAGACGACCGCTTTCTCTACAAAGTCTCCCCAATAGAAGTGGGTCTCAACCTCTTGGACAGGCCATGGTGCAAAATCCAAGGGTTTAAACTCCATCACTGGTGGCTCCTCAGGGGGAGGTGGCAAACAGTTAGTTGGGGTTACTGGTGCTGCTTCATTTTCTGCACTTTCTTCATTCACTGCACGAACAAATTCATCACCTGCTATACACGCAGAAATTTCAGCACACACCACACAAAGGTTAGAGTTAGTACATATATTACAAGAAAATGAATCAGAAAAATCTACAATGTCTGGAAATTCTTCAATCAATTCATCCACCCCATTACTCTCAACACATTCAATTGTTTTACTTGAATCATCTACTCCCAAAGGTTCTTCTTTATCTTCAGGCACGGGGGAGCAGCTGCCCTCTTGATCCTCTTGATCTAAGTTTCCTGAACAGAACAAACCTGCAAAACGATCCGCATTTTCTATTTTTCCTGAAAAGTATAAACCTGTAAAACATTCAACACACAAAGCAGTTCCGTCACAATAACAAGCATTAGGATCAGGGGATTCAACACATAAACCATCATCAACAGAAACATTATCATCAGAATTATTATCAAAAGTATTTTCAGGAATAACCATCTGTGAATCCTTATGTTCCTCAAGGGGCTGTGGAGTTCGCATTGCAGCCGAGTTGGCGGTAACTTGATCAATTAGAGCCCACAACTTTTGAGATTCAGCTTGGTCCCTCTGTTGGGCTTCACGATTACTTGCCTCCATTGCCTCCATCCTCTGTTGAAATTCAAGATTGTATGCCATCCGTTGATTGTTCTCTTCCATTTGTTGTAGCATTGAAGCAATCTCATCCAAGGTGCTCTGTGAAGGTTTGGAAGGTGCAGAGGTGGTCACTTGGCTAGGATAGTATGGTGGTGGCTCACTAAAATTAGGATAATACATGCAAGGCGGTGGTTCATAATAAACATTAGGCAAATATCCATACATGTAATTATCCATGGGGAAAATAAAATTTACTGAGACAGACAAAGCGAGACAAAACTAATTAGCAAAGCAAAAAGTTTTTTTTTTTATTATTTTCTGCTAATAACAACAAAACCGAGTCCCCCAACACGGCGCCAATTTTTGGTCAGCATTGCCGCCACGCGCCAAAAAGAAACGAGCGTTTACAAAATAATGTAGTATAGAGCGACAACTCCGGATCGTCTCTCAAGGACTCTTTAGGTGTTGTTATTATTAACAGAAAAGTTAGAAAAAGTTAGAATTTGGGGTTTTGAGA
The DNA here is from genome assembly GCA_030762895.1 of Sophora flavescens. Taxonomy (NCBI): domain Eukaryota; kingdom Viridiplantae; phylum Streptophyta; class Magnoliopsida; order Fabales; family Fabaceae; genus Sophora; species Sophora flavescens. The sequence goes on along the minus strand of CM061062.1, from coordinate 280,569,386 downwards.
TTGGAAACTAAATTAAAGAAGCAAAACAGAAAACAAGGCAAGAAAATAGAGCAGTTACCAAATAAGCTAAAGCGATTAACCTACTGTTCTCAGTTTCCCACTATCATTGGTTCATGCAAATCCTAAGCAGATACTAATCCCCTCCCGGTTGTAGCAACAATTAACAAACGAAACCGCTACTACGGATATATGTTCCTATTCCCGAATTAAACAAACGGGGTTAAGCTCTCATGAACTAAACGAACATGAATGAACACACGCGAATTAAACAAACGCGATTAAGTATAGGAACATAACATCACCGGAACGAATCAATACAATACTATACATTCCTGAATTAAACAAACAGAAATATAAAGCATGGCATTGAAAAGAGAAAAGGAAATGAAAACAGGAAATACATGAACCTCAAGTATGGATAGAAACCAATTACAGTAGATTAATCAAGGAGACTAGTTCTCCAATACAAAAGTAAAACAACAAACTAAGAAAAACAAAAGACTTACAAGCTCAGAAACTAGCCAAAACTGGCTAATTCTGACTAGACTCTTCCAGTTCTGCCTAAGACTACTTATATACACATTTCTGGAATCCAAGTCCTCGCGAGGCGAAGCACTGCTCGCGAGGCGAATTATGCGAAAGGTCTGCAACTCTTGGTCTTCTCGCGAGGCGAGCATAAATTCGCGAGGCGAACTCTTCAAATTCCTAAACTGCAACGCCCGTGACCTTCCACACGGGCAAGCCGTGATCGTCTCTGACTTTTCATGGTTGGATGACTCGCGAGGCGAGACATTTATTCGCGGGGAGAACCAGAGACTTTGCATTTTCTTGGAACAGTCAGCTTCGGGGTCGCGAGGCGAGTAGCCTTCTGGGCGAGAAACCCTGAATTATTCATTTGTAGTTACCGAAAAACAGAAAATAAAAGTAAATACTTTATTCACTCTAAATCAACTAAATTAACTTAAAAACAATTTACAGACTCAAAATACTACTTAAGGACAATCAAGTCTAATTTGGGTAAAAATGATATAAAATTAGCACAAAGCCAAGGTCTTTACTAGTTATAAAACCAGTCAAACAGAGGCTCATCAGAGACGCCAATATATGGATTTAACAAAATAACTAAATGCTCGCACAAAAGAAGACACATACACATATACATACACATCTCAATTATAGCATACAGTTTATCAGTGGGTTTCACACCCCAAACATCAACATTGAAAACTATGCATGAACACTTCTATCCATCATCTAAACATTCACACTTAATCTCATGAGATATCTCCAACATTGTGATGAGTTGATCAGACTCAATAGTTACAGGCCCGCAGCCACAGACGCACGATCCACGGACCACCGATCCGCAGACGCGATCACAAACCCGCGATTCTGAGACCCTCGATCCACAGGCGCTTACGATCACAAACCCGCGATTCTGACCCGCGATCCGCAGACCCACGATCACGAGACCCACGATCCACAGACACGCAGTCAACATACAGGCCAAAAGCCATAGACACGCAGTCACAGACACGCAGTCACAATACAGGCCCACAGCAATAGACATGAAGTCACAGACACGCAGTCAAATTACAGGCACGTCTGCCAAATGCATGGAAAAACACTGTTCTTGATACTTTTCTTTGTGCTCAATATTTCTTTGCCGAAGCTCAAAATGGCTTACGACTCACACAGTTTTAACCATTTTTAAAACTTTTATTACAACACAGGACCTCACAGTCCGAGTGCTCAATCACGACACCTCTCGACCGATGCACCAATCAGAGGTTCGTGGTAATAGAAAACATCTTCAAATGTTTCAATATAGTATACCTCATGTATACAATATAGGCCCTCAAAGTCCAAATGACTGAGTCCATCACAACACAGAACATTAGTACCCCGACGTCTCGGTTACTAAGTCCAACTGTACTTTCAACACGGTGAAATCAACTTTTGATTCTCAGAAATTCTTTTCCAAGGTAGAAATTCATTATAAAATCCTTAAGTCGTAAACTTAGTTTTTCACAAACCAAAGAGTCACTTGAGGTTTATTCTCCTCAAAATATGCACTGCCGTTTCAAAAATACTTGCCGTCTACACTTTTCCAAATTTGCCGTCAAATATTATTTTGAAGGCTTTTTAAGCCAAAACTTAACTTTTTCCACTTAATTAATTTTCTAAAATCATGATTAACTTATTTTCACCAATTACTTTTATAAAAGAATATTTTGTAATATTCCTGAATTTCATACGTAAAAATTAGCAGTGCAAAAATATTTTCACGGTTTCGCTCTCATTGTGACTCATAAATTACTTTTACACAAATAAATTATTAAAATAATAATATTTCTCAAAACTCGTTATTTTTCCAAAATAATATTTTTCCACCACTATTATATTCCAACATTTACCATAAAACATTGAATATAATTTACACAACTTATTAAAGCTTTTATCCGATTAACTTTAATTGAGCACTGACCACTGTCAGGCTTCTCACCCATCAACCAACAGTTATATCACAGATATTTTCCAGGCAGATCATGCATCATAGCAGTATAATACACAATTGCAAATAATTAAATAAATTAAACATAACTCCACACCAATACACAGATAAACCACACCACGTAAACAACAAAACCAATAACCACAACCACATATAAATCATATAAACCACACCACAAGCAAATAGTTATTAAGAAAAATCCCTCAGGTAAGCTCCCCTTACCTCTTGAAGACTCGAACTAACGGTTTCAAATAATCTCCCGATTTGATCTGGCTTCCTCCGTCGGCTTTAGGTCAAACCAACCCGATCGATTCCTTCATAACGAATTGCAACCAAAATAAATCAAATCAAACAAAACATACTTGACTCATGGAGGTTAGGGTTCGGCTTCACCCAATTTTCTAGGTTAGGAAACTTAAAATTTGATTAACTTAGGGATTAATGATCCATAAGTAACTTTAAACATGATTAAGCACTTAAACCAAGATTATGAACCAAGAACATGAACTAAAACTCATCTAGTTCCAAGAACTAGGGTTTCGGCCAAGGGCTGAGTTTGGGGTTAGAAATCTCTAAAATTTCTAAACTCTTGGATTTAATCAACATACAAAACCTAGAGTTAGATTCAAGTGTTACAAACAACTTTTGAATCATAAAACCAACAAGTGCTCATACCTAGGGTTTCGGTTTTGATGAGATCAATAGGTTAATGTTTGATTTTTGATCTTCTATAAACTTGAATACAAGAACTATCAAGATATAATCATGAATCAAAACATGAAAATGAAACAAAACCTAAGAACACAAAGTTAACCTAGGTTCGGCCCAGTGCAGATTTTAGGGAAAGAAATTTCTCATGATCTTGTGTTTCTAGATGATGAAAATAGAGATGATTATAAGATCATAGCAATTGGTTTCATGTCAAAAGGATTTTTCTAGAATTAGTTATGAATTTTTGAATCTAGTTCCATGAACTTTAAACAAATGAAGAACATGTTGATCAAAGGCATAAACTCAAGAATCTTATGAAGAGAAAAGCTTAGAATAGCAAGATTAAGAGAGACTACCTCTTGATGATCAAAGAAAATTATGATTTGGATGATGTTCTTCAAGGTTTTCTTTTGGTGTTCTTAAGAAACTTAAGGGAGAAGATGAACATAGTTAGGGTTTTAGAACAGTTTCAGTATTTTGGGTAGATCTCTCAACATACTTGTCCGTTTTGGATGATCTTTATGTAGTTGGAAATAAGAGAGAAAGATGAACAACTTTCATGTTGGAAGTTTTTCGAGATTCAAAATAGAAACTGGTCAGAATTGCCAATCAAAATCTGGCGAATTATGAGCTCCAGAGAACATGAAAATGGAAAAATGCCTTAAGGATGAAGATAACCTATTTAAATGAACAAAAAACCCAAACTTAATGAAGAAGGCATTGGAGCCGTGAGGATGGGGCAAGGTTTGGTCAACTTGTTCAATGGCAATTGTTAGAAATTGTCATAAAAAGACAAGGGCATTTTGGTCATTTCATAGGAAAATTTAATGTTGCCATAAATGTGCCATTATGGCCATTTATGATAGGATAAACTCGTCACAAATGCTTGTCAAGTCGGTCAATCCAATGTCTCTGCTACGTTGCCAACTTCCCGATTCATCTGACTCAGGCTCTGCCTAGAGACATCTCGACGTATAGGCCCGCAACAAATATAATATTTTAATTTTTTTTACCAAAATTTTCAAAACTTCCAGTATCGTAGTAAATATGATAAAAACATTTTTCATCTCGTTCACGACTCAAAATCAGGTCTTCTGAGCAGTAAACTTTTACTGTCAGTGAAAACATAGAAAACGCATACCGGCTTCCGTCTGAATTTTCAACCAAAAACTTCCCCGTAGCCTTATAAAAATAAGTATAACAAGGAAATGACCTTGGTTTATCCAAAATCATTTTCTCTGTCTCGGATAAAAATATATATTTATATATTTATTACAGATATCACGAAGCAGCGAAAATCGGGGTGTTACAGAAAATATCCGCCTGTCTCGTCCCACGTTGCCATTGACCCGGTCCGCCGAAAATGGGGCGGGAGACTTGGCATGTTTTGGTGAAATGGATTAAATCTCCCAACTCACCCAAATTAACGGTGGGTTGGCGGGTTGACCTGCCATTTTTTTAAAATTAAAATTAAAATTATTAACATGCCAATTTCATCTAAAATATCACAAAATAAAAATAATTGTTATTTGGTAGTGGTCTAAATATAAAAATATTATTGAATGAGATGGACTACATACAAATATATATAAGTCCTAATGCGTGGGTAATTGAAACTAAAAATATAAAAATGTATATGCAAATAATTACTGAATGAGATGAATTGACTAGTGGTTTTATGAGTGGGCAAAGTAAAAATATTTAACATAAAAATAATTTTTTTAAAAATGGTTGGCATGTCAGTCCACCCTGCCTCACCCCTAACCCATTTTCTGGATGGGTTAGGCGGGACATGTCAAAATGGGTTGATGGATTTTGAACTTCAACTCAACCCGCCAAAAATAACAGGTTAAAGAGGTTGTGCCATAGGGCCCGGCCTATTTTGCCACCTCCGGCTCAAAGCCGTGCTCAAAACAAAGCTACAAATTCAACCAAAACTATAATTTCTTTTTATCAACAAAAAATAAGAGTATTTATGAAGGATACAACAAGAGATATTCCAACTCTTTTTTTACGCAAAGATATACCAACCCTTAAACAAATATCTATGATCTATAATTATTGTAATTCTTTATATATTTTATATTTCTAATATTATATGAATGTTTATTAATATTAAGTAATAAAAAATTCTAAATAAACATTTTTTGACTAAATTTCTCATCAATTAATTAAGTAATGAAAGTTATAATTGATTAATTAAGTAATAAGAATGTCTAATTAAATATATTTTAATTGAATTTATAATTAATCAATTAAATTTCGGACTAGAACTTTGATTTCTAATTAATTTCTATTTAAATTTTTTCTTGCTCAAATACATGCCTCTCTTTAACATGTTTTAGGAGATAGCGAAATATTCAAAAAAATAAAATAAAAATGAATGCCGGTAAGTCACGGGAAAGCCAACGAAGGAGTACCACTTCACTTCATTAAATCAATATACTTTCTTTATGCCATAAAAGAATAAAGGGCTAAGAATAAAAAAAAAGGGTTAAAATGGTCAAAATGGAACATTCGAGAATTGGAAAAGCTGTAAGGTGGAAGCCAGGAGAACAGGTGTGTTGCTGTGAAGCAGTTGAAACAGAGCTCGCTGAGCTGCTTGAGACAGAGTCGTGAGAGAGAGCCCCAGCTCACATTTGATTGTACATAGACAATCAGTGTTAAAGACACCATCTGGGCAAAAGTGAAGGTAAAGAAGTACCAATTGAAGAAGCTATTGATTCCCTTCTTTCCAGACTCAGTCTTGGGGTTGAACTGATCAGCTATTCAGCTCCAAATGCTAAGTTACAACTGAGAGAGTTAAAGGTGTGATTTTTTTCCCGTATGTGAAACTGATTGGGGCTTTGGGGTCAAGAAAACTTCTCGCTTGAAAGAAAATTTGATCAGTTTCTTCTTTCTACCCTCGATTTCTCCGTTCAAATACGTTTTCAAGGACCTGTTGGGTGGCTGATGCGGGCTTTGCGGCGTTGCTGGGTGGCTGATGCGGTGTTACGATGCGGCCGTTACGGGTGATTCTAAATCCCTACGCAATTGCGGCGAGATGCGGATGCCGAGACAAACGCAACCGCAATATTGCGGCCGCAATTTCGGTTGCGCTCCGCAATTTAAATCCATGCAACCCACAAAGCCACCAAAAATAGTAATCCACTTACGGCCTATCAATTGAAGTAGATTCGTATACCAGAAAAGGAAAAACGATCCTTAGCAAGCAGATAACAAAAACCAAACACAGATGACAATTATGACTCATATGTTAAGAACCACCAGAAAAATACCAGCAAAGCTAGTGCACTCTTTATGAATTTTGATCCAAGTAACACATCAACCCCACCATAATTCCATCAGCAACAACACCCTTAGAGAAACAACAGACGCTGCTCAAACATTGCCCCAGAGGAACCAACTAAAGAACCAGGACAACACCCACAAATCATGTGCCACTTTGCTCTAAATCGGTCAAACAGATCTAGAGAAGGTTGATCACAAATTTACCGAAAAACAAGAAGCAAAATTCAGTAGCCTTTAAACAAAAGTCAAGGTGGCACCAAATTCAGAGAGAGTAACCAAACTTTGAGTCTAAAAAGAACCATCTAGAACACCTAATCCACGAAAATACCCTCAAATGTTTCACTCCTAACTCTACCATAATAGGTCAACAAACCCCTCACAAAGGTGTTTCACTCTTGCTAGTCGCTCCCAAACATCCAGAGAATCCAGATGAACCTCTGACATGTTTTTAGTTGATACATTCATGATGATATGTTATGTTCGATGAATTGTTACAAATGAATATGTGATTATGCTATGATTGTGATGTTAGGTTAACTATGCTATAAAAATATAGTAATAGGTTAATTGAATTTCCCTTAATGAATGAGTTAGGTATGAAGAGTGAGGTTGATGACCACTAAATTAGTAACAAAGCGTAGGTAATGGATTTGAGTGATAAAATCCTTAGAACTGAGAAATAATTCGAATTGTACAGACTTACCGTCTGTCATGATTTGCTCGACTGATTGAGGAGAGCAATTTCACCAGCTCTCAGGTTTGCGAGGCGAATTACCGATGAAACAAAACTGGGCTCTTGGGTTCGCAAGGCGAACCAGGATTTGTGAGGCAAATCTGATGCCCATTCATCAAGCTCTCTGGTTCGCCTAGCGAATCAGGATCCATGAGGCGAATGTGGCTTGATGCTGAAATAGGCTAAAAGGATGTAAATTAAGGTTTAGCTAATAAGACTAAGTTAATGATCTAAACGAGGACGTTAACAACAATATTAAAGATGGAATAGTAGCAGTAAAGCTACTAATGATGGTAACGATGAATTGATGATAAGATGTTATAAAGATCATTGTTAATGATCATGGTTAATAGTAATGTTATTGACTATGATAATGATGAATTAACCCTAAGACCTTATTGACGGCCATTGTTAATGGTCATGGATGATAACCAATGTGATTGATTATGGTAGCGATGGTTAGACATGTGTTTGCACATGGTTGAGCATAGCATGCATCATTATAGTGAAAATGATATGTTGGGCGCAAAGCAAACGATGAAACGCGACAATGGGGTCTCAAAGGGAGTTTTCCCGACCTTGAGGGTACATGAATCGGGTGTGGATGTTCCATTACGACAAGGGCTAGTTACTCGTGTCGGAATGTCTGCTCGACCAAGCTTAAGTACTTTGACAGTCACATACATTATTATGATTAGGGATACTATTCAGTGGATGTCATATGATATGGTGGGTTATCCATGTCGATAACTGAGTACATATTCCTTGTAGTCTTTCCCGAGTTAGGTTTTGGCCGTAGGCATACAAAGTGAAGTTGTATCGCATTCCATGCATTCTTTAACATGATAAAAAATATGTTTTGTATGAATGTATGTTGTATGTTCATCTTAGTTACTATTCTCAACCATTCACATGTATTCATGATTACGTTTCTTACCCCTCTCCTTTATTATCTCTTGTGCATGTAAATTGCATATGCAGAAGAGGGTGAGCCAGACGTTGAAGAGTGATTCCATTGAAGTCGCTCCATTAATAGTTAGGATTTGTTTTCAGTTGTTAGTTTATTTCCAATGTAATGTATGGGATACCAACTTTGACCATGTGCCATCGAGATTGGATTTTATTTCTTTTCTGCAGTTGTGATGTTTTAGAAAGATTGTTATTTTCATTACTTGATTTACTTCAGATATTTTATGAAGTTATGTTTACGTTTTTGAAACAACGTGACGCATGTTACTCTTGATGACTTTAATTTTAATTAGATATTATTTTTGAAAGCATGTATGATTTTATTTATATATTATCATGTACGAGGTAATGGGTGTCACATCCTCTATACATCGTCGCCCATCCTAGAGCCAAGTAGCCAACACCAAGAGATATATGCATCCCAGGCTATAAATTCTTCTCCAAGAACCGACGGCATCAGAATCAGATTGGAACCAAATAAGCAATATCAATCAAATATGCTTTTTCTTTAATGAAGAAGAAAAGTGGATGCCAAATATTGGTTTGTTTCTTCTTTTTTAGTACAATATCAGTTTATCTGGTTTGTTTGTTTCTGGTCTCTCTTTTTTGATATAAACCATGCCAACTTGACCAAGTCACTCATCGACCCACCGGCCTGATATTCGACTAACCCAAAAGACCCACCCGACAAAACTGGGCCTAGTATATAGATGGACGGTTTGGTTAGGATTGGGCTGTTTGGACCCGAATCCGACTATTGTCCAGGAAAGGACTATATATCACTAAAGAGTTAGAATCCCGTAGAAGATTTTTTTTTGTGGATAAAATCCCGTACAAGATTTGTTCATTTATAAGTTATAAAAATAAATAAATAAAAAGGGCATCCATTTAAAAGAAATGAACAACTAATTAACACCTTTCAATATTCGGAGTTCTGTTACAAATAGAGATCATATTATGAAATTTGGAAGAAGAAAAAAAGATAAACACTTCTAAAACTTAAGAAATCATTTACCCTTAATTAACCAAATGATACATTCACACCTAGGATATAAGTCAAGGAACCTTGAAATTAGACGTGTGCGTAGTGGTTAAAGCATACGTACTTTCTGCTAATAATGAACTTCAAAGGCTGTCTCTTTCCCGCTTCTAGGTCCTAAGAGAAAGTAGTTAGTTTTGTTTGGGATTCTTCTATGGGTGAGATTTCAAAGAAAATGAGTAAAAGGATAGGGTTCACTAATTAAAATTACTAAATCTTATCATGATTATTATGATGATGATAATAATAATTGCTTCTTTGAACCTAAACAAAATTCCAAATTACATAGGGGCTAAATAAAGAGAGGCCTAGAGGAAGCTTTTTTGATACTCATGTCCTTTCGTTCATCTTGCATGTTTATTTTTTGGGTCCCATGATGAAGTTGACGTTGCAAAATGCAAATATCCCTTTCTTTTTATTTTTGGTGCATAGAAAGTTTAGGATGGAGAGACTCTTTCCAATTCAAGTTTAGACAAATAACTAACCTCAGCCATCAAATTGGCTATCAATGGAGACCCCTAAAATTGAGTTGATTTATTGTAATTATTATGAGCAAAAAGGATGTCTAAGTGAGCCAACGCCATTTCCTTTTTCTCTTACATGTCTCTCTCTATGCTTCTATACAGATGCAAATTGTTCATGTAAGTAAAAAGGCGTGTGTGATTGCATAAGGTATAAACAAGCCTGAATTAATGGGTTCATGATCTTTTCTGTGAGCTTTAACTAAAACCAGTGCTCACGCGGCAAGAATACAAGATAAACCACTTGAATTAAATATGGAATGGCGGTTGTAATCAGAGTGCCCCTAAGCTAATTTAATTTAATCTTTTTTTTTTTTGTTTCACAGGAGGCATACTTAGATCTTACAGGGAAGAGAGAAATTGGAGGTATCGCGAAATCGAACCCAGTAAAATATCCACTATTGTAATAGTGACTATTCTCTATCGAGGGACCTAGAATGCATTTAAAGATTGTCTCCACCCAGCTAGGTTTTCTTCATGCACTAGAATCAGGAATCAAACCCCTGACTACCTGCTGAAGGAGTCCGAGTCTGTTACCACTTAGACCAACCACGTTAGCCTAAATTAATTTAATATAATACTCAAAGTTTCAAAGCACAAATTAAATCAGTCGTATTCAATTTTTTAATTTATAGTCATAACTAAATGTTTTGATATAATGTAATTGTTCACATAATTTTGGTTTTCAAAAACCTCCCTTTCACAATATGCTTTCATCTTTCGTCTACTTCAGCGCCTAATATCAAGCAGTTCTATTTCACGTATCGCCTCAGCCTTGATCACCTTCGTCAATGATCGCCCATAGGGTTTAGCTACACTTATCATTGCAGGCCTGAGTCGGTTACGTTCAGCAATTTGCTTCCAATATTCACCTTCAACGTCTCTACACATCACTGCGGCTGGGTCAATATGTTCAGCTATTTGCATCCTATATTCACTTAATTCAACATCTCTGTACATCATTGCAAGTGGGTTATTTAATATTTATGTTATGCTTTTGATATTTAATATTCACCTATTTGCTTTCAATATTCACATAATTCAACCTATATTTCCATAATATTCACCTATTTGCTTCCAATATTCACATAATTCAACCTATATTCCCATAATATTCACCTATTTGCTTTTATTTTTACCCACAATTCTGGCACGCCTCACCTCCTTGTGAATTTGCTGATATGTCTTTATTCCTGATACAATATTTGAAATTCAAGGGATTCAGGATGTTGTGTCTAGATTTCACGGTGGCTGCTTCTTAGTTTTGCTGATACATTTTGTATACATCTTTTGTTTCGACTTGTTATAATTTGCTTGGCATAGGGTATGGTTGCTGTTATGTGAAACAGGGTAATCAGGTTTCACTTTTTGTTTTGCCATTTGGCTTGGACGGTCCTATTTGACTTGTTCTCTTTTTTATTTATGGTTTGGGTACCACTTGTCACCTTTTTAATTTTATTCTTTTGCTTATAAAAAACGTGTTTCTTTTTATTTTTTTAATTCTTTGTTCAAATAGTATTGCCACAGCTGCCGACAAGCGTTCTTTTAATTGTTTTCTTTTTTCCCATAATTTAGGCAAGCTTTTTTTACTTATTGATTGAATACAATATTTTTTTAGGAATATTTGTGTGTAGATTGGTGATAATGAATTTGATTTAGCTACACAATCAAAAAGCGTCACCTGTCGTTGTAGCCTAGTGGTTAAAGGCTGATGGTGGCACTAGCTTGGTAACGGTTCGAGACTCTTCTAGTGCATCTTGATTGTTAAACCCCAAGGGGTTGGTCTAGTGGAGCATGACAGAATTTTGTATCTGACAGGTTGCAGGTTTAAGCTCTCACTAGTCTACTTGGGGTGAGGTAAATATAAACCCCTTTGTAAGTGCTTATAAAGCCAGAAGGAGGAAACTTTTATAAAAGGTATGCACATGCTGGCATGCTACTGGTTTTAGTGTGCGTAATTCATATGAAACAAAAGATAAAATGTGTGAAATGGAAATATTAATTTCTTTGTTCAAAAGAAGATCTCAAAGTTGAGAAAAAGATAGCATTGCCTGAATTGATGCTTGATGAAAATAGTTTGCCTAAAGGTAGGAAAAGGAAACTAACAAGGGAGGGATGTAATGCGAGGACTGTTTTCAAGAGGATAGCAAAAGGTAAATATGAAATTGTAAAGTTTCATGAAGGTCATACACATGCATTAGTCACACCTAGAAAGAAGAAATTCTTAAGATCGGCGAGGAGCGTAAACAATGTTCATAAGAATTTATTGTTTTCCTACAACTGGGCTAATGTGGGGACTTCAAAAGTTTGTCAATTATTGAAAGAGCAGGTTGGGAGTTATGACAATATAGGATGCACACGAAGAGATTTCCAAAATTATTCAAGGGTTTTGAAAGAATTGATCAAAGACTCTGATGCACATATGTTTATTGATAATATTAGGAGAAAGAATGAGATGAATCATTCATTTTACTATGATTCTGAGGTTGATAATGAAGGGAGACTGAAATGTGTTTTTGGCTGATGGCATTTGTTGAAAATATTACTCTTGGTTTGGATATGTGATTTCATTTGACACAACATGCAACACAGATAAGTATTGTATGATTTTTGCATCATTCATGGGCGTAAATCATCATCGACAAAGTATAACCTTTGGGGCTGCCTCTTTAGCATATGAAAAAGTTGATTCATTTATGTGGTTGTTTGAGTCATTTTTGAAAGCAATGGGAGGCACAAACCTATTGTAATCATAACAGATCAAGACCCGGCGGCTATGAAGATTGCAGTGGAGAGGGTGTTTAGTGGTTCTTCTCATAGATTTTGCATGTGACACATTCTAAAAAAAAAAAAAAACTTTTAGAAAAGGTGGGTGTTTCCTTAGATGGCAACATTGATTTTAATAATTGGAGTTTTCAGAAGAATTTGAATTATGATGGAAGACTATTATTAGTGATGACAACTAATGAGATAAATAAAGCTAATTGGTTCACTAACACAAGATTATCCTTAGCAATTGATCTTCTTTCAACGTAGCAATTGATCCTCCAGTCATTATTAATTCAATAAAAAACCTTTTAGACCAACAAAGAAGAGAAAAAACCACAACTTCAGCTTATGTGGTTAAAAGAGTTGGGTTCAGGGTTTGGTGGAACTCAAACTGGCAGTTTAAGTAATGGTGACTCGTCCACACCAAATACACTACATATTTATACATTATTCAACTTAGCATTAGAGATGCAGAGAAAGGTACTTAGTGTTATTTCGTTACTAGGGAATTAATAAAAATCAAATGCGACCAAATAAACAAGGTTATACTGGTAAGGACACCAAATGCAAAACACACACACAAACTAGGCTTCCAAAATCACTTCTATGTTCTAACTTACAACCATGAAGAAAAGCACCTAATCAATGACTGAAATCAAACAAGAACTAAATAACAAAAGCTTAGATCTACTCCATTTCTGGCAGAGAAGAAATAACCAGTACATAATGACAAATCTAAGCAAACATAATGTTATCAAGCAAATTAACATGAAAAACATGGTAGAAATGAAGTAGAAATTAACCCAGGCATTTTATCAAGCAAATCACAATCAAGCATGTGCATATATTCAAATCTTTTCAAAATAAATTGAAGAATAAATCTCAATCATGTACTACGAAAATCGATTGAGTGGGTGTGACAAAGAATACAACAATTAACTAGTTGAGGGGAAGAGACTAAGAGAAAGGTGGGTGTGACGAAAAACTAGTTGTGCTCTGCAAGTTCTCCATGGAGAGACTGACGTCGCAAATGCAGGAGGGGACGAGAGGAACAGATAGGTGGATGGAGAAAAGATGAAGAGATGAGATAGGTGGGTGGGTGGGTGGTTGGGCGGTGGCTGAAACTGTGAAACAAGAGGAAAAGAGGAACAAGAAATTTGGAAGAAGAAACAGGGTAATGATAAACGTGAATACGAGGAGGTCTGTGTAATTATCGGGTTTATTTAAATGACTTTTTAAGTCAGTTGTTTATACAACTGACGTAAAAAGTGACACGGTTCACCTTTTACGTTAGTTGTTTAAACAATTGACGTAAAAAGTGAAATCAAATTAGAAAGTATACGTTACACATAAACCCGGACGCCTTCCTTCTTTACCCTGCACTTTCACTACTCTCTGCCTCTTTTCTGCCCTAGCCCTTGTCAAGCACCGTGACCGCGACCGAGGTCTTCTCCACCACCACCACTGCGAATTATTCTCTGCCACCACGGCGACAGTATTCTCTGGTGAGTCATCTTCTCCCTACTCTTCTCTCATCTCTTCTCTCTTCTCTCTTCTCTTCTATATCATTAAGGGTACTTTTCTTTCTCATTTATGGTTCTCCTTCACCACTAAGCCCTAACAGAATCCACTCTCCATCACCACTGAGCCCTAACAGAAGCGGCCGTATTCTCTGGTAATGCCCTAACTTTGTGAACTATGTGAAAATATGTCAGAGTCTTTGTCTCTCTTTCTTCTTTCTGATAAATGGTTTGTAAATGGCAATGTTGAAATAGTGATGTGGTATAAGTTGTGTTATTGTGTTTATCTCTGTTAAATGTATGGAGGGTATTTTGTTGATAACTGGTATTTGATGGAGTTTGATAATGGTGATAGAGAATTTTGATTTGTTAAGGTTCATAAAACCAAGAGGGAAAACCATGTGTTTGAAATGGTGTCTGGACTCTGATAAGTTATTTTCTATACTTTACATATGGGTACTAAAGAGACTAATCCATTGTTAAAAAAATTTCAAAACTCGGTTGATAGTCCGAGAATATATGCAAAAAGTTCACTAAAGAGAGGGAGAAGAACCTCATTTTTTATGGAATGCCTAATAGTAACGGAATGTTCTATTGTCCTTGTGTCAAGTGTTTGAATACGAGAAAATGTATTTATCTATTTATCTTTATCTTTAGTTATCCATGTTAAAAAAATATTTTTTAATATTTACCGTTACTGAACAGGCATACACATGGATCACTCGGACCCGCATGCACGGGAGGACACTATGGGGCCTACGCAGGACACATGAGGACTACGCCTGATGATACTGTAAGTTTACATGTTTTATACTATCTTTATTCTTTATTTGTAATGTACGTTTAAGTTCTTTATATATTCTTTATTTATCCTAGTTATACATAACTTTCTAATTTAACATTTTTTTGTCCAAACAAACATCACAGTCTTGGAGGAAACGGGGTAGAGGAGCCACGTCATTGAAGAAGTTAGAGAAGGCTAGGCAACGTGATCAGCCTCTTGAGGTGTCCTTTGATGCTAAACTAAAGCCCCACGACCCCCGTGCTAGAGAATTTAAATCGTGGGTGATTCTACAAACCAAGCAGCACGTTAGCATCCTATACAACCATTGGAATGATGTTCCACAGAATGTTAAGGATCAGATTTGGGAGGCTATCACGGTATTTTACTTTTACATTCTTTTGATGTACATTATTAAATAATTATTCGAGTTCTAATTCATCCCGTTTGTTATGTATTTAATGTGTAGATAACTTGGACCGTGCCGAATGACTAGCATCATCTGGTGAAATGGCTTTCATTGGGGGCAAGGCGCTGGAGTGGGTTCAAGTATGATCTTACTAGGCACTATGTATCTGGGAAGAAGAAGCTTGATAAGATGTTCTTGGATTACCCCTGGATTGATAGAGAGATGTGGGATAAATTTGTTAGCATTCAATATGGGGACACATTTTAGGTTAGTTGACGAAGTTAATTTATTTATGCTTCTTATAGATCATTTAAGTAAAGAAACTAAATGTATTTAACTCTATTAATTATGTGTTTTTGTTTAAACAGGCTAAGGTGGAGATGGGTAGGCATAATCAAGCTAAGAACGTTGGTCGCGCTGTCGCGCACGCGCCAAAAAGGACGAGCGGGTTAAAAACTGTAGTCTAGTGCGACAACTCGGATGTCGTCTCTCAAGGACCCTGAGAATATTATCTTTCACAAAAAATCAGTTTTGGGGGGGGTTTGGATTGGAATGCAATTAAGAAATAAACGAAACAAGCAATCAGAAATAAGGCAGTTGAAAAGGGATTATCAATTAGCAAACAACGATTAATCTACTGTCAAGAATTCCTTACTATTCTTGGTTAATGTAATCCCAAGCCCTAAGCAGGTTCTTATCCCCTTCCGGTTGTAATAGTAATTTACAAGCGAAACTACTACCACAGATACATGTCCCTATTCCCGAATTAAGCAAACGGGATTAAGCCCTTCGTGAACTAAGCGAACACGAAATGTATACACGCAAATTAAGCAGATGCGATTAATTATAGGGACATGGTATCACCAGAACTAAATCAACACAATACAGCATACTCCTGAATTAAGCAAACAAAAATACAAAGTATGGTATTGAAGAGGGAAAAGTAGATAAAATAGGGATTTACATAACCTCAAGTATATAGGATCCTCAAACAGTAGACTAATCCTATGACTTAGTGCTCCATGGCAATAACGAAATCACAAAGAAAAATGTATATTCGAAAGTTGGAGAAGCAAAAGTCTTTACAAAATGTTCGTAACAGCCTTTTATACAAATTCGAATTGGAAGGCTCGCGAGGCGAGAAAACATTCGCGAGGCGAATCTCATAAAAGATCAAGCAACCCTTGGCATTCTCGCGAGGCGAAGTGACTCTCGCGAGGCGAGGATATGAAGAGTTTCCTCCTTACGCCCGTGATGGCCATCGGTGGCCCCAACCGTGATGCTCTCGACTTTCGTAGTCGCGAGGCGAAGGGATGCTCGCGAGGCGAGACTCTTCGACTTCAAAACTGCCACGGCCATGACCTTCAACACGGGCAAGCCGTGATCGTCTCCTGACTTTTCAGGTTTGGAAGACTCGCGGGCGAGACCTCTTCTGCGAGGCGAACCGGAGACTTAGCAATTTCTTGGAACAGTCAGGCTTCGGGGTCGCGTGGCGAGCGAGTCCTTCGCGGGGCGAATCCCCTGTTCTTTATTTTCTCAACTTCTACTTAACCTGAAAACAAGGAAATAAGCATAAGTGTATTATTTTGACTTAAAACTAGCTAAATTAACTTAAAACTATTCTAGAGACTCAAAACCTTGCTTGAGGACAATCTAATCTAATTTGGGTGAAAATACGATATAATTTGCACAAAACCCTGGTCATACTAGCCATAAAACTAGATGAGCCAGAGGCTTATCAAAATACCCCAAACTTAAACTTTGCTTGTCCCCAAGCAAACTAAGACTCAAAAAAACAAAAAGACTCAAGACCTGGCAAGCTTAAAAGATTCAATCAACATTGCACAAATTCAAGCAACTTCAAAAACAATTTTTCTTCATTGTTTCCCCCTTTTCAAACAGAGCAATCCCCAAATTCATTTATTCTAAACATTTGAGAGTTTCATCATGAAAACAATCAGAAATCTAAGCAGGGGATCTAAGTTACACACAAAAGGGAGATCACCAAATCCAAACAACTGCCTTCCTCACAAGGGCACTATTTGTTCACTCAGTCACTCAGTTTATGTCAGGCTAACAATTTGCACTCAGTTTCACTTTTCAAGTACACTTCCCAAAAATTTGCTTTTCATCTCAAAATGGTTCCCACAGAGAACATGCAAGCAACATCAGAAGGTCTTTATTGGGTTGTAATGGGGCCTGGCTAAGGGTAGGATAAACAAAAGGAACTAAGCTGAAGACCCTAGGAACTAAGAGAGCATGAACTATATTTACACATAGAAATTCACTCAAGCTCCTTTCTTTAATTTTTTTTCTTTACATTTCTGGGTGGCTACAGCTCTTTTTATTTCTTTTTGGCATTTTTTGTATTTTTATATTTTTTTTTCTTCTTTTTTTTTCTACATTTGTACACTTTTTTTTTTCAAAAGCCTTTGGCTCCAACTTTTTTCTCTCTGTTTTTTTTTTTCAATCCCAACAACATATTACACCTTGCAGCCACCCCAAACTTTAGTTCTTGCACCCATTCTAAGATTACATGCTCTCCTAATCCTAAGATCGGGTTAACATGGTTTTCCAGATTTTTGGGCTTATAACATTAGGTTATCAAGAACTAATAGGCTAATAGGCTCAAAAGGGCTAACTAGGGAACATGCAATAGGAATTAGTTTACTCAGGCCAAGTAGCTATTTACAAAGAAACTGCCTAAATCATTTGCTACTCACATATTATCATGCAAACCAAAAAGAGATTCAATCAAATCCAGGGAAGTGCAACTTGAAAGTGATTTTCACACATTTTGAAACATGTTGGAGGCTCAAAACCTCACCTGGACATTCATGCAAATTGTTGGAAAGAGATACTATCCCTAGTGTGTGCTTCCTATCACCCCAAACTTATCATTCATCATGCTATCATAACAAAATCCCAAAGTTCAGTTTTCAATTTCACATGGGAATCACAAAATTTTTCAGCCTAGGGGGAATCATTACATATCAATCATGCAAGCAATCTGTGCAACATCAATCAAAATCTAGCAAACTTGCCAACTAAGAACTTAACACACAAATGCTCCTGAGCTTCTCAAATTATTCAGGAGCTTTATTCAAAGAAAAGAAAAACTACAACTAATTCCCTCCCCCACACTTAAAACATGCATTGTCCCCAATGAACAACAACAGACTTTACAATCAGAGTGAGGGAAAGGAAAAGAAACTCCCTGATCAAGCATCAGTGTAAGGTGGAGCATCCAAAGATAGCTCCTCAACATTAGCATCCGCAGGGTCAGCAGCATCCACACCATGGAACGGCTTCAACCTTTGCCCGTTAACCTTGAAAATCTTGTTGGTTCCTGTACTTTGAATCTCCACTGCACCATAAGGAAACACATTAGTCACAACAAAAGGGCCATCCCATTTAGACCTAAGCTTCCCAGCCATCAATCTCAGGCGGGAATTAAACAATAAGACTTTCTGACCCACAAAGAATTCTTTCCTAACAATCATTCTATCATGAAATAGTTTTGTTCTCTCTTTATACATCCTGGAGCTCTCATAAGCTTCAAGCCTAAGCTCCTCAAGTTGCTGCAATTGCAGTTTTCTCTCAAGACCAGATTTCTTCATGTCCAAGTTGCAACACTTTACTGCCCAATATGCTCTATGCTCAACTTCCACTGGGAGGTGGCATGCCTTGCCAAAAACTAGCCGGAAGGGGGACATCCCTATAGGTGTCTTAAAAGCAGTCCTCTGGGCCCACAGTGCGTCTTCCAGATGGCGGCTCCATTCCCTTCTGTTTGGCTGCACCATCTTCTCCAGGATTTGCTTAATCTCTCTGTTGGATATTTCAGCTTGGCCATTGGTTTGGGGGTGGTAAGCAGTAGACACTCTATGTACAACCCCATATTTTCTGAGTAGGGCCCCCAAGATTCTGTTGCAAAAATGTGTGCCCTGGTCACTGATGATGGCCTTGGGTATGCCAAACCTGCAAAAGATGTTGGACCTAACAAATTTTGAAACAATCTGAGCATCGTTAGTCCTAGTGGGGATTGCTTCCACCCACTTTGAAACATAATCTACAGCCAACAATATATATACAAAACCAAAAGAAGGGGGAAAAGGACCCATGAAGTCCATCCCCCACACATCAAAGACCTCACAATAAAGCATTGGCTGCTGAGGCATCTCACTCCTACGAGTGATTGCAGGGCCTGTTATTTGACATTCTTTACAGTTCTTGTATACCTCATATGAATCCCTGAAAATCGTGGGCCAGTAGAACCCGGAGTCCAGGACTTTTCTTGCTGTCCTTTGAGGTCCAAAATGTCCTCCAACTGGAGATGCATGTGAGAAATGCAGGATGGACTCCTTCTCATGATCGGGTACACACCTCCGAATGACTTGGTCACTGCAAAACTTCCACAGATAGGGGTCATCCCACACATAATACTTTGCATCGCTCTTCAGCTTGTGGAACTTTTGTCTATTTGTACCTGCAGGAACAACACCAGCAACTAGAAAATTTACAATGTCAGCAAACCAGGGGATTACCCCATACATATGTAACAATCTCTCATCAGGGAAATCATCTTGGATGGGAAAAATATCCTCATCCCTTGCTATCCTACTCAAATGATCTGCTACTGATTTTTCGGCTCCACTTTTATCCTTTATCTCCACATTGAATTCCTCAAGCAAAAGCATCCACCGATCGATCCGGGCTTAGCTTCGGCTTCTTCAAGCAGATATTTCAAAGTCGCATGGTGGTCAAAAAAACATTACCCTAGAACCTAGCAAATAAGACCTAAACTTGTCAAGTGCAAATACAATAGCTAGCAGCTCTTTCTCAGTGGTTGTGTAATTTGCCTATGCGGCATCTAGGGTCCTAGAAGCATAGTGAATTACATGGGCAACCTTGCCCACCCTTTGTGCCAGAACTGCCCCCACAGCAAAATTTGAGGCATCACACATCAGTTCAAAAGGTAATGTCCAGTCTGGGGCTGGATGACAGGGGTAGAAGTCAACGCCTTCTTTTTGATGGTCAAATGACTCTTTGCACTTTTCATCAAATGGAACAGGCATCATTTTTCAGCAGATTTGTGGTGGTAGTGCTATCTTCTTTGAAGTCCTTTATAAAGCGCCTGTAGAAACCTGCATGTCCAAGAAAGGAACGTATCTCGCGTATGCAAGATGGGTAAGGCAATGAAGCAATTACATTTATTTTTGCAGGATCCACAGAAATACCCTCTTTGGAAATTACATGACCCAATACTATCCCCTGTTCTACCATGAAATGACATTTCTCATAATTCAGAATCAAATCAGTATCAATGCATCTCTAAAGAACTAGATCTAGACTATGCAAACAAGCATCAAAAGAGGAGCCATACACAGTAAAATCATCCATAAACACCTCTATGCAGTTTTCAATAAAATCAGAGAAAATACTAAGCATGCATCTTTGAAAGGTGCCAGGAGCATTATAGAGGCCAAATGGCATCCTCCTATAAGCAAACGTACCGAAGGGGCACGTGAAGGTGGTCTTTTCCTGATCCTCAGGGGCAATATGAATCTGGAAATACCCGGAAAAGCCATCTAGAAAACAATAATGGGATGACCAGCCAGCCGATCTAGCATCTCGATCTATGAACGGCAAAAGGAAAATGATCCTTTCGGGTGGCCTGGTTTAGCTTCCTATAGTCTATACAAACTCTCCAGCTATTCTCGGACTCTAGTAGGCACAAGTTCATTATTTTCATTCCTAACTACCGTTAAAACCAGATTTCTTTGGTACAACTTGAACCAGACTTACCCAAGAACTATCCGAAATGGGATAGATAATACCCGCCTGTAGAAGCTTGGTCACCTCTTTCTTTACCACATCCGGAATCGAGTGGGTTAAGTCGCCTTTGGGCCTGCTCCCGATCGGCTTAGCCCCATCCTCCAAAGAAAATTCTGTGCATGCATCCGGGAGGGGCTAATTCTCGGAATATCGGCCAATGTCCACCCAATGGCCTTCTTGTTCTTCCTCGAACTTCTAAAAGCTTGTCTTCCCGATCGAGTTGAGGCTGGAGGAAATGATGATCGGCAATGTTGCATCCCTCCCCAAGTAGGCATACTTTAAGTTCTCGGGAAGTGGTTTGAGTTCCAAAGGAGGCGGTGCTCAACAGATGGTGCATTGGGAGCAGCCATAGGGTCAAGGATTTCGCCGAGTAAACAGACTTCACTCTTATTATCACTTTCACTATCATCCTCACCCCGCAAGGTTAAATCCAAAAACTCGGAACAAACAGAACATGGGTTAGTGTTAGTGCAGTTAGTACAAGTATATACATCATCAAAACCAGAAATAACAGGAAAATCGAAATAAGGTCATCATGAGTGTCCTCAATGAGCTCGGGATAAAGCAACTCTAAGTGGAATACAGAGTGCTCCTCACTGGGTGCTTCATAGCATCAAAAATCTTGAATTTGGCCACAATACCACCAAACTCCATCGACATAGTCCCATCATAAACATCAATCTTGGTCTTGGATGTCATCATGAACGGTCTCCCCAAGATTATGGGTGATCTATCGGATGAGTCTCTCCGCCATGTCTAGGATATAGAAGTCTGCAGGGAATATCAAATCATCAACTTGCACTAGGACATTCTCTACCATCCCCATGGGTCGGGCAATCGGTCCTGTTAGCCAACCGAATGGTAAGACCTGATATCTCGCAATGGCCCCAGCATCAAGGTTATTAAAGATGAAGGTAGGCATGACATTGATTGATGCTCCCAAGTCCAACATACAGTTCTCAAACTTCTTATCCCCAATAGTGCATGGGATAGTGAAGGTGCTCGGATCCTTGCACTTTTGTGGCAAGACTTGATTAGGGCCTATAGAAGCAACTCTCTCTATCTTTGATTGGATAAGTCTTTGAGACATTCATTCCCAAGTCAACCCTCTCATTAGTCTTCATCTTCCTCTTGTTAGTGCATAGGTCCTTGGGAAATTTAGCATATCCTGGGCACTTGCTTGATCACATCCAACGGTGGAATATTAACAGCTATTTTTCTCGAAAACATCAAGAATCTCCTTCTCTTTATTCTCACCACCCATCTTCAAATTTTTCTGAATTTCGTGTGGGAATGGAATGGGTGGTCTATACACTCTCTCGGTTTCAACTTCAACCACAAGGCTCGGGAGTAGCCTCATCGTAGGCTCGGGAGTAGCCTTAACAATTTCTTCATCCTTTCCAGTGGCCTCAACAACCTTTCCGGATCTCGAGAGAGATGACACTCACATTAGGGTTGGAGGCATTAGGATTTATCACTGGGTCGTGCAGCAACTGGTTTGTCCCTTGACCTTGTTGTATACTATTCATGGATGTAGCCAACTGTCCAACTGGGTCCTCAAATCTTGAATACTAGCATCTGTCCCTCTGCTGAAACTGTACACTAGATGCAGCCATTTGCTTTACCAAGTCTTCTAATGATGGTCCAGAAGGTGCAGAAGTGGTCACTGGAGGATGATTCTGAGGTGCCATCGGCTGTTGTTGGGAAGAGTTCCCATACCGCAGATTAGGGTGATTTCTCCAGCTAGGATGGTACCTATTAGTAGAGAGGTCTGGAATGCTGTACCGATTCTCGATCGCCTCCTTGATTATAGGGGTTCACCGCATAAGCCCGAGGTACTTCAGCGACAAATTCTTCTCTCGGATTGGGCATGGATCAAATGGATGCTCAGGTGCATTGCACATGCTACATAACTTTGCCG
Organism: Sophora flavescens; assembly: GCA_030762895.1. Classification (NCBI taxonomy): domain Eukaryota; kingdom Viridiplantae; phylum Streptophyta; class Magnoliopsida; order Fabales; family Fabaceae; genus Sophora; species Sophora flavescens. The sequence continues at coordinate 280,546,372 of CM061062.1, read as the reverse complement.
GTTGAACCTTGTCTATTGCCAATTGTCTCACAAAGGAAGTCAGCTCATCCAATCTATTCTCAAGGGCGGCCTGGTTAGAAGATGAGCTATGAATCTCATGCACGCCTCTTGGCTCAACTGAAATTCTTCTTGTAGAAATCGCTGGGAATTCAACGACATGTTCTCAATAAGTTGCTTAGCAAAGAGTGGGGTCTTATCAACTAATGCTCCCCACTAGCAAGCATCCAACGATTTCTATCCATAGGCAACAATCCTTCATAAAAGTATTGGATCGGGAGTTGTTCGAAATTTGATGTCGGGGCAACTAGAGACCAAATGTTTAAACCTTTCCCAGTATTCAGCTAGTGACTCGTTCCCTTGCCTTATGCCACATATCTCTTTCCTTATTGAAGCAGCTCTTGAAGCAGGAAAATACCTTTCTAGAAACACCCTCTTCAAATCATTCCAAGTTGTGATGGAGTTAGGCTCAAGGTACAATAGCCAATCCTTTGCAGCTCCTTGGAGTGAAAATGGAAAAGCCTTTAGCTTGATACTGTCCTCGTGACTCCTCTGCTCTCGAAGTTGTGGAGCATACAACTTGGAATTCTTTCAAGTGCTTGTGTGGGTCCTCACCTGCAAGACCATTAAACTTGGGCAACAAGTGAATAAAACCAGATTTCAATTCAAAAGGGGTGTCAGCACCAGGATAAGAAATACATAATCCATTATAGTTGACATCAGGGGCAGCAAGTTGCCTTAATGTCCTCTGGTCTCCCATGTTTTCAAAAGCAGTTTTAAAATTGGAATTACTACTAGTGCTAGCCCGAAATTCCCTACGGAGTGTGTGCAATGTTCTTTCAATTTCCGGGTCAAAATCACACAGTTCAGGGCAATGAGACCTAGTAGCCAGACCAATTCAAAACAGAACAAAAATTGAAAGAAAGAAAAGAAAATAAAATAAAAACAAATTGAGAAAAATAACAACTCAGAGTCCCCGGCAACGGCGCCAATTTTTGGTCGCTACATGTCACGCGCAAGACGCGCCAAAAAGGACGAGCGGGTTAAAATCGTAGTCTAGTGCGACAACTCGGATGTCGTCTCTCAAGGACCCCGAGAATATTATCTTTCACAAAAAATCAGTTTTGGGGGGGGTTGGATTGGAATGCAATTAAGAAATAAACGAAACAAGCAATCAGAAATAAGGCAGTTGAAAAGGGATTATCAATTAGCAAACAACGATTAATCATCTGTCAAGAATTCCTTACTATCCTTGGTTAATGTAATCCCAAGCCCTAAGGTGTTCTTATCCCCTTCCGGTTGTAATAGTAATTTACAAGTCGAAACTACTACCACGAGATACATGTCCCTATTCCCGAATTAAGCAAACGGGATTAAGCCCTTCGTGAACTAAGCGAACACGAAATGTACACACGCAAATTAAGCAGATGCGATTAATTATAGGGACATGGTATCACCGGAACTAAATCAACACAATACAAAGATACTCCTGAATTAAGCAAACAAAAATACAAAGTATGGTATTGAAGAGGGAAAAATAGATAAAATAGGGATTTACATAACCTCAAGTATATAGGATCCTCAAACAGTAGACTAATCCTATGACTTAGTGCTCCATGGCAATAACGAAATCACAAAGAAAAATGTATATTCGAAAGTTGGAGAAGCAAAAGTCTTTACAAAATGTTCAGAACAGCCTTTTATACAAATTCAGAATTCAGAAGGCTCGCGAGGCGAGAAAACATTCGCGAGGCGAATCTCATAAACAGTCAGCAACCCTTGGCATTCTCGCGAGGCGAAGTGACTCTCGCGAGGCGAGGATATGAAGAGTTTCCTCCTTACGCCCGTGATGGCCATCAGGGCCCCAACCGTGATGCTCTCTGACTTTCAGAGTCGCGAGGCGAAGGGATGCTCGCGAGGCGAGACTCTTCAGCTTCAAAACTGCCACGGCCATGACCTTCAACACGGGCAAGCCGTGATCGTCTCTGACTTTTTCAGGTTTGGAAGACTCGCGGGGCGAGACCTTCTTCGCGAGGCGAACCAGAGACTTAGCAATTTCTTGGAACAGTCAGGCTTCGGGGTCGCGTGGCGAGCGAGTCCTTCGCGGGGCGAATCCCCTGTTCTTTATTTTCTCAACTTCTACTTAACCTGAAAACAAGGAATTAAGCATAAGTGTATTATTTTGACTTAAAACTAGCTAAATTAACTTAAAACTATTCTAGAGACTCAAAACCTTGCTTGAGGACAATCTAATCTAATTTGGGTGAAAATACGATATAATTTGCACAAAACCCTGGTCATACTAGCTATAAAACTAGATGAGCCAGAAGCTTATCAAACGTCCACACCCACACCTTGTCTCAGTGTGGGTACGCCACTAGGATTGACGAGATGATGGCGGAGAAGCTCAGGGTGAAGCAGGAGGAGCTGGCTGCGAGGATAGCAGCTGGAGAGGTGCCTGAGGGCACACCTATTGATCCTCCGTCTCCTATCCCGCGTGAGGATGTTTAGTTAGCCGGCGGAATGACAAAGAAAGGCTCTTTTAAAGCTGAAGCCACTCGCGATGTGGCAGATAATATTGTAAGTAACTACCTGTTTGCGTTTATAGTTGATATTTGTATATGGTTGATATTTTTAAGGAACACCTTTCTCTTACACGTTTTTTCCATTCTTTATTGTAGATGGAGCTTAAGGAAAAATGCTCACAGGGCTCATTCGTCCTTTCTGGACACCAGGACATATTGCTCACTGCTCTAGGCAAGGACGACCATCCTGGTCGGGTGATCGGTGTTCCAGAGACGGTGGGCATCAAAGAATATTATGGAAAGTCTACTTCACGAAGGCGGGTCGTCGATGAGGCTGCACTTACAAAAATCATTACACAAAAGCTCCTTTCCGACCCTGCCATTACAGACCAGCTGATGAGCCGCTTCTTATCCAACCCAGATTTCATGCAGGCGCTTTTTAGGGAGCTTGCCTCCGTGGGTTCCTAGGACACCGCGGGAGCTGCCAACTCTTCACATGTGAGCACAAAAGAGAGCTATAATAGGACACATCTGGATGTGGATGAGTTGGCAGAGAGGGAGCGGGAGTTGGAGGTCCGACGCTGTGAGCTTGAGTGTGAAGCGAAACGGCGGGAGTTTGAGCTCGCGCAGCGGGAGCTCGAGTTGGCACGGAAGGTATATATTCATTATTAATGTCCAAATTTGTCAATTAATTACTTATGTTTTTTTTAATTATCAATAACTTATATACCTGGTTTATTTAATATTTTAGGCAAAGGTTGGTAAGATTTCTCTCATGACTCGGTTGTTCTCGATTGGCGAGGATTATGCGCCCATGCTTTTTCAATGGGAGTTGGAGCATGATGGTTGGCTGGCACGCCCACTTCATGAGCATGAGCTTGGATTTATATTCAGTGGTGACGATATTGGGTATTTTTGCAATGATGGCCAGCAACTATCCACCACGGTTGTGAGTCTTTGGTCGACGTAAGTATGCTTTATAATTTTATAATTAATTCAATTTATATATTTTATTTGAATTTTATGATTTACTGTATTCATATCGTAGGCATCTCCATCGACTTCAACTCGAGAGGGGTGACAACCTATTCGGCTTCTTAGAGCCCTACTCCCTTCAACCTAAATTCTTTGACAATCACAATGAAGTCACAGTGTACTTAACGAGATTACTGGGAGGTGATGATCGCAAGGAGCTATATCTGGCACCGTACATAATGAACAGGCATTGGTAGTTGCTTGTAATTCATCCAGCCAGGCATACTGCCATCTTCCTATGCTCTCTCCACAATAACCCGCAAAGGGAGGTGGTGGAACCTATCAATAGGTTAGGAATTAATCTTCTATTTAATTTAAGTTTTAACATTTACTTTAATTTTACGCGACAAATGATGAATTGGTTAATTGACATGAATATTCTGTTTATGATAGTGCGCTCAAGATTTGTAGTTTGAGCTGTGCCAACGGGAGGAGTAGGACTCCTAAGTCTAAAGGAAATCCTGATTGAATTATCCTCAAGTTGGTAGTTTGTTAAATAGTATATAATATTAGAATTACTAATTACTAATTACTAATTCCCAATATATATGTTTATTTAACTGACATTAAATTTCATTTCTTTCGTAGTCTCGATATCAGCTAGACGGTTGGTCGTGTGGATATTATGTGATGCAACATATGCTGAACATAGTCTCCGCATCTATTACGGAAGGATGGAAGAGGGTAATAATACTTAATTAAACAACTTATTTAATTATATATTATAGTTTTCATTTTCATTACGTTAATTAATGTTACCGTCATTTATTTTAACAGCGACTAATCTCCTCTAAACAAAAAAGAGTTCAAAGACTTGAGGAGGTGGTTTACAGAATTTTTCTTCAAGTATGCTAAAGAGAAAGGATTGCCCGCAAGTATTGATGAGTGTGATTTCAACGCATATTTCATCATCATTTTGCATGCATTTTTCATATAGTTTAGGCATTTCTTAGTTGATTTTGGTTAGTTTTTATTTTGGAACGGGTAAGGCGGTTCTGTGGTGTTGTTTTGCAGAAATTATTGATAAAATGCTCAAGATTAGCCATGATGGAGCTTGGATGAAGATAGAACTTGAAAGGTGAATAAAATGAGCCAAACAGAGCCCATCACGGCCTGGCCGTGATGAACATCACGGTCATGATCAAGCAGAGCAGAAGGCAAAAGTCAGAAGTTGTCACGGCCTAGCCGTGATGCCCATCACGGCCGTGACAGGCCAGGCAGAACTGATCACGGCCTAGCCGTGATGAGCATCACAGTTGTGATGCTCCAAACTTTGAACACGCGCCAGGGCAGAACCCGTCACGGCCTGGCCGTGATGTCCATCACGGCCGTGACGCGCGATTGATCTATAAATAGAGCCACATTGAACAGAAAAGGGACTTTTACAGAGGCTTGGAACCCTAGGACTGGGGCAATTGGAGGTTGCGGCTGGGGGCGAATTGGAACCCTAAAAGGGACATTTTCTCTGCTCTTGGATTGGAAGAAGATTGAAGGATTCGTCATGGAGTTTTCTTCTTCTCTTCTCTCTTTCTCTTGTGTAATTTCTATTACTATGTGTAGTTAAATCCCCTTTTGTTGGGGTTAGATGATGACTTTTCTGAACCTGTTTGTCTCATGATTTGATTTTAATACAAATTCCTATTTCTCTATGAGTGATTGATTCTGTGCTTAATGCTTTTCTTGGCTTAGCTACCCATGGAATGATTTGTTGCTTTGATAGACAATTGAAAGATTGATGTCAAGGCATGCTCATGAATCAATGCCAAGTAGTTCATGAACCTAGACATAGGTTTTGGGGTGCTTGCAATCTTATAAGTCTTGGCTCTTTATGCAAATTCTCAGATTAATCCACCTAAGACATTAGGGTTTAATTTGGGATTTTAGGCTCATTCCACCTAAGACATTAGCGTTTGAGTGTTTCAAAAGGCTTGATTGTCATAATTGAATTAGGAATTGTGTTATTAACCATTTCATTGCAACCAAGGGAGGATTAGTGTAGTCTAACCCTGACAAACTTTATCCATTTGTTAATTCTGCACTCCAAGTGTTTGTTAAAAGTCCAAAAAGACCAAAAACATTTTATTCTTGTTTATTTTATGTTTTGATCTATCTTCATACCACAGTTTGGTCTAGATAGTTGTATAATTTGTGAAGTGGTAATTGGCAACTGATCCCTGAGGACGATATCTGGTCTCACCACCGCATTACTTGTTTGCGACTAGGTACACTTGCCTAGAAAAAACGTATCAAGTTTTTGGCGCCGTTGTCGGGGATTGGTTTTGTCAATATCATTAGTAACAAATGAGACAACTACTTTAGACATTTTTGTTTATATATATTTTTTGTATATATTTGATTTTTTTCTTTTGAGTTGTGTTTGTCCAAGGTGGATTGCAAATCATGGAGACTTATTATTTTCCAGCCTTGGATGGAGTTACAAAATATTCCTTTGGGCCTAATGTAGTCTTGGGAGACTATGTGCTCTGGGGAGATGAATGCCCTCATGCACAAGCTTATAGTGTAATCATGAAGCATGAGGAGGAATGGAAAGGGAATGAGCCAAATCCTCTGAAATCTGCTCTGCAACAATATTCACAAGAGTTGTCCACCTCTGAGACCAAAATAAGAACCAATTGTGATAGTATCAAAGCTGTGAGGCCAAATTTCAAAACGCAAGTTGATGAAATTTGTAAACAGTTGGTACAAGAATCACATGAAACAGAATTTGAAAAAAATCTGGTTTTGGGGATAGTTCAAAGTGAAGTTGAAGTGGTAGTGGAGAGCAAAGAGGGTCTATCGTTCACCATGCTTGCCAAGAAACCTGATATTGCTGTCTTGGATAAATATATTGGTTTGGAGGCATGTGTGGACACTTCAAAATTGGCTCAGCAAGTAAAACCTCATGTGCTTCATGGAACACTTATGCCTGAAGAGGTCGAAAGAGGAGCTTATCACTTGCAGTTTGACCCAGGAGGAACCGAGAGTAGAATCATATTGCTTCTGCAAGTGCCACTTCACAAGCTTTGGGATCCGGGAGGAGGATCTTACACAGTGAGCACCAATTGGCCCTTATACCACAGGGTATGGGATCCGGGAGGAAGCTTCGTGATCCTGTCAAGCTAGTGACGTCAAAGAAGCGCTTATTGGGAGGCAACCCAAATTTTCTTTTTCTTTTTTTGTTTCCATTTGTTTTTGATTTTCAACTCTTGAATAATTTGAGGAAGATCAAGAGTAAATAATCATCAATTAATAGTTTTGTTAAGTGTTTTTCAGGAAATAAGAAAGGAGAAGCAAAAAGGGCAGGGAGAAACAAAGTCAGCAACCATCACGTCCAAGCCGTGACACTGGTGACGGTCGTGATGAGCCAGCCCTGAAGATCAGAGAGCATCACAACCAATCCGTGATGGAGGTCACGACCGTGACAGGCTTCTTCCTTTGGACTAGAATTGATCACGACCTAGATGTGATGGTGGTCACGATCGTGACACAATTTGCAACCTATCTTTGACTAGCCCTGTGAGCCAACACCCGCTACCGCCCCGGTGAGTTGTTCCAATTTTTCTCCTCCCTCTGACTTGGTTATTTACATTGGGGACAATGTAAGTTTTTAAGCTTGGGGTAGGGGTATTTTGTAAATTTTTGAATTTTTGCATTTTGCATTCATATAGGCATAGTTTTGCATGATCACATGATTCGATTACCCCCCTGCTTGGATTATGCATCCGATTGTGAGAACTTAGTGCCAAATAAATTGTGATAGTGAATTTTTGAACCCAATTTTTTAATTCTTGTGATAAGGCTACAGATAAAAATTCTTGAGATGATTGATGAGCCTCTGTTTGACTGGTTTTATAACTAGTAAAGACCTTGGCTTTGAGCTTATTTTATATCATTTTTACCCGAATTAGACTTGATTGTCCTTAAGTAGTATTTTGAGTCTGTAAAGTGTTTCTAAGTTAATTTAGTTGATTTAGAGTGAATAAAGTATTTACTTTTAATTTCTATTTTCAGGTTAATAAAAAGGAATAATTCTGGAGTTTCTCGCCCCGCGAGAAGGCTGTTCGCCCCGCGAACCAGAAGGTGACTGTTCCTGAAAATTGCAAAACTTTCTGTCTCGCCCCGCGAAGGAGGACTCGCCTCGCGAGCCACCCAACCATGAAAAGTCAGAGACGATCACGGCTTACCCGTGTGGAAGGTCACGGGCGTTGCAGTTTGGGAATTTGAAGAGTTCGCCTCGCGAGAAGACCAAGAGTTGCAGACCTTTCGTGTTATTCGCCTCGCTAGTAGTGCTTCGCCTCGCGAGTCCTTGGATTCCAGAATTTGTATATAAACTGCTCTATGGCAAAATGAAAAGGTGGCTAGTCAGTTGTGGCTAGTCTTAGCTAGTCAGTAGTTTGTTTTGTTTCCTTTTCTACTTATGTTTGTTATGGAGAACTAGTCCCCTAGATTAGTCTACTGTATGAGAATTCTATATACTTGAGGTTTTGTAAATCCCTATTTTAATTGCTTTTCCCTTTTCAATACCATATTATACATTTCTGTTTGTTATTTCAGGAGTGTGTAGTATTGTATTGATTTGTTTCAGTGATGTTATTTTCCTATACTTAATCGCGTTTGTTATTTCGCGTGTGTTCATTCATGTTCGTTTGTTCATGAGAGCTTAACCCCGTTTGTTATTTCGGGAATAGGAACTTGCATCCATAGTAGCAATTACGTTGTTAGTTGTTCTTTGAATCGAAAGGGGATTAGAATCGCTTAGGGCTTGGGATTACATTAACCAAGGATAGTTGGGAATTCTTGACAGTAGATTAATCGTTGTTTGATAATTGATAATCTCTTTTCTACTGCTCTGTTTTCCTTCTTTGTTCTGTTTTGTTTTCTTTATTTTAGTTTCAATCCAAAACCCCCCATTTCTAACTTTTTCTGTTAGTAATAACAACACCTAAGAGTCCTTGAGAGACGATCCGAGTTGTCGCTCTAAACTACAGTTTTATAACCGCTCGTTCTTTTTGGCGCGTGGCGACAGCGCGGTCAAAAATTGGCGCCGTTGTCGGGGACTCTGGTTTGTTGTTATTAGCAGAAAATATTTAAAAAAAAAAAAAACCTTTTGCATTCCTGAATTAGTTCTGTCTGCTTTGTCTGGATGTTTGATTGCCATGGATAATTACATGTATGGATATTTGCCTAATGTTTATTATGAACCACCACCTTGCATGTATTATCCTAATTTTAGTGAGCCACCACCATACTATCCTAGCCAAGTGACCACCTCTACACCTTCCGAACCTTCCCTAGAGGACCTGTGCAAACAGATGACTGCACAGATAAATGCACATATGGAAGGAATGATGCAACAAATGGCCGAGCAAACTCAACGGATGATAGAGGAAAATCTACAGAGGATGGAGGCTGAATACCAGAGAGACCAAACTGAATCTCAGAAGTTGGCCATGCAAATTGATCAAATAGCCGCCAACTCGGCTGCAATGCTAACTCCACAGCCCATTGAAGAACATAAAGATTCACAAGTCATTCTTGAAAATATTTCTGATGATGATTTTGATAATGTTTCTGTTGATGATGAATTATGTGTTGAATCCCCTGATCCTAATGCTTGTTATTGTGATGGAACTGCTTTGTGTGTAGAATGTTTTACAGGTTTATACTTTTCAGGAAAAATAGAAAATGCAGATCGTTTTGCAGGTTTATTTTTTTCAGGAAACTTAGAAAAGGAGGATCAAGAGGACATCTGCTCCACCGTGCTTGAGGATGATGAAGAACCTTTGGGAGTAGATGATGCAATTAAAGCAAATGCATGTGTTGAGAGTAATGGGGTGGATGCACCGTGTGAAGAATTCCCAGACATTCTAACTTTTTCTGATTCATTTTCTTGTAATATATGTATTAACTCTAACCTTTGTGTGGTGTGTGCTGAAATCTCTGCATGTATAGCGGTGATGAATTTGTTCGTGCAAATAAATGAAGAAAAGCAGAAGTTGAAGCAAGCACAAGAACCCTGACTAATCTGCTTGCAACCTCCCCCTGAGGAACCAGTGATGGAGTTTAAACCCTTGGATTTTGCACCATGGCCAATCCAAGAGGTTGAGCCCCACTTCTATTGGGGAGACTTTATTGAGAAGGAGGTCATCTGTGACCCGAGAGGTAGTGAGAAGTCCGCCGCACTGGGTGGAGTTATTATAATTGTCAAGTGCTCACCTCCGCATCAAAGCTGCAAGTTAGGGAGGCTTGGAATGAATTTCAGTCCTTTGGCTACCACGTGGGCCTTATGCTACAAGCAATGGGATCCTGGTGGAACCGCCCTTCAATGAGTTTTCTTAACCCTTTCTCCTTTTTAATTTTCTTTTCCTTACTTTAATTCTGTTTTCTTTGAATAAAGCTCCTGAATAATTTGAGAAGCTCAGGAGTTGTGTTTGAGTCTTGTGTTGGCAAGTTTGATGAATTTTATTGATTTTTGCATAGATTGATTGCATGATAGTGTTGACTGTTTTCCCCCTAGGATTTGAAAAAAAAATTTTGAAAAAAAAATGATCCCCATATGATTGAAAACTGAACTTTGAGATTTTATTATGATGGCATAATTTATGATAAGTTTGGGGTGATAGGAAGCACACATTAGGGATAGAATCTCTGTCAAGCAATTTGCACAAATAATGTCCAAGTGAGGTTTTGAGCCTCCAACATATTTTTGACTGTGTGAAAATCACTTTTTAAGTTGCACTTTCCTGAATTTGATTGAATCTCTTTTTGGTTTGCATGATTATATGTTTGCTTCAGATGATTTAGGCATTTTCTTTGTAAATAGCTACTTGACCTAAAATAACCAATTCCTAATGCATGTTCCTTAGTTAGCCCCTTTGAGCCTGATGAGCCTATTGTTCTTGTTAACCTTATGTTACAAGCTAAAATCTGAAAAAAACCATGTTAACCAGATCTTAGGATTAGGAGAGCATGGAAGCTTAGTGAGAAATTGGTTGCAAGAAATTAAGTTTGGGGTGGCTACCCGGTGCAATGTGTTGTTTGGGATTGGGAAAAAGAAAAAAAATAATAATAAAAAAAAAAGAGAAGAAAAAAAAAATAGAAAAGAAATAAAAAAAAAATAGAAAAACAATAAAAAATAAAAAGTGTTGAATAAAAAGGCTGTAGTCACCCATGGCAATTGGAAATGAAAAATGAAAAAGGAACTTGAGTGAATTTCAAAGTGTAAATAATGTTCATGCTCTCTTAGTCCCTAGGGTCTTCAGCCTAGTTCCTTTGTATATCCTACCCTTAGCCAGGCCCCATTACAACCCATAAAAGACCTTTTGATGTTGCTTGCATATTTTCTGTAGGAATCATTTAGAGATGAAAATCAAATTTATGGGAAGTGCTCTTAAAAGTGAAAATTGAGTGAAATGTTAGCCTGACACAAACTGAGCGATTGAGTGAACACAAATTTCCCTTGTGAGGAAGGCAGTTGTTTGAATTTGGTGATCTCCCTTTTGTGTGTAACTTTGACCCCCTGCTTAGATTTCTGATTGTCTGAATGATTAATTTCTCAACTGTTTAGAATAAATGAATGTGGGGATTGTTTTGCTTGTAAGGGGGAACATTGAAAGAAAAATTCTTTTGATAAATTGCTTGAAATTTGTGCGAAAGTTAATTTAGTCCTTAAGCTTGCCATGTGTTGCCATGTTTTGCCAGTTCTTGAGTCTTTTTAAGTTTTTGAGTTTTAGTTTGCTTGGGGACAAGCAAAGTTTAAGTTTGAGGTATTTTGATGAGCCTCTGTTTGACTGGTTTTATAACTAGTAAAGACCTTGGCTTTGTGCTTATTTTATATCATTTTTACCCGAATTAGACTTGATTGTCCTTAAGTAGTATTTTGAGTCTGTAAAGTGTTTTTAAGTTAATTTAGTTGATTTAGAGTGAATAAAGTATTTACTTTATTTTCTATTTTCAGGTTAATAAAAAGGAATAATTCTGGAGTTTCTCGCCCCGCGAGAAGGCTGTTCGCCCCGCGAACCAGAAGGTGACTGTTCCTGAAAATTGCAAAACTTTCTGTCTCGCCCCGTGAAGGAGGACTCGCCTCGCGAGCCACCCAACCATGAAAAGTCAGAGACGATCACGGCTTGCCCGTGTGGAAGGTCACGGGCGTTGCAGTTTGGGAATTTGAAGAGTTCACCTCGCGAAGATATGCTCGCCTCGCGAGAAGACCAAGAGTTGCAGACCTTTCGTGTTATTCGCCTCGCGAGTAGTGCTTCGCCTCGCGAGTCCTTGGATTCCAGAATTTGTATATAAACTGCTCTATGGCAGAATGAAAAGGTGGCTAGTCAGTTGTGGCTAGTCTTGGCTAGTCAGTAGTTTGTTTTGTTTCCTTTTCTACTTATGTTTGTTATGGAGAACTAGTCTCCTAGATTAGTCTACTGTATGAGAATTCTATATACTTGAGGTTTTGTAAATCCCTATTTTAATTGCTTTTCCCTTTTCAATACCATATTATACATTTCTGTTTGTTATTTCAGGAGTGTGTAGTATTGTATTGATTTGTTTCAGTGATGTTATTTTCCTATACTTAATCGCGTTTGTTATTTCGCGTGTGTTCATTCATGTTCGTTTGTTCATGAGAGCTTAACCCCGTTTGTTATTTCGGGAATAGGAACTTGCATCCATACTAGCAATTACGTTGTTAGTTGTTGCTGTAACTGAAAGGGGATTAGAATCTGCTTAGGGCTTGGGATTACGTTAACCAAGGATAGTTGGGAATTCTTGACAATAGATTAATCGTTGTTTGATAATTGATAATCTCTTTTCTACTGCTCTGTTTTCCTTCTTTGTTCTGTTTTGTTTTCTTTATTTTAGTTTCAATCCAAAACCCCCAATTTCTAACTTTTTCTGTTAGTAATAACAACACCTAAGAGTCCTTGAGAGACGATCCGAGTTGTCGCTCTAAACTACAGTTTTATAACCGCTCGTTCTTTTTGGCGCGTGGCGACAGCGCGGTCAATGATCTTTGATAGTTGATAATTAGCATATGGTTCCGTAGATTTGTATTTCTCATTGATTCCTGAACTACTAAAATGTGAGATTTAGAGCCAAAAGGGGTACTCACTAAATCTACCCCATTCTTTGTGATAGAGTGTTATTCCTCTTGGATTGTATTTCTCTAGAACTTGACTTGAAACCGTTTTGAAGCTTAAAAATTTTTGAAAACATTTTTGAAAATGATTGAGGCACCAGGTATTTTTCCGGTCTTCTGAGCTTTGATTGACTAAATGCTACCCCTTAGTTGCCCAACTTTGAGCTTGAAAGAATAAAAACTTTTCATAGTACCTGGAATTAATTTGATGAATATGTGTGGTATGGCACCTTTTGAAGTATTACAAAAAGGGTAGAAAGGTAGTTGGAAAGTATGGGATGAGAAAGTTGGCAAACATTTCTCTTGAGCTGAAAACCCTTCCCTTCTCCAAACAAAAAGAAAAAAATTAGAAAAAGAAAAAAGGGAAAAGAAAAAGAAAATTTATATAGAGAAGGGGATGACAAAAGAAAGTGAGAAATAAAAGGAAAAAAAAGGTGGAAAAATAAATCAAAACCCAAAAAGGTATTTTAGAAGGTGTCATGCTTTGCAATGCTGGATATTTTGTGTAGCCTTTTGAAATTTCCTTTTCTTGATTTCCCCACCTAACGATTAATCCCATGGCCCCATTACAACCAAAGCAAAAGACCTCTTGATTCTTAATTGTTTTCATTAATAAAGTAGAGATTTGGTTGATAGTCAAGCTTATGGTAGAATTCATTTCTTGAGGAAATTGAGCGATTTGTTACATATCCCTAAACACTTGAGTGAGGTGAGAAAGAGTGCCCGAATCAGTGAGAAAATGAGTCTAAGAACCTAAGCTTCTAATTGGACTTGAAATTGATTATCTCTTGATGAATTATTTGAAAATGCCTGTTACATGGGTTAGTTACTCGGGTTCTTGGTTCACTATCCATGCTCTATTTTTGTTTTATCTTCTGGCCTTGGTGATTGCTTGAGGACAAGCAAAGTCTTAAGCTTGGGGTGATTTGATGAGTGTGATTTCAACGCATATTTCATCATCATTTTGCATGCATTTTTCATATAGTTTAGGCATTTCTTAGTTGATTTTGGTTAGTTTTTACTTTTGAACGGGTAAGGCGGTTCTGTGGTGTTGTTTTGCAGAAATTATTGATAAAATGCTCAAGATTAGCCATGATGGAGCTTGGATGAAGATAGAACTTGAAAGGTGAAGAAAATGAGCCAAACAGAGCATATCACGGCCTGGTCGTGATGAACATCACGACCATGATCAAGCAGAGAAGAAGGCAAAAGTCAGAAGCTGTCACGGCCTAGCCGTGATGCCCATCACGGCCGTGACAGGCCAGGCAGAACTGATCATGGACTAGCCGTGATGAGCATCACGGTCGTGATGATCCAAACTTTGAACATGCGCCAGGGCACAACCCGTCACGGCCTGGCCGTGATGGCCATCACGGCCGTGACGCACGACTGATCTATAAATGGAGCCACACTGAACAGAAAAAAGGGACTTTTACCAGAGGCTTGGAACCCTAGGACTGGGGCAATTGGAGGTTGTGGCTGGGGGCGAATTGGAACCCTAAAAGGGACATTTTCTCTACTCTTGGATTGGAAGAAGATTGAAGGATTCGTCTTAGAGTTTTCTTCTTCTCTTCTCTCTTTCTCTTGTGTAATTTCTATTACTATGAGTAGTTAAATCCCCTTTTGTTGGGGTTAGATGATGACTTTTCTGAACTTGTTTGTCTCATGATTTGATTTTAATACAAATTCCTATTTCTCTATGAGTGATTGATTCTGTGCTTAATGTTTTTCTTGGCTTAGCTACCCATGGAATGTTTTGTTGCTTTGATAGACAATTGAAAGATTGATGTTAAGGCATGCTCATGAATCAATGCCAAGTAGTTCATGAACCTAGACATAGGTCTTGGGGTGCTTTCAATCTTATAAGTCTTGGCTCTTTATTCAAATTCTCAGATTAATCCACCTAAGACATTAGGGTTTAATTTGGGATTTTAGGCTCCTTCCACCTAAGACATTAGGGTTTGAGTGTTTCAAAAGGCTTGATTGTTATAATTGAATTAGGAATTGTGTTATTAACCATTTCATTGCAACCAAGGGAGGATTAGTGTAGTCTAACCCTGACAAAGTTTATCCATTTGTTAATTCTGCACTCCAAGTGTTTGTTAAAAGTCCAAAAAGACCAAAAACATTTTATTCTTGTTTATTTTATGTTTTGATTTATCTTCATACCACAGTTTGGTCTAGATAGTTGTATAATTTGTGAAGTGGTAATTGGCAACCGATCCCTGAGGACGATATCTGGTCTCACCACCGTATTACTTGTTTGCGACTAGGTACACTTGCCTAGAAAAACCGTATCAAGTATACCTCAGGAGTATATAGAAGATGTGTAGTTTGTAATTAGCACATAAACTTATATGTAGGTGTGTAGTAATTAGTATGTTTTTTATCCCCCCATTTGTTCCTTTGTATATATATACTTTTATTTTATCAATGAAATTTAAGTGAAATATTGGACTGTTACTAGACTGTTTACTGGACTTGATTGTTTACTGAATGCAGGGATAGTTGGGGGAAGGGATATATTGTAACAGAATTTTTTTTAAAAAAACAAAGCCTTTAACGTCAGTTGTTTAGTACAACTGACGTTAAACAAAAAAAATGGCTTTTAACGTCGGTTGTAATACAAAAATGACGTTAAATGTTAAGCTTTTAATGTCAGTTGAATGAAACAACTGACGTTAAAAGTTATTTTTAAAAAAACAATTTGGCTTTTAACGTCCGTATGTAATCAACTGATGTTAAAAGTGTACTTTTAATGCAAAAAGTTACACTTTTAACGACTGCTCCAATAACGTCAGGATTATTCAGACGTCAAAAATCAATTTTTACTGACATAAAAAGCACTTCCTGCACTAGTGGAAATTCTACTATTGATTCACTTCAATGAGATCCGGTTTGGCTATTGATTCAACTTAATTAGTTTTACTTCGCACATATATTTTAGTTTTCAATGAAATACAAAACAGAAACACCAAAGCAAAGTTAATCAAAACAGAAACAAAAACACAAAAGCAAGTGAAACTGGAACTGAAACTTTGAGGAAGGCAATGCGCGAGGGTATACTAACTAAAAAAGTTATTAAAATCACCTTTAACGTCTGTTAATAAAAGAACGGACATAAAACATTCACTTTTAATGTCTGTTTTTTAAACAACATACGTTAAAAGTGACACTCATCACTTTTAATGTCTGTTATATGTTAAATTGACGTAAAAGATGATTTAAATGAACCTCATATTTATGGTTCTGCCACCGCCTCCTTTTTAACGTCCACTTTTTACTTAACAGACATTATATCTGATAGTTTATTCCGTATTTTCCAGTAGTGCTTCCATTCCTCACATATGTCATCATATTAACCCTCCACCAATAAAAATCATATAACCATAGTTGATGGGTCTCATACCTCAGTTGTGGGATGTGGTAACATTACACTCTAGTCTTTCCTTCACTTAAAGGGTGTGCTCCATGTTCCCAAACTTCCCCATAATTAATATTATTTCCATTCATAAGCTTACCAAAGATTTAAATTGTGTGGTAAATTTTTCCCATTCTTATTGTGTCTTCCGGGACCTTGCCACAGGTAGGACAATTGAAGTTGCTAAGGAGCAGGGAGGATTGTACTATCTTCTCAACAGTAATGTTGTATACGGTCCTGATCAGAAGTTGTTACCTTCTTGTCACCAGATTGGCCAGCATCAGTTACTTCTGAAATTTGGCTTCAACACAAGCATCTCGGTCACCCTCCTTATCCATTACTTAAGGTTATGTTCTTATCATTGTTTTTGAAAGAGTCCGTTGAGTCATTGATCAACCGCTGGCTCATCTAGTTTTATAGCTAGTATGACCGTGGTTTTGTGCAAATTATATCTTATTTTCACCCAAATTAGATTAGATTGTCCTCAAGCAAGGTTTTGAGTCTCTAAAGTAGTTTTAGGTTAATTTAGCCAGTTTTGAGTCAAATAATGCACTTATAGCTATTTCTTTGTTTTCAGGTTAAATAGAAGTTGAGGGAATAAAGAAACAGGGGATTTGCCTCGCGAGAGTTTTCTCGCCTCGCGAACCTGAAAGCCAGCAGAACAGTAAAAATGTCATCCTCTCTGGTTCACCCCGCGAACAACCCCTCGCCTCGCGACCCTGATAGATGACTGTTCCAGAGAAATGCAACCCGTTCTGTGTCGCCCAGCGGATACATGTCTCGCCTCGCGAGACTGAAGGCCAGAAGTCATGACTATTCCATTCCTCACCACGCGAGCAGGACTTCGCCCCGCGAGAAGACCAAACGTTGTTGACCCTTTAGGACATTCGCCTCGCGAATGAGGGCTCGCCTCGCGAGTGGGCTAAATTTCTGAATAGTATAAAAGGTTGTTCTGGGCAGATTGAAAAGACTTTTGGCTTCTCCATAGTTTTTACATTTTTCTGTGCGTTTCGTTTTCTTTATGGAGAACTAAATTTCATAGATTAATCTACTGTAATTGATTTCCACTACACTTGAGGTTTTGTAATTCCTATTTTATTTGCTTTTCCCTTTTTAATACCATATTATACATTTCTGTTTGTTAATTCAGGAGTGTATAGTGTTGTGTTGATGCATTTCGGTGATGTTATGTCCCTATACTTAATCGCGTTTGTTAATTCGAGTGTGTTCGTTCATGTTCGTTAGTTCATGAGGACTTAACCCCGTTTGTTAATTCGGGAATAGGAACATATATCCGTAGTAGCGATTTCGTTGTTAATTATTGCTACAACCGAAAGGGGATTAGAATCTGCTTAGGGCTTGGAAATTACATGAACCGATGATAGTTGGGGATTCGAGAATAGTAGATTAATCGTGTTTTGCTACTTGATAATCTTTTAACTGCTCTGTTTTATCGTTCTGTTTTTGCATTGTTTTCCATTTGCAATTCAAACCAACCCCCCCAAAAAAAAAAACTGATTTTTGTGACAAATAACACTTCAAGAGTCCTTGTGAGACGACATCCGAGTTGTCTCCCTAAACTTCAGTTTTAAAAAAACCGCTCGTTCTTTTTGGCGCGTGCGCGACAGCGCGACCAAAAAATTGGCACCGTTGCCGGGGACTCTTGTTTGTTATTCTTCACATTTTATTTTTCTTTTCTTTCTTTTATTTTCGTTTTTGTTTTGAATTGGTCTGGCTACTAGGTCTAATTGCCCTGAATTGTGTGATTTTGATCCTGAAATTGAAAGAACACTGCACACACGCTGTAGAGAAATTCGGGCTAGCACTAGTGGTCATTCTAATTCTAAAACTGTTTTTGAAAACATGGGTGACCAAAGGACATTAAGACAGCTTGCTGCCCCTGATGTAAATTACAATGGCTTGTGTATTGCATATCCTGGTGCTGATACTCCTTTTGAATTAAAATCTGGTTTCATTCACTTGTTGCCAATGTTTAATGGTCTTGCAGGTGAGGATCCACACAAGCACTTGAAGGAATTCCAGGTTGTCTGCTCCACAACCTCGAGATCAGAGGGAGTAACTGAGGATAGCATCAAGCTAAAAGCTTTTCCGTTCTCACTCCAGGGAGCTGCAAAGGATTGGCTGTTATATCTTGAGCCAAACTCTATTACCACCTGGACCGATTTGAAGAGGGTTTTCTTAGAGAAATATTTTCCTGCCTCCAGAGCTGCATCAATTAGAAAGGAAATATGTGGCATCAGACAAGGAAATGAGTCGTTGGCCGAATATTGGGAGAGATTCAAGCATTTGGTATCCAGCTGCCTTCAGCATCAGATTTTTGAACAGCTTCTTATCCAGTACTTTTATGAGGGGTTACTGCCGATGGATAGGAATATTCTGGATGCTGCTAGTGGGGGAGCACTTGTTGATAAGACCCCAGCTGCTGCCAAGCAACTAATTGAAAATATGTAACTGAATTCCCAGCAGTTTACAACCAGAAGAAATTCTGTTGAGACAAGAGGTGTGCATGAGGTCCATAGCTCTTCCTCCATCCAGGCCCTCGAGAATAGAATGGATGAGCTCACTTCTTTTGTAAGGCAATTGGCAATAGATAGGGTTCATCCTGCAAGGTTGTGTGGCATGTGCAACTCTCCTGAGCACCCGTATGATGCATGCCCCATTCCGAAGGAAGAGTTCGTCACTGATCTGTCTCAGGCTTGTGCAGTTCATCCCTATAATCAAGAAAACAGTCAGAATCGGTACAGCATTCCAGACCTCTCCACAAATAGGTACCATCCAAACTGGAGAAATCATCCTAACCTTCGGTATGGGAACTCATCCCAACAACAACCGATGGCAGCACCTCAATCCTCCTCAAGTGACCACTTCTGCACCTTCTGGACCTTCACTAGAGGACCTGTTCAAACAAATGACTTCACAAATAACTGCACAAATTGGACAGCTCCAGGCCTCACGCACCACGTGATCAGCCGAAGCAGATGCCAGCATTCAAAATTTAGAGACACGGGTTGGACAACTGGCCACCTCCATAAATAACATACAGCAAGCTCAAAGAACAAGTCAACTGCCTGCACAAACAGTGATAAATCCCAATGTCTCCAATACTAATGTGAGTGCCATTTCTCTGAGATCTGGGAAAGTTGTTGAGGCAGCCTCTGGAAAAGATGAAGAAACTATTGAGGCAACTCCTGAGCCTTCAGTCGATGTTGAAGCTGAGAAGGTATACAGACCACCAATCCCCTTCCCACAGAGATTGCAGAAAAATAAGAAGATTGGTGGTGAAGACAAGGAAAGGGAGAGTTTAGATGTGTTCAGAAAGGTAGATGTGAATATTCCCCTTCTAGATGTGATCAAGCAGGTGCCCAAGTATGCAAAATTTCTGAAGGATCTATGCACCAATAA
Organism: Sophora flavescens; assembly: GCA_030762895.1. Taxonomy (NCBI): domain Eukaryota; kingdom Viridiplantae; phylum Streptophyta; class Magnoliopsida; order Fabales; family Fabaceae; genus Sophora; species Sophora flavescens. Next base: position 280,526,838 of record CM061062.1, on the reverse strand, counting down.
GAGGAAGTCGAAGAGTAATGAGAGAGTTGATTTGGGAAGAAATGTTTCAGCTCTTATCCAGTCTAAGCTTGAACCAGAAAGAGTTATTGCTGCAGCCCCCACTCAGGCACTACCACAGAAGTGCAAGGACCCAGGCACTTTTACTATTCCATGCACTATTGGGGATAGAAGATTTGAAAATTGCATGTTGGATTTGGGAGCCTCTATAAATGTCATGCCTACATCTATTTTCAATAACCTTGATCTTGGTCCCTTGCAGTATACAGGTATTACCATCCAGTTGGCCAACAGGACCAATGCCCGCCCCATGGGAATGGTAGAAGATGTGCTGTTGCAAGTTGATGATTTGATCTTCCCGGCTGACTTCTACATCCTGGACATGGCAGGAGAGACAAATTCCAGTAGATCACCAATAATCCTGGGCAGACCATTCATGAAGACAGCTAAGACTAAGATTGATGTAGATGATGGGACCATGTCTATGGAGTTTGGGGATATTGTGGCAAAGTTTAACATCTTTGATGCTGTGAAACAACCATTGGGAGAGCACTCCGTTTTCCACATAGAGCTGCTTTCTGGGATTATTGATAACACCCATGAGGACCTTGTTTCTAATTTTCCATTTAATTCTGGCTTTGATGATATTTTTTCATGTCCTGATTGTACTAACACTAACCATTGTGTGGGTGTGTCTTGAGATTGCTGCATGTTTAGCGGGTGATGGATTTGTCAATGCGGTGAATGAGGAACATGCGTAAGATGAAGCAAGACCGGAGACCCTCCCCTACCTATCTGCCACCTCCCCCTGCGAAACCACCAGAGGGACTGGATTTTGCACCATGTCCAGTCCAAGGGGTTCAACCCCAATTTTATTGGGAGGACTTTGTTGAGAAAGCGGTCATCTTTGCACAAAGAGGAAGTGATGGGTCCACCGCATTGAGCAAGGTCACCATCATAGTCAAGTGCTCACTCATATATCAAGGATGCAAGTTATGGGACCATGGAATGAACTCTATCTCTTTGGCCTTAGGCTACAAGCAATGGGATCCAGGCGGAAGCTCCTACACTGCCACCTGATCAGGGAGTACCCTTTCCTTTCCCTCACTCTGATTTTATAGTCATGTTGTTCATTGGGGACAATGTATGTTTTAACTGTGGGGGAGGGAACTAGTTGTAGTTTTGTTTTGTCTTATCTTTCTTTTAGCTCTTGAATAAATTGTGTTAGTCTTGAGTTGGCAAGTTTGATTGGTTTTGATTAATTTTGCATAGATGATTGCATGATTTATGTAAATGTTTCCCCCTAGGCTGTAAATGTTTCCCCCTAGGCTGAAAATAAAATTTTGTTTTGAAAAATGATCCCCATGTGATTGAAACTTGAACTTTGAGATTTTGTTGTGATGGCATGATTTATGATAAGTTTGGGGTGATAGGAAGCACACACTAGGGATAGAATCTCTGTCAAACAATTTGCAAAAAAATGTCCAGGTGAGGTTTTGAGCCTCCAACATGTTTTTAAACTGTGTGAAATCACTTTTGAGTTGCACTTTCCCGAATTTGCTAGAATCTATGGTTTGCATGTTTATGTGTTTGCATCAGATGATTTAGGCATTTTCTTTGTAAATAGCTACTTAGCCTAAAAGAACCAATTCCTAATGCATGTTCCCTAGTTAGCCCCATGGAGCCTAATCAGCCTGTTGATTCTTGTTAACCTTATGTTATAAGCTAAAATCTGGAAAACCATGTTAACCCGATCTTAGGATTAGGAGAGCATGGAATCTTAGAAAGAGAATGGGTGCAAGAAACTAAGTTTGGGGTGGCTGCAAGGTGTAATGTGTTGTTTGGGATTGAGAAAAAAAATATAATAAAAGTGTTGGAGCCAAAGGCCAAAAAGAAAAAAAATAGAAAAATAAAAGAAAAGCAGAAAAAAAAGAAGAGAAAAACAATAAAAATAAAAAGTGTAAAAAAAAAGGGCTATTGAATAAAAAGGCTGTAGTCACCCAAGGCAAAAAGATGAACGAGAAAAGGAACTTGAGTGGAATTTCAATGTTTTGAAGTGTTTCATGCTCTCTTAGTTCCTAGGGACTTCAGCCTAGTTCCTTTATATATCCTACCCTTAGCCAGGCCCCATTACAACCATAAAAAGACCTTTTGATGTTGCATGCATGTTTTCTGTGGGAATCATTTTGAGATGAAAATCAAATTCATGGGAAGTGCTCTTAAAAGTGAAATTGAGTGAAATAATGCACTTATAGCTATTTCTTTGTTTTCAGGTTAAATAGAAGTTGAGGGAATAAAGAAACAGGGGATTTGCCTCGCGAGAGTTTTCTCGCCTCGCGAACCTGAAAGCCAGCAGAACAGTAAAAATGTCATCCTCTCTTGTTCGCCCCGCGAACAACCCCTCGCCTCGCGACCCTGATAGCTGACTGTTCCAGAGAAATGCAACCCGTTCTGTGTCGCCCCTCGGATACATGTCTCGCCTCGCGAGACTGAAGGCCAGAAGCCATGACTATTCCATTCCTCGCCACGCGAGCAGGACTTCGCCCCACGAGAAGACCAAACGTTGTTGACCCTTCAGGACATTCACCTCGCGAATGAGGGCTTGCCTCGCGAGTGGGCTAAATTTCTGAATAGTATAAAAGACTGTGCTGGGCAGATTGAAAAGACTTTTGGCTTCTCCATAGTTTTTACATTTTTCTATGCGTTTCGTTTTCTTTATGGAGAACTAAATTTCATAGATTAATCTACTGTAATTGATTTCCACTACACTTGAGGTTTTGTAATTCCTATTTTATTTGCTTTTCCCTTTTTAATACCATATTATACATTTCTGTTTGTTAATTCAGGAGTGTATAGTGTTGTGTTGATTCATTTCGGTAATGTTATGTTCCTATACTTAATCGCGTTTGTTAATTCGAGTGTGTTCGTTCATGTTCGTTAGTTCATGAGGACTTAACCCCGTTTGTTAATTCGGGAATAGGAACATATATCCGTAGTAGCGATTTCGTTGTTAATTGTTGCTACAACCGAAAGGGGATTAGAATCTGCTTAGGGCTTGGAAATTACATGAACCGATGATAGTTGGGGATTCGAGAACAGTAGATTAATCGTGTTTTGCTACTTGATAATCTTTTAACTGCTCTGTTTTATCGTTCTGTTTTTGCATTGTTTTCCAGTTGTAGTTCAATCCCCCCCCCCACAAAAAAAAAACTGATTTTTGTGACAAATAACACTTCAAGAGTCCTTGTGAGACGACATCCGAGTTGTCGCCCTAAACTACAGTTTTAAAAAACCGCTCGTTCTTTTTTGGCGCGTGCGCGACAAATACGACTCGGTCATTTCATTGTGATGTCCGTCGTTTTCCAAACATCATCGTGTATCTTTTTCTCCTACATCCAATAAAAGAGCTACACCTTTTTATCTTATTCATTCTGAAGTCTCTGGACCTACATCCATTCTTACACTTTTTAGTAAAAGGTGGTTTATTTCCTTTATTGATGACTGCATTTATATATGTGATTTGGCTTTTCCTCGTGGAAGATAAATCAAAAGTGTTCTTATTTTCTGTTCAATTTTACCATATGGTTCAAACTCAATTTGGAAAACTAATTAAGTGCTTACATTATGATAATGGTAGGGAGTATGCATGTCAACCAACATGTTTCTATATTCCTTAAAAAAATGGTATCCTTCATAGATTCATGTGTACAAAATCAGAAAGAAAAAAGTCGTTATTTACTTGAAATGACAAGAGCATCGTTGTTCCAAATGTCTGTTCCTAAATCTTATTAGGGGAAAGCAGTCTTAACCACCACCACCCTCATAAACAGTTTACCTTCTCGTGTTCTGGATGGAGTCAGCCCTGTTGCCCACCCGACTCTTTCTTTCCTTATGATCCTATTATGAGGAGTCTTCTGTTTTTTGTCTTTGGTTTTGTTGCATTTGTTCATGTCCATAAACAACATCGTGGCAAACTTGATCCCCATGTTGTTAAGTGTGGTTTCACGGGTTACTCTCCTGACAAGAAGGGATATTAATGCTACCATCCTTCGAGTCGACTCTTCTTTGTTTCCATGGATGTTACCATTCATGAATCTGAGTCCTTTTTAACTTCACCTCAGCTTCAAGGGGAGACCACTCAAAAAGTTGAGTCTTTCTTCCCTGAGATCTTTATACCTCTCAAGTCTTATGAGTTTTTTGTACCTACAAAGCCTCCTATACACCCTGTGTTGCCTTCTAATGCACAAGACTCCTTCTGATTTAGCACCCGAACCTGGTAAAGCAAAGGTCGGTACACCAAAATTGGTGTATTAGAAGAGGAACAAACCCGACCTTGTCCAACAGTAACTTCAACTGTCTGAGCCAATGGTAATTACTGAAGGTACTAATCCTAATGTTCTTGATTCTAGTACTTTGGATATTTCTTTGAATAATTGTGACCTTGACCCAAATGACTTACCCATTTCCTTGAGGAAAGGGAAAAGGACTTGTACCAAGTACCCAATTAAAGTGCAAACAGGGAAACACAAGAAGGGGGGTTGAATTGTGTTTCTTAAACTTTTTGAAAAACTCTTTTATAAAACCATTTTCGCAGGAAATAAAAGGTTAACACACAAACAAACATGTTTTCTTAAAAGATTAAGAACCTTCAAACTTTGATCCCCAAGTTAGTGAATAAATAAACTTACCAAAGATAAGGGAAATAAAGATTCACACAAAGATATATCCCGGTTCACTCTTATCCAACAAATAGTTACGTCCAGTCCATTCGACTTGAGGCTTTTCCACTAAAAAATCTTTAGCAATATTACAAGTTGTTTCCTAGTCCTCCAAACTAATACAACTCCAAGTATTTTACACCTCTTCAGACTCCAAGTATTGTTTTACAGACAAACCTCTTCAGGCTCAACCAAATCCTAAATTTGAAAGGTTTTTGAGGTTTTGACTAGCTCACTTTTTATGAGGATATTGCAAATATAAGCTCTAAGTTGTGAAACCTTTTTTACAAAGAATATGAAAATTACAACCTTTTTCAGAGAATAGAGATTTTGAATAACAAAGAGCTCTTGAATAATTTTCGTCAATCATAAATACTTGCCCTTCAAACTTTATATAGGCTCTTCATATTCTTCTTTGATGTGTAATAAATATATCCGTTTAGATACGTTTATTTTCCGTTAGACATATATTCAACGCCAGTTGTTGTCTGCACATTGGTTGTCCTTTCCTTTGTGTGATCAAAATGCATATTTGATTTTTGGTACAACAAGAATATCTTGGGCAGCGAGAGTGCAACAGAGTTGGCATGCTTTTGGGTGCATTGCTTTGATTTTTCTAGGCTCGAGGCATACTACTTTCTACCTTCTTTTGTCTTTTATCCAAGGGATTTTCATTTGAATCAATGGATAAGGTCTTAATATGCCACGTCATCATAATATGCAAAATAAGGTTAAGTGGACGCAAAGGCAAAAATCACATATTGGACGAAAAGAAAGATTGTGTCTATTGGACGGAATATAGAATTTAAGACTTTGTTTAGTCCAGAAACTGTTTGGATGAAGCACCACTTTTGGGTTGGACGTAACCTCTAGACGCAAGATAATTGATTTATGAAATGATCCAGTTATTGTTGATGATTGTCCTCGCAATACTATTGAATTCAACCAATCATTCATCCATAAATTCTTGGCCAAATGCAGAGCTTATGATAGAGAAATATTTTCTGCAGTTAATTAAACATAAGATAAAGGTCTTCTGACCTTGCAAGTTAGTGACCATAGACATAGTATTTTTCAAACAAAGTCATCAAATAATTTTATTAATCATGAAAACTTTGAGAGGTAAAACATTATTATCACTATTTTGGTTCTAACACCCAATTTCCCAATTTGTTTCTTCTAAACATCTTTCTTTGCAGCATCAGAGTTTCATTATAGCCATTGATTCTTTTAGAATTCTAGCATAAATACAGGAAGCATTGAAAGAAATAAATTAGGTTCAAGCCATGAATGAGGAGACGAGTGCATTGACGAAGAATAAAACACGAGAGATTGTTGAGAGAACAAGGGGAAAAAATCTAGTAGGGTATAAATGGATATATACAGTTAAATATAGGTCTGATGGCACTCTTGATCAGTATAAGGTAAAATTGGTTGCAAAAGGGTACACTCAAACCTATGGAATTAATTATGAGGAAACATTTGCTCCAGTGGGAAGATGAACATAGTAAGGATCTTGCTCTCTCTTGCTGCACACTTTGGTTGAGAATTACACCAGTTTGACGTGAAAAATGCCTTCCTCCCTGGTGACTTATAAGAGGAAGTATATATGGAGATTCCTCTAGGATATGAGTTACATGATGGAAGGAATAAGGTATGCAGATTAAAGAAGGTCTTATATGGATTGAAACAATCACCTCGTTCTTGGTTTGAAAGATTCACAAAGACAATGTTATCCTTGGGATATAGGCAAAGTCAAGGTGATCACACTATCTTCGTTAAACATTCCCATGAAGGTAAACACACTATCCAACTCGTGTATATGGACGATATCATTATATCTGGTGATGACATGAGTGAGAAACAACTTCTGAAGGAGAAATTGACAGCTGAATTTGAAATGAAAGACCTTGAAAAGCTAAAATATTTTCTTGGGATTGAAGTGACTTACTCCAAACAAGGCATTTTCATTTCCCAAAGAAAATATGTCCTAGATCCTCTTAAGGAAACTGAGAAACTTAGATGTAAGGCTACTGATGTTCCTTTCCTATTAAACAAAATAATAGAATGGGGGAATGATGATGAAACCCCCAAAGTTGATAAACCTCAATATCAGAGGTTGGTAGGGAAGTTGATATACTTAGCACATAGAGGCAGGACTTAGCTTATGCTATCAATGTGGGTAGCCAGTTTATGCATGACCCAAGGGTGCGACACTTGCAAGCCGTGGATGATATTCTGTAGTATCTTAAAACTACACCTGGAAGACGATTGCTTTTCAAGAGGGATGTAGTTATAGGTATGGAAGTGTTCACTAATGCAGATTATGCGTACTCAATTATTGACATAAAATCAACATCTGGGCACTGTATGTTTCTTGCTGGGAATCTTGTATCATGGAGAAGTAAGAAACAAAATGTGGTTGCTCGATCTAGTGCAGAGACTGAATTTCAAGTTATGACACAAGGGGTTTGTGAGATTTTATGGATGAAAATTGTACTTGATGACCCCCAGAATAAGGTATGACACTCCTATAAGATTGTATTGTGATAAAAAGTCAGTCATTAGTATTGCTTATAATCCTGTTCAACATGACAGAATCAAGCACATGGAGATATATCATCACTTTATCAAAGAAACACTAGAAAGTGGACTAATAAGCACAACATATGTCCCTTCGAAACATCAATTGGCAGGCATGTTGACCAAAGGACTTCCCATGGAACGCTTTCAGGATCTTACTGACAAGTTGGGAATGATTGATACCAGCTTGGGAGGAGTATTGAGAATCATTGTAGATTTGTTTTCCTTTATTGTACAGATTCTTGCTTATTTAATTTTAATTATTAGGATAGAATTATCTCTTGTAATGCTCTTTTCTAGGAAAGTAGTTATGACCTATAGTCTATACTAGGGTTGCTGACCCGTGCTGGACGCACGGGTACAATTTTTTTTTAAGTAACAACATTTTTTTTTATAAATAATAGTAGGTTTCAAATTTTTTTTTTGGTTAGAGATAAATATTAGTTTACATAGCATAAATCACTCAAACCCCACGAATTTTACTAATTTACAATAAGTCACTTAAAATGAGTTAGAGTTTAATTGATATACACTGTTAGTGTAATGTTTTTATCACTGTCAACCAATCACAAATCATGTTATGAATGACTTTTAAGGTGGTTTGGATAAGAATCAAAGATTTTCAATGACGTGGCGATTTATTATTGGTTGACAGTGTAAAAAAATCTTTACACAGACAATACATACCAATTAAACTCAGTGAGTTACCACACATCTTCAATATTCAATAGTTCAATAGTATATATGTGTTAATTAGGAAACACCCCAAATTAGAGAAATTTAATTTAGTGAATAATAGTACTCAACATAATGAAATGTTTATTTTATTTCCCTTTTCCATTCTTTCTAACTTTAAGTCCTTTTTCCCGTCTTTCTAACTTTAAGTCCCAATATAAAGTTGATTGATTATGTATTTCTCATGTTAGTATATCAGTTGTTAATTCAGTTTCTCTTCTACAAATTTAAAATCTAACCCTTCAAATCCTTGAAAATCTTTTTTTTTTTTGCAATTTATAATGCTTCATATAGAAATATGAAATAAAATATTAACAAACTCTTGCATCAATTAATTGAAACAATTTATGCAAATGGAAAGCGCTAATCAAATCAACATAAACCTTGGAAAAAAATCACCCCGTTCAAGAAGCAAAAGTCACAATACTGAAGTCTATATCAAAGGTTAACAACCATAATGGCTAACTAAAATTCAGTAACTCAAGTATACATCCATAATGCCTAACTAAAATTCAGTAGACGTCCACAGTGCCATGTCACTGGACGAATTTTCTCTTAAGGGCTTAGCAAGTCCAAAGACTTGTGTGGACGAGCGCTTCTGTTACTTGTGTGGACGAGCGCTTCTGTCACTTGTGTGGGCGAGCGCTTCTATCACATCAGTGGATGAGCAGAATAAAATATTGTATAGATGCGTTCTTAAAACTAAGTAGACGGCTATATATCTTAACTACCTTGAATATGATTTAATACAATCTGGTCCACGATGAATTTATTTCAAATGATTGATATTTATTTCACACTCTTACTATGGTGGCTACACTCTTGCTTATTTTCATATTTTTGATTATATTGCCCAATATATACCTGACATTATTGCTATTCAAATGAAATAAGTTTATTTTGGTAAAAAAATAAAAACTTATTTGTCTACCTTTCTTAATACTTTAATATAACCTTTATTCCCTGATATAGTCAACATCAAAATTTTAGAACTGAATTAACTATATTGGCTGCATAATACTCCCTCTGATCCACAATATAAGAAACAAAAGACTAAAATACACATACCAATGAAATACATTGGAAAGAGTTACCATAAGATATGACTTGTGTTAAGTTTTGGACCTTAATTTTAAAAGACAATTGGGCCCTTAAGTAAACAATTTAACTATATATTTTTTATTTTAATATATACATTAATATATATATACCAAGTAAAAAAAAATCGGTGCCCCCGAAAAAATGGGCCCCTATGCGGTCGCACCACCAAATCATAGTCAGGGTCACCACTAGTCAGTTATTGGTTTGGGTTGTCAACTTATCATTTCTCTGAATATATGTGGAGTAATGATAAATGAACACACTTTTGGTGTCCAAGATCATATATATATACGTATTTAAGATACAAGTCCAAATCATAATATAAGCAACTACAGGGAATCCAAATCCATAAAAATCAAAATTATCCTGAAGTTGCCGATAATGGTTGTTCACAAAGCATTTTCAATCTACTATATACAATGCACCCACCAGTTCAAGTTTGATTATACTGATCTGATTAAACATTCTTTGATTGTTAAGATACCACGATAAGAAAGAAAGGCAAGTTGAAAGTAAAATCAGGGATCCTTAGCTTATTTATCAAAATGCATTTGCGTGAATACACACAGTGAATATACAATTTCGAAGGCAAAAGGAGCAAAACTGAGATCTTGTAAAATAGAGATGAAAACCAAAGGCGTTCATCATAGCAAGATTCCTCAGCAAAAGCAACATCGGACATAAAACGAAAGAGAAAATATCAAAGGAATTGAATACAGTGAAAACTCAAAGAAAAATATATCACTCGTCCACTTTGACAACTCACCCACCCGATCCGAAGGCCCCTCTTTCTCTGGAGTTCCAGAAGCAGCAGCAGAAACATTCTTCCATGTCCTTCTTCTCTTGTTGCTTCCTTTCATAGGAGCCATCACAAGTCTTGTCAAGTCAATTGAACCACAACAGTCCTAGGATTTGGGGAGGCAAAGTCTGCAAGAACCACAAAGAATGATTATATAAAAACCAAAAGAGAGAAGATTCATTACTATGATGATAGAATACAGTCACCACCATAAATCTTAGAGGACGATAGGCAGTGAACAATAAACCTTAGCGAATGATAGGCAGTGACATGGGGTGATGGTTAGCTACAGAGAAGAGTGTGTAAATGGGTGTTTGGTGTATGAGACTTTGTCGCTGTGCCACATAACACAAAAAACTAAAGGGTGTGGCCAAAGAACCATGTCTCAATTCTTGAAACAATCATATATGAAAATTGATTTGGAGGGACAACACAACAACCATATGCTAGTCATTTCTATATTACCTATTAGATTAAACATCCTTTAGAACAACTTCAAACTCAAGTTTGTTTCAAGGATGAAAGCCAATAGCGAATAGGCTTTTCTCCCTGTCATATGCAAAAGAAAATAAGTAAAAAAAATCAAAAGAATAAAAAATACAAAACTTGAACAATAATCACCTTTTTCAGCAAGAAACTTACAAAGTATTTCAACTAATTGTTGTAAAAGATTAATAAATTGTCATGCCAAACTCATACCGATAAGTTAGGCCCACATAGTAAATGTGAAACATAAAGGAATCAGTGAAAAGGTGCAATAAAATAAACAACACATTAAATTCATGTCCAATAAAACCAAAGAGGAAAGATCAACTATGCAAGTAAAAAGGCAAACAGGAAAGGATCAACTATGCAAGCAAAAAGACTTCGAAATAGAGCCCATTGTAAGATCGATGTGGAAGATGGACTCACCAATATTTTTTAATCTAAGTCTCTGCTTTGGCACATCATCATATTCACACACAAAAATGGCATTGTTTAATTTAAGACCTAGTACAAAATAGAACTTGTGTATCAAAGAAGAAGAAGAAATATTTAGAATGAAATACTGAGAGAATAAATATGTATATGTAACTTTTGAAAAAATTGAAGAAAAGACAAACTAACCATGGCTTGCAGATTCTCATAGTTTTATAATATTGAAATCCAAAAACATGAAAGCTTTAACGCCATTTGGTTGAAGAAGGGGATAAAGAACCGATTTTCTTTGTCTATTTAACAAAGAAGACCGAAGCGAGAAAATGTTTGCGTTAGTAATTATAATACTGAATACAGAACATAAGACAAAAATTATAGTGCTCGTATCCTCTTTCCATTACCTTGGGCAACCCCTCTCCATCAGTTGGCCAAATAGACATATCTCTTCCCCACCATTGCAACACCCTACAAAAAAGCTTTTCAATAATGTAAAAAAGGGATAACAAAAGTTGACACTTACATCCTGCACATGTTTATTAAAACAATAAAGCCATAAAATCATCACTATCCTGCACATGGCCCTCTCCTGATCAAAGGCAAAAAAATAAAAATAAATAAACAACCATAGAATGAAACCAATGATGATCCATTATGTGGTAAGCAAGATCGTGCCAGAGAAAGTTCAAGTTTTGAACATGAAATACAAAAATCCAGTAAAGTAACCAATAAGTTAATGCTTACATGGAACTTATGTTTCTTAGTCAAGGGGGAAGGCTGAGTTTGTCCTTCAATCCTAATAGACAACAACTTAGGTGAACACTGAAACTCAAATGAAACTACCTTGTAAGATCAAGTCAAAATCATGGCATATATTGATGCAGCTTATCTAAATCTTACTTGGTTTTTGCACATAAATCTCGACATTAGTGATCGCTTTTCAGGTGAGTCAAAATCAACACTCTCATATGAAGAGAAATCAGAATCGTCAAATGATTCCAATTCCATGGCTTAGAACATATGTAAACATACCAATTGAAGAGTTTATGCTAAAGTGTATGCAAGTCACAAAGGGTTTATGCAAGAGTGTAGTCACTCCTGACAAAAAAAACACAGCTGACACAACCATAGCAGTATCATCCAATACCCACTAACAGTCTAACCACATAATAACTTTGCTATAAAATGATGTGGTAGAAGCGCTCGTCCACTGATGTGGTAGAAGCGCTCATCCACTAAAGTGACAGAAGCGCTCGTCCACACAAGTGACATAAGTGCTCGTCCACACAAGTGATAGAAGCGCTCATCCAACCAAGTGACAGAAGCGCTCGTCCACACAAGTGACAGTAGCGCTCGTCCAATATAGATGTAATAGAAATAATCATCTCCGATATACACAATTAACGGTCACTCCAATACTATTTGTCATGAACTGTGAAATGGTTAAAAACAACTAATATACACAGTTTAACATTTTAATTCCACATTTATAACTTTCAGGTTCTCAAAGGAGTACAAATCATATTTCGCAAAAGAAAAAGAAAAAAGAAAAAAAAAAGAGTGGCAGGGGTGGTTGACAGTACGCCGCTCGAGCGAGGCGTGCGCTTGCGTTTCCGGCAAGTGTACCGGACTGTCGCCAAGTAATAAAAGATATCGATCCCACAGAGACTGTGTTCCCGAATCGCAATCAATTATCAAATCGAGTAAATCTGGACTGTATAAAAAGGATTTGTATTTTGAAAAGGTTTGAATTAAGATATAAATAAAACAGAATCAAATAAAACAGAAAATAAATCTTTTTTTGGTTTTTCAGATCTAAATGGGTTTCTAGGGATTTAGGTTACCACAAGATCGTTTACGTTGTTAACTTGATTACCCTTGTTAATTACCGAAATTGCCTTGAAGGCGAGTTTATCCTCTAATAGCTTAAGCTCCCTCTCGGGTTACAAAAACCGTGCCCAATTGACCCGACCCCTACTCTCGTGGTAGTCGATCCCAGATTGGACCCTTTGCGTTTCGTGACAACTCGTTGATCCTCGAGGGACGGCTTCTAACTCTCGTGATTTCAGTCCCAAGTCTGACTTTTATAGATCCGACACCTAAGTTCACCGCTAGGTTCCTCCTTAAAATGTCTAAGTCATGCAAATAAACCTAAGTTCACCGCTAGGTTCCTCCTTAGATCATCCACTTCTCGCAAATAAGCGGCCGCCGAATTTTACGAGTGAAAAACACTAGAAATCCTAAGTTCACCGCTAGGTTCCTCCTTAGAATGTCTATGTCCCGCAAATGAGTGGTCGCCGAATTTACGAGTGATTAACACACTAGAAATCAGATCTAAAGCAAATCGAAATTAACAAAGATATTACATCAAATTCAACATCATAAATGAATCTCGGGCATCGCCCCAATCCCTAGAAACTAAGCTACTACTCAAGTCTTGCCATGGAGATGACAAGCTGGGTTGACAACATCATGAAAATACAAAAATCAGAGAAGAGAGGAGGAGAAGAGAGATCTATGCCTAGAGTCCTAGTTGTTATGGATGTGATGGATGATATCGATGATGATCTTCTGCCTCTGCCTGGTCCTTATTTATAGATGTGGGAAGTTAGAGTCCCAATCTAACTCAAATTCTGATCCAATTCGGTTTCTTCAGGTCCAAGTAATGCGCGTCACGGCTGTGATGGCCATCACGGCCAGGCCGTGACGGATTCTGTTTCTGGATCTTCTGGAATTTTCAGTCTCTCGCGTGGCGAGCCCATGCTCGCGTCACGAGCCATCCTTTTGTGGCCGTGATAAGAATTACGGCTGTGGCCGTGATGGGCTCTGACTTGTGGGGGTTTTGGGTCACGGCCGTGATGTCTATCACGACCAGGCCGTGACAGACTCTGACTTCAGCCTTTGTTCCTTTTCAGTTTTGCTCGATCATGGCCGTGATGGGCATCACGGCTAGGCCGTGATGGGCTCTGTTTGGCTCATTTTCTTCACTTTTAAAGCCCTATCTTCATCCAAACTTCATCATGGTTGATCTTGAGCATTTTACCCTTGATTTCTGCAAAACAACACACGAAAACCGCCTTACCCATTCCAAAGGAAAATTAACCTAAAATCTAATAAAAATATGCCTAAACTACATGAAAATGCATGCAAAATGATAGACAAAGTTGATGTGGAATCACACTCATAAGTGGTGTAAGTCTAAGCATCATTGTTCAGGTGTAAAAATTGCTTCTCAAATGAGTCATCATCTTATACCTTAGTATGTAGTATTTAACATTTTGAAATTAACTTATGCAATGTTTAAGGGAAGCACAAAAAAATATATGATGGAAGCACCACAAATTTGTTGGGAGAAACTTGGTCCTTCTGGTTTCCATGAATGAGAAAAGATGGGAGAAAGAAGGAAAAATTCAATGAAGAGAAAGATGGTGACAAGTGTATAGAAAAAGCATGAGAAGAAGAGATGTGACTAATGATAAGAAAGAAACGTTTGTTATGAGCAGCAAAAATAATTTATTGAGCTTAAAAGCTTGCATTCAATTTCATACACTCAGGTAAAACTCTAAGTTCAATAGTATGGTTAAAGTTCAAAACCAACTTATGAAGTCATTACCATATAGGTTGGAGCACCATCATACTGTATAGGAGGCAAGGGCAATTGGTGCTCAACTCTATTAAGATAGAATTTGGAAGTGAACCAAATTACAGAATGCCAAGGTCCAGTAGAAATACAACCAAAAAAAGTATTTTTTGTCTTCACAAGCATAGCTTCAATGCCAAAGTCTTATGCTTATGTTTGGAGCATCAATCATAATGGGAGAATCGTACTACAATGTACAAAATGTCAAAAGAAATTGAACAAAAAATCATTACAACTTGAACTAAACTTCAGTTAAAGACTGAAATATAAAGATGAAAATAGGAAATACAATAAGATGGTATGATGAGTGTGATTTCACCTCATATTTCCTTGACATTTTGCATGCATTTTTATATAGTTTAGGCATATTTAATTTGATTTTTGTTAGTTTTTACCTTGGAACGTGTAAGGTGGTTTTGTGGTGCTTGTGTACAAGAATTGAAGATTAAAATGCTCAGGATCGGTTATGTTAGAGCTTGCATGAAGACGGAGCTTGAAAAGCAAGAAAATGAGCCAAACAAAGCCCATCACGGCCTTGATCGAGTAGGGCTGAAAAGAAAGAAGGATAAACTCAGAACTGGTCACGGCAAGACCGTGATAGCCATCACGGCCGTGACATGCCAACTGAACCAGACCCTCACAGACAGAATTGATCTTGGCTAGGCCGTGATGGTGGTCACGGTAGTGACAGACCCAGCAGCGAAGCCATTTCCAAGCCAGAACCCATCACGGCCTGGCCGTGACAGGCATCACGGCCGTGACGCGTAATATCTGGAATTTTAAAAGCTGATTTGATATGATTTTGTAATTGTTTGGGATTCAAGTTACCCTACATTATAAATAAGCCTCCAAGGCTCGAAAGTAGGGATCTCTGGGCTGCTACCTTAGGCTTAATTTAGGATTTCTCTTCTTCTTCTTCAATTTCTTCTTTTCTCTTAGGTTTTTTTTATGCTTTTGTTAATCAAGCTTGCATGAACATGACAATGCTTGAGTAATCTTTTTTATTTCTAGGAATTGGGGCTATGCCCAAGACTTGTTTTATGTTATGAATTGATGTTTTCCCTTTGTTAATTCCAATTTGCTTTTGATTTAATTCCTATTGCATGAATTACTTGTGAATTTTTGATAAGCCTTCGACTTATCTAGTTTTATAACTAGATGGACTGTGGTTTTTGTGCAAATTATTCGAGTTCAATCTCGTTTTCGCCCAAATTTGGCCTTGTTTTATTCCTAAGTAGACTTTTACTCGTTCTAGGCATTTTTAGTAGTTTTTAGTCTATTTTGAATAGAATTACGCTTTTTGTGTCTTTTTATTGTTTCAGGTTAGAAGTGAAGCTCCGGGAGTCAAGGAAAGTCAAGAAGCAGTGGAAAAAGCACTTCTGGAGATACTCGCCGCGCGAGTGGATGCTCGCCTCGCGAGCCTGAACATCAGATAAAGCAGCAACAGTCATCACTCTGGTTCGCCCCGCGAACAGTCTGATCGCCTCGCGAATCATGAAGACCTGGAAGTCAGAGACCATCACGACTTAGCCGTGATGAAGGTCACAGCTTAGAATTGAATCTCGCCCCGCGAAAGCATCTCGCCACGCGAGAGTTTGAAGACCCTGGAAGACAGAGACCATCACGGCCTAGCCGTGATGAAGGTCACGACTGTGACAGATTGAAGTTGGAAGACTCGCCTCGCAAATACAATCTCGCCTCGCGAGAATCCAAAATTGAAAGCGCGCCAAAACTAATGTTCGCCTCGCGAAAGTGTGTTCGCCCCGCGAGAGTCCGAGAACCAGAATCCTTATTTATAATCTGTTTCAGATCAGAATGAGGATCCAAGTTTGTTTCCACTTGTTTAGATCAGATTTTGTGCGAATTTTTGTTATTCTGGAGCTGCGTCTCCCTTCTCTTTTCTTTTCTTATTTTATTATGGAGATTGTTGCCAATTGTTCGTGTGTCGTTACGGACATGAGGAACTAATCCCCTCGTCTGGGGGATCGATGAAGCCACCCATGGCGGTATAGTGTTAATGTGATGTATGTTTTTCTCCCCTTCTCTCAATACATGTTTTCCAATTCTGATTTGATTGTGTTGATCATATGTGTTGCGTGATTAACTAGTTAAACGTGTTTGAGGCCGATCGGCGATTCGCGTTTTAGAACTTGAATTGGAATCACTAATTGAATAATGAGCACGACAGTGGATTTAGGAGATTAGTGCAACCTTTTAGGGAACAAGAATTAATAGAATTCGAGATTAGGATTATGAGACCTAGTAAGTAATTAATCCAATTATCGAATACGTCCTATTGAGCACGACAGTGGATATAGGAGAATTTGGGGGTCCTGGTTGACATTGTAATTGAATTTAGGGAGGAATTCATCATCACGTGGGAACTATACATGATTGGGTAGGTGGAATTGAGACCCTAGATATTTTAACTTCTGATTTTAATACCTCGGTTTATTTGATTTGTCAATTAAATTGCGATCTTAATCTCTCTTTCTCTCAACTACTTGACTCGCTTAACCAACTTACTCGAATTTCTCACGGATTAGTCGAATTGGTAGCCCAATCCTTGTGTTCAACCTCGGTAAATTCTTACCGTGTTATTTTTATTACTTGCGACGACCCGGTACACTTGCCGGTGACATCAACAAGTTTTTGAGGATCCAAGTTGGTTTTTCCACTTGTTTTAGATCAGATTTTGTTGATGTCACCGGCAAGTGTACCGGGTCTCGCAAGTAATAAAAGAAACACGGTAAGTTATTACCGAGGTCGAACTCAGGGATTGGGCTACCAATTCGACTAATCCGCGGGAAATCAGATACGTTTGGTCAAGTTACAGAAGGTGGTTGAGAGAGAAGATACGATTGAATTCAAATTAACAAATCTAATAAAATAATTAACTAAAAATCTGAAATTAAAATATCCAAGGTCTCAAATCCACCTACCCAATCATGTATAGTACCCAAGTGATGATGAATTCCTCCCTAAGTTCAATTACAATGTCAACCGGGACCCCCAAATTCTCCTATATCCACTGTCGTGCTCAATAGGACGTATTCGACGATTGGATTAATTACTTACTAGGTCTCATAATCCTAATCTTGAATTCTATTAATTCTTGTTCCCTATAAGGTTGCACTAATCTCCTAAATCCACTGTCGTGCTCATTATTCGATTAGTGATCCCAATCCAAGTTCTAAAACGCGAATCACCGATCAGCCTTAAACACGTTTAACTAGTCAATCACGCAACACATATGATCAACGCAATCAAATCAGAATTGGAAAACATAAATTGAGACAAGGGAGAAAGACATATATCACATCGAATCTACACCGCCATGGGCGGCTTCATTGCTCCCTCAGACGAGGGGATTAGTTCCTCATGCTCATAGACAAACAATCGGACATAATCTCCATATCAAAATAAGAAAAAGAAAAAGGGAGACGCAGCTCCAAAGAGAAAAGAAATCTGGCCTAAACGCTACTCTACAGTGGAAAAAACTAGGATTCGGATCTGGATCCAAAGCTCTCCAAAACTCCTCCAAAACTGATCTGAAACAACCTATAAATAGGGATTCTGGTTCTCGGACGCTCGCGGGGCGAACAGTCTTTCGCGAGGCGAATCATTAGTTTTGGCGCGCTTTCAATTTGTATAGTGTTGTGTTGATTCATTTCGGTGATGTTATGTTCCTATACTTAATCACGTTTGTTCATTCGAGTGTGTTCGTTCATGTTCGTTAGTTCATGAGGACTTAACCCCGTTTGTTAATTCGGGAATAGGAACATATATCCGTAGTAGCGATTTCGTTGTTAATTGTTGCTACAACCGAAAGGGGATTAGAATCTGCTTAGGGCTTGGAAATTACATGAACCGATGATAGTTGTGGATTTGAGAACAGTAGATTAATCGTGTTTTGCTACTTGATAATCTTTTAACTGCTCTGTTTTATCGTTCTGTTTTTGCATTGTTTTCCATTTGCAATTCAAACCAACCCCACCCCCCCCCCCCCCCCCCCCCCAAAAAATGATTTTTGTCACAAATAACACTTCAAGAGTCCTTGTGAGACGACATCCGAGTTGTCGCCCTAAACTACAGTTTTAAAAAACCGCTCGTTCTTTTTGGCGCGTACGCGACAGCGCGACCAAATAATTGGCACCGTTGCCGGGGACTCTTGTTTTATTATTCTTCACATTTTATTTTTATTTTCTTTCTTTTATTTTCGTTTTTGTTTTGAATTGGTCTGGCTACTAGGTCTAATTGCCCTGAATTGTGTGATTTTGATCCTGAAATTGAAAGAACACTGCACACACGCTATAGAGAAATTCGGGCTAGCACTAGTGGTCATTCTAATTCTAAAACTGTTTTTGAAAACATGGGTGACCAAAGGACATTAAGACAGCTTGCTGCCCCTGATGTAAATTACAATGGCTTGTGTATTGCATATCCTGGTGCTAATACTCCTTTTGAATTAAAATATGGTTTCATTCACTTGTTGCCAAAGTTTAATGGTCTTGCAGGTGAGGATCCACACAAGCACTTGAAGGAATTCCAGGTTGTCTGCTCCACAACCTCGAGATCAGAGGGAGTAACTGAGGATAGCATCAAGCTAAAAGCTTTTCCGTTCTCAATCCAGGGAGCTGCAAAGGATTGGCTGTTATATCTTGAGCCAAACTCTATTACCACCTGGACCGATTTGAAGAGGGTTTTCTTAGAGAAATATTTTCCTGCCTCCAGAGCTGCATCAATTAGAAAGGAAATATGTGGCATCAGACAAGGAAATGAGTCGTTGGCTGAATATTGGGAGAGATTCAAGCATTTGGTATCCAAATGCCCTCAAGATCGATTTTTGAACGACTTCTTATCCAGTACTTTTATGAGGGGTTACTGTCGATGGGTAGGAATATTCTGGATGCTGCTAGTGGGGGAGCACTTGTTGATAAGACCCCAGCTGCTGCCAAGTAACTAATTGAAAATATGTCACTGAATTCCCAGCAGTTTACAACCAGAAGAAATTATGTTGAGACAAGAGGTGTGCATGAGGTCCATAGCTCTTCCTCCATCCAGGCCCTCGAGAATAGAATGGATGAGCTCACTTCTTTTGTAAGGCAATTGGCAATAGATAGGGTTCATCCTGCAAGGTTGTGTGGCATGTGCAACTCTCCTGAGCACCCGTATGATGCATGCCCCATTCCGAAGGAAGAGTTCATCACCGACCGTCGTCTCGTGCTTATGCAGTTCATCCCTATAATCAAGGAAACAGTCAGAATCGGTACAGAATTCCAGACCTCTCCACAAATAGGTACCATCCAAACTGGAGAAATCATCCTAACCTTCGGTATGGGAACTCATCCCAACAACAACCGATGGCAGCACCTCAATCCTCCTCAAGTGACCACTTCTGCATCTTCTGGACCTTCACTAGAGGACCAGTTCAAACAAATGACTTCACAAATAACTGCACAAATTGGACAGCTCTAGGCCTCACAGACACGGTATCAGCAGTGAACAGATGCCAGCATTCAAAATTTAGAGACACAGGTTGGACAACTGGTCACCTCCATAAATAACATACAGCAAGCTCAAAGAACAAGTCAACTGCCTGCACAAACAGTGATAAATCCCAATGTCTCCAATCCTAATGTGAGTGCCATTTCTCTGAGATCTGGGAAAGTTGTTGAGGCAGCCTCTGGAAAAGATGAAGAAACTATTGAGGCAACTCCTGAGCCTTCAATCGATGTTGAAGCTGAGAAGGTATACAAATCACCAATCCCCTTCCCACAGAGATTGCAGAAAAATAAGAAGATTGGTGGTGAAGACAAGGAAAGGGAGATTTTAGATGTGTTCAGAAAGTTAGATGTGAATATTCCCCTTCTAGATGTGATCAAGCAGGTGCCCAAGTATGCAAAATTTCTGAAGGATCTATGCACCAATAAGAGGAAGTTGAAGAGTAATAAGAGAGTTGATTTGGGAAGAAATGTTTCAGCTCTTATCCAGTCTAAGCTTGAACCAGAAAGAGTTATTGCTGCAGCCCCCACTCAGGCACTACCACAGAAGTGCAAGGACCCAGGCACTTTTACTATTCCATGCACTATTAGGGACAAAAGATTTGAAAATTGCATGTTGGATTTGGGAGCCTCTATAAATGTCATGCCTACATCTATTTTCAATAACCTTGATCTTGGTCCCTTGCAGTATATAGGTATTACCATCCAGTTGGCCTACAGGACCAATGCCCACCCCATGGGAATGATAGAAGATGTGCTGGTGCAAGTTGATGATTTGATCTTCCCGGCTGACTTCTACATCCTGGACATGGCAGGAGAGACAAATTCCAGTAGATCACCAATAATCCTGGGCAGACCATTCATGAAGACAGCTAAGACTAAGATTGATGTAGATGATGGGACCATGTCTATGAAACAACCATTGGGAGAGCACTCCGTTTTCCACATAAAGCTGCTTTCTGGGATTGTTGATGACACCCATGAGGACCTTGTTTCTAATTTTCCATTTAATTCTGGCTTTGATGATATTTTTTCATGTCCTGATTGTACTAACACTAACCATTGTGTGGTGTGTGCTGAGATTGCTGCATGTTTAGCAGGTGATGGATTTGTCAATGCAGTGAATGAGGAACATGCAGAAGATGAAGCAGCACCGGAGACCCTCCCTACCTATCTGCCACCTCCCCCTGCGAAACCACCAGAGGGACTGGATTTTGCACCATGTCCAGTCCAAGGGGTTCAACCCCAATTTTATTGGGAGGACTTTGTTGAGAAAGCGGTCATCTTTGCACAAAGAGGAAGTGATGGGTCCACCGCATTGAGCAAGGTCACCATCATAGTCAAGTGCTCACTCATATATCAAGGATGCAAGTTATGGGACCATGGAATGAACTCTATCTCTTTGGCCTTAGGCTACAAGCAATGGGATCCAGGCGGAAGCTCCTACACTGCCACCTGATCAGGGAGTACCCTTTCCTTTCCCTCACTCTGATTTTATAGTCATGTTGTTCATTGGGGACAATGTATGTTTTAACTGTGGGGGAGGGAACTAGTTGTAGTTTTGTTTTGTCTTATCTTTCTTTTAGCTCTTGAATAAATTGTGTTAGTCTTGAGTTGGTAAGTTTGATTGGTTTTGATTAATTTTGCATAGATGATTGCATGATTTATGTAAATGTTTCCCCCTAGGCTGTAAATGTTTCCCCCTAGGCTGAAAAAAAATTTTTGTTTTGAAAAATGATCCCCATGTGATTGAAACTTGAACTTTGAGATTTTGTTGTGATGGCATGATTTATGATAAGTTTGGGGTGATAGGAAGCACACACTAGGGATAGAATCTCTGTCAAACAATTTTCAAAAAAATGTCCAGGTGAGGTTTTGAGCCTCCAACATGTTTTTAAACTGTGTGAAATCACTTTTGAGTTGCACTTTCCCGAATTTGCTAGAATCTCTTTATGGTTTGCATGTTTATGTGTTTGCTTCAGATGATTTAGGCATTTTCTTTGTAAATAGCTACTTAGCCTAAAAGAACCAATTCCTAATGCATGTTCCCTAGTTAGCCCCATTGAGCCTAATCAGCCTGTTGATTCTTGTTAACCTTATGTTATAAGCTAAAATCTGGAAAACCATGTTAACCCGATCTTAGGATTAGGAGAGCATGGAATCTTAGAAAGAGAATGGGTGCAAGAAACTAAGTTTGGGGTGGCTGCAAGGTGTAATGTGTTGTTTGGGATTGAGAAAAAAAAATATAATAAAAATGTTGGAGCCAAAGGCCAAAAAGAAAAAAAAATAGAAAAATAAAAGAAAAGCAGAAAAAAAAAGAAGAGAAAAACAATAAAAATAAAAAGTGTAAAAAAAAAAAGGGTTATTGAATAAAAAGGCTGTAGTCACCCAAGGCAAAAAGATGAACGAGAAAAGGAACTTGAGTGGAATTTCAATGTTTTGAAGTATTTCATGCTCTCTTAGTACCTAGGGACTTCAGCCTAGTTCCTTTATATATCCTACCCTTAGCCAGGCCCCATTACAACCATAAAAAGACCTTTTGATGTTGCATGCATGTTTTCTGTGGGAATCATTTTGAGATGAAAATCAAATTCATGGGAAGTGCTCTTAAAAGTGAAATTGAGTGAAATGTTGATAACCTAGACAAATTGAGCGGATGAGTGAAACAGTAAATGCCCTTGTGAGGAAGGCAGTTGTTTGAATTTGGTGATCTCCCTCTTGTGTGAAACTTGGATCCCCTGCTTAGATTAATGATTCTTTGAATGATGAAATTCTCAATTGTTTAGAATGAATGATTGTGGGGATTGCTTTGCTTGAAAGGGGGGGACATTGAAGAAAACTGTTTTGATAAAACTGCTTGAATTTGGGCAAGGTTGATTGAAGCTTTTAAGCTTGCCAGGTCTTGAGTCTTTTTGATTTTTGAGTTTTAGTTTGCTTGGGTACAAGCAAAGTTTAAGTTTGGGGTATTTTGATCAGCCGCTGGCTCATCTAGTTTTATAGCTAGTATGACCGTGGTTTTGTGCAAATTATATCTTATTTTCACCCAAATTAGATTAGATTGTCCTCAAGCAAGGTTTTGAGTCTCTAAAGTAGTTTTAGGTTAATTTAGCCAGTTTTGAGTCAAATAATGCACTTATAGCTATTTCTTTGTTTTCAGGTTAAATAGAAGTTGAGGGAATAAAGAAACAAGGGATTTGCCTCGCGAGAGTTTTCTCGCCTCGCGAACCTGAAAGCCAGCAGAACAGTAAAAATGTCATCCTCTCTGGTTCGCCCCGCGAACAACCCCTCGCCTCGCGACCCTGATAGCTGACTGTTCCAGAGAAATGCAACCCGTTCTGTGTCGCCCCGTGGATACATGTCTCGTCTCGCGAGACTGAAGGCCAGAAGCCATGACTATTCCATTCCTCACCACGCGAGCAGGACTTCGCCCCACGAGAAGACCAAACGTTGTTGACCCTTCAGGACATTCGCCTGGCGAATGAGGGCTCGCCTCGCGAGTGGGCTAAATTTCTGAATAGTATAAAAGACTGTTCTGGGCAGATTGAAAAGACTTTTGGCTTCTCCATAGTTTTTACATTTTTCTGTGCGTTTCGTTTTCTTTATGGAGAACTAAATTTCATAGATTAATCTACTGTAATTGATTTCCACTACACTTGAGGTTTTGTAATTCCTATTTTATTTGCTTTTCCCTTTTTAATACCATATTATACATTTCTGTTTGTTAATTCAGGAGTGTATAGTGTTGTGTTGATTCATTTCGGTGATGTTATGTTCCTATACTTAATCGCGTTTGTTAATTCGCGTGTGTTCGTTCATGTTCGTTAGTTCATGAGGACTTAACCCCGTTTGTTAATTTGGGAATAGGAACATATATCCGTAGTAGCGATTTCGTTGTTAATTGTTGCTACAACCGAAAGGGGATTAGAATCTGCTTAGGGCTTGGAAATTACATGAACCGATGATAGTTGGGGATTCGAGAACAGTAGATTAATCGTGTTTTGCTACTTGATAATCTTTTAACTGATCTGTTTTATCATTCTGTTTTTGCATTGTTTTCCATTTGCAATTCAAAACCCCCCCCAACAAAAAAAAAACTGATTTTTGTGACAAATAACACTTCAAGAGTCCTTGTGAGACGACATCCGAGTTGTCGCCCTAAACTACAGTTTTAAAAAACCGCTCGTTCTTTTTGGCGCGTGCGCGACAACGCGACCGGTCATTTCATTGTGATGTCTGTCAGTTTTCCAAACATCATCGTGTATCTTTTTCTCCTACATCGAATAAAAGAGCTACACCTTTTTATCTTATTCATTCTGAAGTCTCTGGACCTACATCCATTCTTACACTTTTTAGTAAAAGGTGGTTTATTTCCTTTATCGATGACTACATTTATATATGTGATTTGGCTTTTCCTCGTGGAAGATAAATCAAAAGTGTTCTTATTTTCTGTTCAATTTTACCATATGGTTCAAACTCAATTTGGAAAACTAATTAAGTGCTTACATTATGATAATGGTAGGGAGTATGCATGTCAACCAACATGTTTCTATATTCCTTAAAAAAATGGTATCCTCCATAGACTCATGTGTACAAAATTAGAAAGAAAAAAGTCGTTATTTACTTGAAATGACAAGAGCATCGTTGTTCCAAATGTCTGTTCCTAAATCTTATTAGGGGAAAGCAGTCTTAACCGCCACCACCCTCATAAACAGTTTACCTTCTCGTGTTCTGGATGGAGTCAGCCCTGTTGCCCACCCGACTCTTTCTTTCCTTATGATCCTATTATGAGGAGTCTTCTGTTTTTTGTCTTTGGTTTTGTTGCATTTGTTCATGTCCATAAACAACATCGTGGCAAACTTGATCCCCATGTTGTTAAGTGTGGTTTCACGGGTTACTCTCCTGACAAGAAGGGATATTAATGCTCCCATCCTTCGAGTCGACTCTTCTTTGTTTCCATGGATGTTACCATTCATGAATCTGAGTCCTTTTTAACTTCACCTCAGCTTCAAGGGGAGACCACTCCAAAAGTTGAGTCTTTCTTCCCTGAGATCTTTATACCTCTCAAGTCTTATGAGTTTTTTGTACCTACGAAGCCTCCTATACACCAAAATTGGTGTATTAGAAGAGGAACAAACCCGACCTTGTCCAACAGTAACTTCAACTGTCTGAGCCAATGGTAATTACTGAAGGTACTAATCCTAATGTTCTTGATTCTAGTACTTTGGATATTTCTTTGAATAATTGTGACCTTGACCCAAATGACTTACCCATTTCCTTGAGGAAAGGGAAAAGGACTTGTACCAAGTACCCAATTAAAGTGCAAACAGGGAAACACAAGAAGGGGGGTTGAATTGTGTTTCTTAAACTTTTTGAAAAACTCTTTTATAAAACCATTTTCGCAGGAAATAAAAGGTTAACACACAAACAAACATGTTTTCTTAAAAGATTAAGAACCTTCAAACTTTGATCCCCAAGTTAGTGAATAAATAAACTTACCAAAGATAAGGGAAATAAAGATTCACACAAAGATATATCCCGGTTCACTCTTATCCAACAAATAGTTACATCCAGTCCATTCGACTTGAGGCTTTTCCACTAAAAAATCTTTAGCAATATTACAAGTTGTTTCCTAGTCCTCCAAACTAATACAACTCCAAGTATTTTACACCTCTTCAGACTCCAAGTATTGTTTTACAGACAAACCTCTTCAGGCTCAACCAAATCCTAAATTTGAAAGGTTTTTGAGGTTTTGACTAGCTCACTTTTTATGAGGATATTGCAAATATAAGCTCTAAGTTGTGAAAGCTTTTTTACAAAGAATATGAAAATTACAACCTTTTTCAGAGAATAGAGATTTTGAATAACAAAGAGCTCTTGAATAATTTTCGTCAATCATAAATACTTGCCCTTCAAACTTTATATAGGCTCTTCATATTCTTCTTTGATGTGTAATAAATATATCCGTTTAGATACGTTTATTTTCCGTTAGACATATATTCAACGCCAGTTGTTGTCTGCACATTGGTTGTCCTTTCCTTTGTGTGATCAAAATGCATATTTGATTTTTGGTACAACAGTAATACTGGGCAGCAGAGTGCAACAGAGTTGGCATGCTTTTGGGTGCATTGCTTTGATTTTTCTAGGCTCGAGGCATACTACTTTCTACCTTCTTTTGTCTTTTATCCAAGGGATTTTCATTTGAATCAATGGATAAGGTCTTAATATGCCACGTCATCATAATATGCAAAATAAGGTTAAGTGGACGCAAAGGCAAAAATCACATATTGGACGAAAAGAAAGATTGTGTCTATTGGACGGAATATAGAATTTAAGACTTTGTTTAGTCCAGAAACTGTTTGGATGAAGCACCACTTTTGGGTTGGACGTAACCTCTAGACGCAAGATAATTGATTTATGAAATGATCCGGTTATTGTTGATGATTGTCCTCGCAATACTATTGATTTCAACCAATCATTCATCCATAAATTCTTGGACAAATGCAGAGCTTATGATAGAGAAATATTTTCTGCAGTTAATTAAACATAAGATAAAGGTCTTCTGACCTTGCAAGTTAGTGACCATAGACATAGTATTTTTCAAACAAAGTCATCAAATAATTTTATTAATCATGAAAACTTTGAGAGGTAAAACATTATTATCACTATTTTGGTTCTAACACCCAATTTCCCAATTTGTTTCTTCTAAACATCTTTCTTTGCAGCATCAGAGTTTCGTTATAGCCATTGATTCTTTTAGAATTCTAGCATAAATACAGGAAGCATTGAAAGAAATAAATTAGGTTCAAGCCATGAATGAGGAGATGAGTGCATTGACGAAGAATAAAACACGAGAGATTGTTGAGAGAACAAGGGGAAAAAATCTAGTAGGGTATAAATGGATATATACAGTTAAATATAGGTCTGATGGCACTCTTGATCAGTATAAGGTAAAATTGGTTGCAAAAGGGTACACTCAAATCTATGGAATTAATTATGAGGAAACATTTGCTCCAGTGGGAAGATGAACATAGTAAGGATCTTGCTCTCTCTTGCTGCACACTTTGGTTGAGAATTACACCAGTTTGACGTGAAAAATGCCTTCCTCCCTGGTGACTTATAAGAGGAAGTATATATGGAGATTCCTCTAGGATATGACTTACATGATGGAAGGAATAAGGTATGCAGATTAAAGAAGGTCTTATATGGATTGAAACAATCACCTCGTTCTTGGTTTGAAAGATTCACAAAGACAATGTTATCCTTGGGATATAGGCAAAGTCAAGGTGATCACACTATCTTCGTTAAACATTCCCATGAAGGTAAACACACTATCCAACTCGTGTATATGGACGATATCATTATATCTGGTGATGACATGAGTGAGAAACAACTTCTGAAGGAGAAATTGACAAGCTGAATTTGAAATGAAAGACCTTGAAAAGCTAAAATATTTTCTTGGGATTGAAGTGACTTACTCCAAACAAGGCATTTTCATTTCCCAAAGAAAATATGTCCTAGATCCTCTTAAGGAAACTGAGAAACTTAGATGTAAGGCTACTGATGTTCCTTTCCTATTAAACAAAATAATAGAATGGGGGAATGATGATGAAACCCCCAAAGTTGATAAACCTCAATATCAGAGGTTGGTAGGGAAGTTGATATACTTAGCACATAGAGGCAGGACTTAGCTTATGCTATCAATGTGGGTAGCCAGTTTATGCATGACCCAAGGGTGCGACACTTGCAAGCCGTGGATGATATTCTGTAGTATCTTAAAACTACACCTGGAAGACGATTGCTTTTCAAGAGGGATGTAGTTATAGGTATGGAAGTGTTCACTAATGCAGATTATGCGTACTCAATTATTGACATAAAATCAACATCTGGGCACTGTATGTTTCTTGCTGGGAATCTTGTATCATGGAGAAGTAAGAAACAAAATGTGGTTGCTCGATCTAGTGCAGAGACTGAATTTCAAGCTATGACACAAGGGGTTTGTGAGCTTTTATGGATGAAAATTGTACTTGATGACCCCCAGAATAAGGTATGACACTCCTATAAGATTGTATTGTGATCAAAAGTCAGTCATTAGTATTGCTTATAATCCTGTTCAACATGACAGAATCAAGCACATGGAGATAGATCATCACTTTATCAAAGAAACACTAGAAAGTGGACTAATAAGCACAACATATGTCCCTTCGAAACATCAATTGGCAGGCATGTTGACCAAAGGACTTCCCATGGAACGCTTTCAGGATCTTACTGACAAGTTGGGAATGATTGATACCAGCTTGGGAGGAGTATTGAGAATCATTGTAGATTTGTTTTCCTTTATTGTACAGATTCTTGCTTATTTAATTTTAATTATTAGGATAGAATTATCTCTTGTAATGCCCTTTTCTAGGAAAGTAGTTATGACCTATAGTCTATACTAGGGTTGCTGACCCGTGCTGGATGCACGGGTACAATTTTTTTTTTAAAGTAACAACATTTTTTTTATAAATAATAGTAGGTTTCAATTTTTTTTTTTGGTTAGAGATAAATATTAGTTTACATAGCATATATCACTCAAACCCCACGAATTTTACTAATTTACAATAAGTCACTTAAAATGAGTTAGAGTTTAATTGATATACACTGTTAGTGTAATGTTTTTATCACTGTCAACCAATCACAAATCATGTTATGAATGACTTTTATGGTGGTTTGGATAAGAATCAAAGATTTTCAATGACGTGGCGATTTATTATTGGTTGACAGTGTAAAAAAATCTTTACACAGACAATACATACCAATTAAACTCAGTGAGTTACCACATATCTTCAATATTCAATAGTTCAATAGTATATATGTGTTAATTAGGAAACACCCCAAATTAGAGAAATTTAATTTAGTGAATAAAATAGTACTCAACATAATGAAATGTTTATTTTATTTTCCTTTTCCCTTCTTTCTAACTTTAAGTCCTTTTTCCCGTCTTTCTAACTTTAAGTCCCAACATAAAGTTGATTGATTATGTATTTTTCATGTTAGTATATCAGTTGTTAATTCAGTTTCTCTTCTACAAATTTAAAATCTAACCCTTCAAATCCTTGAAAATCTTTTTTTTTTTTTTTGCAATTTATAATGCTTCATATAGAAATATGAAATAAAATATTAACAAACTCTTGCATCAATTAATTGAAACAATTTATGCAAATGGAAATCGCTAATCAAATCAACATAAACCTTGGAAAAAAATCACCCCGTTCAAGAAGCAAAAGTCACAATACTGAAGTCTATATCAAAGGTTAACAACCATAATGGCTAACTAAAATTCAGTAACTCAAGTATACATCCATAATACCTAACTAAAATTCAGTAGACGTCCACAGTGCCACGTCACTGGACGAATTTTCTCTTAAGGGCTTAGCAAGTCCAAAGACTTGTGTGGACGAGCGCTTCTGTTACTTGTGTGGACGAGCGCTTCTGTCACTTGTGTGGGCGAGCGCTTCTATCACATCAGTGGATGAGCAGAATAAAATATTGTATAGATGCGTTCTTAAAACTAAGTAGACGGCTATATATCTTAACTACCTTGAATATGATTTAATACAATCTGGTCCACGATGAATTTATTTCAAATGATTGATATTTATTTCACACTCTTGCTATGGTGGCTACACTCTTGCTTATTTTCATATTTTTGATTATATTTCCCAATATATACCTGACATTATTGCTATTCAAATGAAATAAGTTTATTTTGGTAAAAAAATAAAAACTTATTTGTCTACCTTTCTTAATACTTTAATATAACCTTTATTCCCTGATATAGTCAACATCAAAATTTTAGAACTGAATTAACTATATTGGCTGCATAATACTCCCTCTGATCCACAATATAAGAAACAAAAGACTAAAATACACATACCAATGAAATACATTGGAAAGAGTTACCATAAGATATGACTTGTGTTAAGTTTTGGACCTTAATTTTAAAAGACAATTGGGCCCTTAAGTAAACAATTTAACTATATATTTTTTATTTTAATATATACATTAATATATATATACCAAGTAAAAAAAAATCGGTGCCCCCGAAAAAATGGGCCCCTCATGCGGTCGCACCACCAAATCATAGTCAGGGTCACCACTAGTCAGTTATTGGTTTGGGTTGTCAACTTATCATTTCTCTGAATATATGTGGAGTAATGATAAATGAACACACTTTTGGTGTCCAAGATCATATATATATACGTATTTAAGATACAAGTCCAAATCATAATATAAGCAACTACAGGGAATCCAAATCCATAAAAATCAAAATTATCCTGAAGTTGCCGATAATGGTTGTTCACAAAGCATTTTCAATCTACTATATACAATGCACCCACCAGTTCAAGTTTGATTATACTGATCTGATTAAACATTCTTTGATTGTTAAGATACCACGATAAGAAAGAAAGGCAAGTTGAAAGTAAAATCAGGGATCCTTAGCTTATTTATCAAAATGCATTTGCGTGAATACACACAGTGAATATACAATTTCGAAGGCAAAAGGAGCAAAACTGAGATCTTGTAAAATAGAGATGAAAACCAAAGGCGTTCATCATAGCAAGATTCCTCAGCAAAAGCAACATCGGACATAAAACAAAAGAGAAAATATCAAAGGAATTGAATACAGTGAAAACTCAAAGAAAAATATATCACTCGTCCACTTTGACAACTCACCCACCCGATCCGAAGGCCCCTCTTTCTCTGGAGTTCCGAAGCAGTGAAACATTCTTCCATGTCCTTCTTCTCTTGTTGCTTCCTTTCATAGGAGCCATCACAAGTCTTGTCAAGTCAATTGAACCACAACAGTCCTAGGATTTGGGGAGGCAAAGTCTGCAAGAACCACAAAGAATGATTATATAAAAACCAAAAGAGAGAAGATTCATTACTATGATGATAGAATACAGTCACCACCATAAATCTTAGAGGACGATAGGCAGTGAACAATAAACCTTAGCGAATGATAGGCAGTGACATGGGGTGATGGTTAGCTACAGAGAAGAGTGTGTAAATGGGTGTTTGGTGTATGAGACTTTGTCGCTGTGCCACATAACACAAAAAACTAAAGGGTGTGGCCAAAGAACCATGTCTCAATTCTTGAAACAATCATATATGAAAATTGATTTGGAGGGACAACACAACAACCATATGCTAGTCATTTCTATATTACCTATTAGATTAAACATCCTTTAGAACAACTTCAAACTCAAGTTTGTTTCAAGGATGAAAGCCAATAGCGAATAGGCTTTTCTCCCTGTCATATGCAAAAGAAAATAAGTAAAAAAAATCAAAAGAATAAAAAATACAAAACTTGAACAATAATCACCTTTTTCAGCAAGAAACTTACAAAGTATTTCAACTAATTGTTGTAAAAGATTAATAAATTGTCATGCCAAACTCATACCGATAAGTTAGGCCCACATAGTAAATGTGAAACATAAAGGAATCAGTGAAAAGGTGCAATAAAATAAACAACACATTAAATTCATGTCCAATAAAACCAAAGAGGAAAGATCAACTATGCAAGTAAAAAGGCAAACAGGAAAGGATCAACTATGCAAGCAAAAAGACTTCGAAATAGAGCCCATTGTAAGATCGATGTGGAAGATGGACTCACCAATATTTTTTAATCTAAGTCTCTGCTTTGGCACATCATCATATTCACACACAAAAATGGCATTGTTTAATTTAAGACCTAGTACAAAATAGAACTTGTGTATCAAAGAAGAAGAAGAAATATTTAGAATGAAATACTGAGAGAATAAATATGTATATGTAACTTTTGAAAAAATTGAAGAAAAGACAAACTAACCATGGCTTGCAGATTCTCATAGTTTTATAATATTGAAATCCAAAAACATGAAAGCTTTAACGCCATTTGGTTGAAGAAGGGGATAAAGAACCGATTTTCTTTGTCTATTTAACAAAGAAGACTGAGCAGAAAATGTTTGCGTTAGTAATTATAATACTGAATACAGAACATAAGACAAAAATTATAGTGCTCGTATCCTCTTTCCATTACCTTGGGCAACCCCTCTCCATCAGTTGGCCAAATAGACATATCTCTTCCCCACCATTGCAACACCCTACAAAAAAGCTTTTCAATAATGTAAAAAAGGGATAACAAAAGTTGACACTTACATCCTGCACATGTTTATTAAAACAATAAAGCCATAAAATCATCACTATCCTGCACATGGCCCTCTCCTGATCAAAGGCAAAAAAATAAAAATAAATAAACAACCATAGAATGAAACCAATGATGATCCATTATGTGGTAAGCAAGATCGTGCCAGAGAAAGTTCAAGTTTTGAACATGAAATCCAAAAATCCAGTAAAGTAACCAATAAGTTAATGCTTACATGGAACTTATGTTTCTTAGTCAAGGGGGAAGGCTGAGTTTGTCCTTCAATCCTAATAGACAACAACTTAGGTGAACACTGAAACTCAAATGAAACTACCTTGTAAGATCAAGTCAAAATCATGGCATATATTGATGCAGCTTATCTAAATCTTACTTGGTTTTTGCACATAAATCTCGACATTAGTGATCGCTTTTCAGGTGAGTCAAAATCAACACTCTCATATGAAGAGAAATCAGAATCGTCAAATGATTCCAATTCCATGGCTTAGAACATATGTAAACATACCAATTGAAGAGTTTATGCTAAAGTGTATGCAAGTCACAAAGGGTTTATGCAAGAGTGTAGTCACTCCTGACAAAAAAAACACACAGCTGACACAACCATAGCAAGTATCATCCAATACCCACTAACAGTCTAACCACATAATAACTTTGCTATAAAATGATGTGGTAGAAGCGCTCGATCCACCGATGTGGTAGAAGCGCTCATCCACTAAAGTGACAAGCGCTCGTCCACACAAGTGACATAAGTGCTCGTCCACACAAGTGATAGAAGCGCTCATCCAACCAAGTGACAAGCGCTCGTCCACACAAGTGACGATAGCGCTCGTCCAATATAGATGTAATAGAAATAATCATCTCCGATATACACAATTAACGGTCACTCCAATACTATTTGTCATGAACTGTGAAATGGTTAAAAACAACTAATATACACAGTTTAACATTTTAATTCAACATTTATAACTTTCAGGTTCTCAAAGGAGTACAAATCATATTTCAAGAAAAAGAAAAAAAAAAAAAAAAAAAAGAGTGGCAGGGGTGGTTGACAGTACGCCGCTCGAGCGAGGCGTGCGCTTGCGTTTCCGGCAAGTGTACCGGACTGTCGCCAAGTAATAAAAGATATCGATCCCACAGAGACTGTGTTCCCGAATCGCAATCAATTATCAAATCGAGTAAATCTGGACTGTATAAAAAGGATTTGTATTTTGAAAAGGTTTGAATTAAGATATAAATAAAAAGAATCAAATAAAACAGAAAATAAATCTTTTTTGGTTTTTCAGATCTAAATGGGTTTCTAGGGATTTAGGTTACCACAAGATCGTTTACGTTGTTAACTTGATTACCCTTGTTAATTACCGAAATTGCCTTGAAGGCGAGTTTATCCTCTAATAGCTTAAGCTCCCTCTCGGGTTACAAAACCGTGCCCAATTGACCCGACCCCTACCTCGTGGTAGTCGATCCCAGATTGGACCCTTTGCGTTTCGTGACAACTCGTTGATCCTCGAGGGACGGCTTCTAACTCTCGTGATTTCAGTCCCAAGTCTGACTTTTATAGATCCGACACCTAAGTTCACCGCTAGGTTCCTCCTTAAAATGTCTAAGTCATGCAAATAAACCTAAGTTCACCGCTAGGTTCCTCCTTAGATCATCCACTTCTCGCAAATAAGCGGCCGCCGAATTTTACGAGTGAAAAACACTAGAAATCCTAAGTTCACCGCCAGGTTCCTCCTTAGAATGTCTATGTCCCGCAAATGAGTGGTCGCCGAATTTACGAGTGATTAACACACTAGAAATCAGATCTAAAGCAAATCGAAATTAACAAAGATATTACATCAAATTCAACATCATAAACGAATCTCGGACATCGCCCCAATCCCTAGAAACTAAGCTACTACTCAAGTCTTGCCATGGAGATGACAAGCTGGGTTGACAACATCATGAAAATACAAAAATCAGAGAAGAGAGGAGGAGAAGAGAGATCTATGCCTAGAGTCCTAGTTGTTATGGATGTGATGGATGATATCGATGATGATCTTCTGTCTCTGCCTGGTCCTTATTTATAGATGTGGGAAGTTAGAGTCCCAATCTAACTCAAATTCTGATCCAATTCGGTTTCTTCAGGTCCAAGTAATGCGCGTCACGACCGTGATGGCCATCACGGCCAGGCCGTGACGGATTCTGTTTCTGGATCTTCTGGAATTTTCAGTCTCTCGCGTGGCGAGCCCATGCTCGCGTCACGAGCCATCCTTTTGTGGCCGTGATAAGAATTACGGCTGTGGCCGTGATGGGCTCTGACTTGTGGGGGTTTTGGGTCACGGCCGTGATGTCTATCACGGCCAGGCCATGACAGACTCTGACTTCAGCCTTTGTTCCTTTTCAGTTTTGCTCGATCATGGCCGTGATGGGCATCACGGCTAGGCCGTGATGGGCATCACGGCTAGGCCGTGATGGGCTCTGTTTGGCTCATTTTCTCCACTTTTAAAGCCCTATCTTCATCCAAACTTCATCATGGTTGATCTTGAGCATTTTACCCTTGATTTCTGCAAAACAACACACGAAAACCGCCTTACCCATTCCAAAGGAAAATTAACCTAAAATCTAATAAAAATATGCCTAAACTACATGAAAATGCATGCAAAATGATAGACAAATATGATGTGAAATCACACTCATCAAATCACCCCAAGCTTAAAACTTTGCTTGTCCTCAAGCAATTACTCAGGCCATAAGATAAATCAATCAAAGCATGGATAGTGAACCAAGAACCCTAGAAGCTAATCCAAGTGATAGGCATATTCAATAAGCACTCAAGAGATGATCAAGTTCAAGTCCAATTAGAAGCTTAGGTTCTTCAAGTTCATATTCTCACTGATTTGGGCACTCATCTCACCTCACTCAAGTGTTTTAGTGTATATGACAATTCACTCCATTTCCTCAAGGAAAGTACTCTACCATAGGCTTGACTATTAACCAAATCTCTACTTTATTAATGAAAACACTTAAGAATCAAGAGGTCTTTTATGTGGCCATGGGATTAATTGTTAGGTGGGAAAATCAAGAGAAGGGAAATTCAAGAAGGCTAAACAAATTATCAATCATTGCAAAGCATGACACCTTCTAAAATACCTTTTAGGGCTTTGATTTACTTCTCCACCTCTCTTTCTTTTTTTATTTTTATTTTTCTCTTTCTTTTCTTTTCATTTCTCACTTTCTTTGTCATCCCCTTCTCCATTTTTTTCTTTGTGTTTATTTCATTTTTATTTATTTGGAGAAGGAGAGATTTTTCTAGCTCAAGAGAAATATTTTCATCCCATTCTTTTTCAAACTACCATCTACCCTTCTTGTAATACTTTAAAAGGTGCCATACCAAGCATTATTCATCAAAGTAATTCAAGGTACCAAGAAAAGTATTTTATTCTTTAGGCTCAAAACTGGGCAACTAAGGGGTACCATTTAATCATTCAAAGCTCAGAAGGCCGGAAAAATACCTAGTGCCTCAATCATATTCAAAAATGTTTTCAAAAATTTTTAAGTTTCGAAATGGTTTCAAGTCAAGTTCTAGAAAATACAGTCCAAGAGGAATTACAACACTCTATCACAAGAAATGGGGTAGATTTAGTGAGTACCCCTATTTCGCTCAAAATCTTACATTTAGTAGTTCAAAAATCAGTGAGGTACACAAACCTAAGGAACAACATGCTAATTATCAACTATCAAAAGATTATCTCAAGAAGTTTTATTTTTAGCCATATCACAAGAATAATGAAAAATTGGGTTCAAAATTCACTATCTCAATTCATTTGGCACCAAGTTCTTACATTTGGATGCATATTCTAAGTGAGGGGCAATCTAGAGAATGTGATCATACCAATCTATGCCTATGTGAATGCAATATGAATGCAACAATGCAAATGCAAAAATACCCCCACCCCAAGCTTGATTACTTACATTGTCTCCAATGTAAATAATCAAGTCGGAGAGAGGAGAAAAATTGGAACAACTTACCGAGGTGGTAGCGGGTGTTGACTCACATTCCAGTCAAAACTTGGGTGGAAATTGTATCACGGCCGTGAGGCTCATCACGGCTAGGCCATGATTAATTCTGTCTTCAGGAGTTGCCCTTTCACGGCCGTGATCTACATCACGGCTAGGCCGTGATGCTCTCTGGCCTTGGCATCCTACTCACCACGCCCGTGATGGTTGTCACGGCTAGGCCGTGATCCTTTCTATGCTCTTGTTTAGTTCATCACGGCCGTGACCACTGTCACGGCCAGGGCGTGATGGCTTCTGACTTTATTTTTCTCTGCTCTTCTTCCCTTTTCAACCTGAAAACACTAGATAAACCTATTAATGATATTTTTGCCTCTTGATCTTCTCAAATTATTCAAGAGGTAAATAAAAAAAAACAAAATAAAAAGGGAAAGAAAACTTGGGTTGCCTCCCAAGAAGCGCTTATTTACGGTCTTTAGCTTGACCATACTTCCTTCAATCAACCGGGGTCGACTGGGCGTAGAAGTGCCGGAACACTTCTCTTCCATGGAACTCCTTCAAAAAGTCGTTTCTGCTCATACGGCCAATAACGCTTCCGCTTCGCTCTTTTCTCTCGGAGCTTCCTAGCCTTCCTTCCTCCCGACGGAAGTTCTGTTTCAGTATGGACAGCAACTCCAATTCCATCACTGCTAGGTGCATCATTAGCCATGCATATCTTTGGAGTTGCTTCCATGTTCATCTCTTCTTTTACCACCGGAGACGTTACATCAATTCTGCACACATGGCTCTCAAAAGGAGGGTTGTTATAAGAGTTAGTCAATTGAAAATTTACCCTACCTTCCTCTACATTTAGAGAGAGTTTACCATTCCTTACGTCTATTACTGCTCCAGCGGTTGCCAAGAATGGCCTTCCTAAAATGATGGGGAATTCGGAATTCCCTTTCATGTCCAATACCAGGAAGTCGGTAGGGATGAGAAATTTCCCTACCTTTACAGGAACATTCTCTAGTATGCCTAGAGGAGTCCTAGTTGAGCCATCCGCAAATTTTAAGGAGAATTTGAATGGTCTCAACTCTTTACTTTCCAACCTTTCCATGATAGTGAGGGGCATCAAGCTCGCACTAGCCCCTAGGTCACATAAGGCTTTGTCAATTTGCACTTGTTCAATGATGAGTGTGATTCCACCTCATCTTTGTCCATCATTTTGCATGCATTTTCATGTAGTTTAGGCATATTTTTATTAGATTTTAGGTTAATTTTCCTTTGGAACGGGTAAGCCGGTTTTCGTGTGTTGTTTTGCAGATATAAAGGGTAAATTGCTCAAGATCAACCATGATGAAGTTTGGATGAAGATGGAGCTTTAAAACTGAAGAAAATGAGCCAAACAGAGCCCATCACGGCCTAGCCGTGATGCCCATCACGGCCATGATCGAGCAAAAACTGAAAAAGAAGAAAGGATGAAGTCAGAGTCTGTCACGGCCTGGCCGTGATAGCCATCACGGCCGTGACCCAAAACCACCACAAGTCAGAGCACATCACGGCCCAGCCGTGAAATTCTTCACGGGCAAAAGCAGAGGCTCGCGTCGCGAGCGAAGATATTCGCGTCGCGAATGACCGGATTTTGCACAACTTCCAGAAGCAGAGACCGTCACGGCCTGGCCGTGATGGCCATCACGGCCGTGACGCGCATTACTTGGACCTGAAGAAACCGAAATAGATCAGATTTTGAGTTGGTTTGGGACTCTAACTTCCCCATTTCTATAAATAAGGACCAAGGCATCAGATACAGAGAAAATGGATCATCCATAACAACTAGGACTCTAGGCTTAGATCTTTCTTCTCCTCTTCTCTTCTCTTCTCTGATTTTTGTATTTTCATGTTATTTATAATCATGCTTGTCATCTCCATGGCAAGGCGTGAGTAGTAGCATAGTTTCTAGGGATTAGGGCTCCGCCCAAGTTTGTTTATGATGTAAATTTGATGTAAACTCTTTGTTAATTACGATTTGCTTTAGATCTGATTTCTAGTGTGTTATTCACTCATAAATTTCGGCAATCGCTTATTTGCGTGACGTAGATGTTCTAAGGAGGAACCTAGCGGTGAACTTAGGATTTCTAGGGTGTTTCACTCGTAAAGCCCGGTGGCCACTGGTTTGTGAGATGTGGATGATCTAAGGAGGAACCTAGCGGTGAACTTAGGTTATTTGCATGACTGAGACATTTCAAGGAGGAACCTAGCGGTGAACTTGGGTGTCGGACCTATAGAAGTCAGACTTGGGACTGAAATCACGAGAGTTAAAAGCCGTCCCTCGAGGAGCAACGAGTTGTCACGGAACGCAAAGGGTCCAATCTGGGATCGACTACCACGAGAGTAGGGGTCGAGTCAATTGGGCACGGCTTTTGTAACCCGAGAGGGAGCTTAAGCTATTAGAGGATAAACTCGCCTTCAAGGCAATTTCGGTAATCAACCAAGGTAAATCAGATTAGCAACATAAACAACCTCAAAGGTAACCCAAATCCCTAGGAATTCGTTTAAATCGAAAACCCCAAAAACATTTGTTTTCTGTTTTAATTGTTTTCTGCTCATCTATCTTTTAATTTCGAATTCAAAATCCTTTTCACTCATAACATAAAAATCCTTTACAAAGTCCAGATTCACTCAATTCGAAAACCGATTGCGATTCGAGAACACAGTCTCTGTGGGTTCGATATCTTTTATTACTTGACGGCAATCCGGTACACTTGCCGGAATCGCACGCGCGCGTTGACTTACGCGACATCATTCAATCGAGCAAGAGATGGAGAAACTACCTGGGTCTTTCAGTTTAGGAGGCATATTAGATTTGTTCATGACAATTGGCTCCTCAGTTAAGCTCTTAGTTTCTACTTCCACTTGCTTTCTCTTGACCAACCTTTGTGGGAAAGGTATCGGGGGTTGGTACGGTGGCGGAGGGACATACTTTGGTTCTGGTTCTTCCTTTTCGCTCATGTCCTCCTCTGGTTCCACGTCCATTTCAGCTACCCCCACTCCAAGCTTATTATCCTTCAAGTGTATGGCATTACAATTCTCAATGGGATTAGCTTCGGGTTGACCCGGGAATGTACCCTTAGGTCTAGTGTATGTGCTGGCTTGTTGGGCAATTTGTGTTTCTAGCATCTTGCTATGAGTGGCTAAGTTGTCTACCTTGGATGCTAGCTCTTTTATTGCCTCGTTCACTGCCCCGCCTTGTTGTCTAAACTCCTCATTTTGTTTTGTCTGAGATTCGACAAAACATTCCAATAAAGACTCGAGTTTAGACTGCTGCACTTGAGGATACCCCAGAGCTGCTCTCTTATTACCTTGACCCTCTTGGAACTCATGGTTGAGCGTGTTGCTGTAGTTGCCGTAGGAGAGGTAAGGGTTGTTCTTCCTTTGGTTGTAGGGATTTGGGGGAGCATAGTTGGGCAGCTTCGGGTTCGTGTCATAGAAGTTGTGACAAGAGTTCACTTGTTCACCCGAAGCGCCGGATCCATGAGCAATACCATGTGGGCATTCTATCATGTCATGTCCCTGCATTCCACAAATCTCACAAACAAGGTTAGTAGCACCTAATGCACTCACATTAGCTCTTTCAAGCCGATCAAAACGTTTATAAAGTGAGTCTATCTTTGACATAATAAGATCTGTGCTATTTACCTCAAACTTACCCCCCGAAATCTTGTTCGGGTTATTACCTCTTTCGGATCCCCATTGGTGGTAGTTGGTGGCGACATTCTCAATGATGTTGAATGCCTCAGTGAGAGGCCTATTCATAAATGCTCCACCGGCTGCAGAATCTAGTGACACCTTCGAAGAGTAATCCAATCCGTTATAGAAGGTGTGCACTATTAACAACCTCTCGAGTCCGTGATGTGGGCA
This sequence comes from Sophora flavescens, assembly GCA_030762895.1. Taxonomy (NCBI): domain Eukaryota; kingdom Viridiplantae; phylum Streptophyta; class Magnoliopsida; order Fabales; family Fabaceae; genus Sophora; species Sophora flavescens. Next base: position 280,486,772 of record CM061062.1, on the reverse strand, counting down.
CGACTCCAGCAGTCCCTTGTAGCGATCCCAAGCTTCTGATAATGATTCTCCGTCTTTTTGGAAGAAGCCGGTGATCTGGGTTCTTATGTAGGCCGTCTTGGATGGAGGGAAGAATTTCTCCAAGAACGCCTGCTCCAGTTGGTCCCAAGTAGACAAAGTGTAAGCGGGGATTTGCTTAAGCCAGGCCTTCGCCTTTCCAGTGAGAGATGAGGGGAACAGTCTCAAACGTACCACATCGACCGAGGCTCCATTAATCCTGATTGCGTCGGTGAACTCTAAGAATGTCTCTATGGGATCGGTCGGGTCCTCTGAAGGCAATCCTCCGAATTGATGTTGCCTAATCATGTTGATTAGCATGGGCGGTATGGTATAGTTTTCCGCCTCAATCTCTGGCCTTGCAATCCCAGTTCGCAAGCCTCTCGCATTTGGGGCTGTGTAATCCTTCAAAGGTTTTGTATCCGGGAGATTCGCCATGAGTGGAATGGGAATCGACCTTTCTCCCTCTCTTTGTAGTCTTCTACGTCTGTGGAAGGTCCTCTCGATTTCTGGATCAACCTCACTAAGGCTCCCAAGACTTAGGGATCTTTGCATATAACACACAGAGAGATGGATACAATAGAAGGAAAAGAATATTTTTGATTTTTTTTATATTTCAGAAATAAAAATCAAATAAAAAGAAAAAGGTCCAGAAAAATCAATTTAAAAACTAAATTGAAATTCGAAAAGGCACAGTCCCCGGCAATGGCGCCAAAAACTTGACAGCGCGCCGCTCGAGCGAGGCGTGCGCTTGCGTTTCCGGCAAGTGTACCGGACTGTCGCCAAGTAATAAAAGATATCGATCCCACAGAGACTGTGTTCCCGAATCGCAATCAATTATCAAATCGAGTAAATCTGGACTGTATAAAAAGGATTTGTATTTTGAAAAGGTTTGAATTAAGATATAAATAAAACAGAATCAAATAAAACAGAAAATAAATCTTTTTTTGGTTTTTCAGATCTAAATGGGTTTCTAGGGATTTAGGTTACCACAAGATCGTTTACGTTGTTAACTTGATTACCCTTGTTAATTACCGAAATTGCCTTGAAGGCGAGTTTATCCTCTAATAGCTTAAGCTCCCTCTCGGGTTACAAAAACCGTGCCCAATTGACCCGACCCCTACTCTCGTGGTAGTCGATCCCAGATTGGACCCTTTGCGTTTCGTGACAACTCGTTGATCCTCGAGGGACGGCTTCTAACTCTCGTGATTTCAGTCCCAAGTCTGACTTTTATAGATCCGACACCTAAGTTCACCGCTAGGTTCCTCCTTAAAATGTCTAAGTCATGCAAATAAACCTAAGTTCACCGCTAGGTTCCTCCTTAGATCATCCACTTCTCGCAAATAAGCGGCCGCCGAATTTTACGAGTGAAAAACACTAGAAATCCTAAGTTCACCGCCAGGTTCCTCCTTAGAATGTCTATGTCCCGCAAATGAGTGGTCGCCGAATTTACGAGTGATTAACACACTAGAAATCAGATCTAAAGCAAATCGAAATTAACAAAGATATTACATCAAATTCAACATCATAAACGAATCTCGGGCATCGCCCCAATCCCTAGAAACTAAGCTACTACTCAAGTCTTGCCATGGAGATGACAGGCTGGGTTGACAACATCATGAAAATACAAAAATCAGAGAAGAGAGGAGGAGAAGAGAGATCTATGCCTAGAGTCCTAGTTGTTATGGATGTGATGGATGATATCGATGATGATCTTCTGCCTCTGCCTGGTCCTTATTTATAGATGTGGGAAGTTAGAGTCCCAATCTAACTCAAATTCTGATCCAATTCGGTTTCTTCAGGTCCAAGTAATGCGCGTCACGACCGTGATGGCCATCACGGCCAGGCCGTGACGGATTCTGTTTCTGGATCTTCTGGAATTTTCAGTCTCTCGCGTGGCGAGCCCATGCTCGCGTCACGAGCCATCCTTTTGTGGCCGTGATAAGAATTACGGCTGTGGCCGTGATGGTGAAGAGAAAGATGGTGACAAGTGTATAGAAAAAGTATGAGAAGAAGAGATGTGACTAATGATAAGAAAGAAACGTTTGTTATGAGCAGCAAAAATAATTTATTGAGCTTAAAAGCTTGCATTCAATTTCATACACTCAGGTAAAACTCTAAGTTCAATAGTATGGTTAAAGTTCAAAACCAACTTATGAAGTCATTACCATATAGGTTGGAGCACCATCATACTGTATAGGAGGCAAGGGCAATTGGTGCTCAACTCTATTAATATAGAATTTGGAAGTGAACCAAATTACAGAATGCCAAGGTCCAGTAGAAATACAACCAAAAAAAGTATTTTTTGTCTTCACAAGCATAGCTTCAATGCCAAAGTCTTATGCTTATGTTTGGAGCATCAATCATAATGGGAGAATCATACTACAATGTACAAAATGTCAAAAGAAATTGAACAAAAAATCATTACAACTTGAACTAAACTTCAGTTAAAAACTGAAATATAAAGATGAAAATAGGAAATACAATAAGATGGTATGATGAGTGTGATTTCACCTCATATTTCCTTGACATTTTGCATGCATTTTTATATAGTTTAGGCATATTTAATTTGATTTTTGTTAGTTTTTACCTTGGAACGTGTAAGATGGTTCTTTTCTCTTAGGTTTTTTTATGCTTTTGTTAATCAAGCTTGCATGAACATAACAATGCTTGAGTAATCTTTTTTATTTCTAGGAATTGGGGCTATGCCCAAGACTTGTTTTATGTTATGAATTGATGTTTTCCCTTTGTTAATTCCAATTTGATTTTGATTTAATTCCTATTGCATGAATTACTTGTGAATTTTTGATAAGCCTTCGGCTTATCTAGTTTTATAACTAGATGTACTGTGGTTTTTGTGCAAATTATTCGAGTTAAATCTCGTTTTCGCCCAAATTTGGCCTTGTTTTATTCCTAAGTAGACTTTTACTCGTTCTAGGCATTTTTATTAGTTTTTAGTCTATTTTGAATAGAATTACGCTTTTTGTGTCTTTTTATTGTTTCAGGTTAGAAGTGAAGCTCCGGGAGTCAAGGAAAGTCCAGAAGCAGTGGAAAAAGCACTTCTGGAGATACTCGCCGCGCGAGTGGATGCTCGCCTCGCGAGCCTGAACATCAGATAAAGCAGCAACAGTCATCACTCTGGTTCGCCCCGCGAACAGTCTGATCGCCTCGCGAATCATGAAGACCTGGAAGTCAGAGACCATCACGGCTTAGACGTGATGAAGGTCACAGCATAGAATTGAATCTCGCCCCACGAAAGCATCTCGCCACGCGAGAGTTTGAAGACCCTGGAAGACAGAGACCATCACGGCCTAGCCGTGATGAAGGTCACGGCTGTGACAGATTGAAGTTGGAAGACTCGCCCCGCAAATACACTCTCGCCTCGCGAGAATCCAAAATTGAAAGCGCGCCAAAACTAATGTTCGCCCCGCGAGAGTCCGAGAACCAGAATCCTTATTTATAGGCTGTTTCAGATCAGAATGAGGATCCAAGTTTGTTTCCACTTGTTTAGATCAGATTTTGTGCGAATCCTTGTTATTCTGGAGCTGCGTCTCCCTTCTCTTTTCTTTTATTATTTTATTATGGAGATTGTTGCCAATTGTTCGTGTGTCGTTACGGACATGAGGAACTAATCCCATCGTCTGGGGGATCGATGAAGCCACCCATGGCGGTATAGTGTTCATGTGATGTATGTTTTTCTCCCCTTCTCTCAATACATGTTTTCCAATTCTGGTTTGATTGTGTAGATCATATGTGTTGCGTGATTAACTAGTTAAACGTGTTTGAGGCCGATCGACGATTCGCGTTTTAGAACTTGAATTGGAATCACTAATTGAATAATGAGCACGACAGTTGATTTAGGAGATTAGTGCAACCTTTTAGGGAACAAGAATTAATAGAATTCGAGATTAGGATTATGAGACCTAGTAAGTAATTAATCCAATTATCGAATACGTCCTATTGAGCACGACAATGGATATAGGAGAATTTGGGGGTCCCGGTTGACATTGTAATTGAATTTAGGGAGGAATTCATCATCACGTGGGAACTATACATGATTGGGTAGGTGGAATTGAGACCCTAGATATTTTAACTTCTGATTTTAATACCTCAGTTTATTTGATTTGTCAATTAAATTGTGATCTTAATCTCTCTCTCAACTACTTGACTCGCTTAACCAACTTACTCGAATTTCTCACGGATTAGTCGAATTGATAGCCCAATCCTTGTGTTCGACCTCGGTAAATTCTTACCGTGTTATTTTTATTACTTGCGATGACCCGGTACACTTGCCGGTGACATCAACAAGTTTTTGAGGATCCAAGTTGGTTTTTCCACTTGTTTTAGATCAGATTTTGTTGATGTCACCGGCAAGTGTACCGGGTCGTCGCAAGTAATAAAAGAAACACGGTAAGTTATTACCGAGGTCGAACTCAGGGATTGGGCTACCAATTCGACTAATCCGCGGGAAATCAGATACGTTTGGTCAAGTTACAGAAGGTGGTTGAGAGAGAAGATAGGATTGAATTCAAATTAACAAATCTAATAAAATAATTAACTAAAAATCTGAAATTAAAATATCCAAGGTCTCAAATCCACCTACCCAATCATGTATAGTACCCAAGTAATGATGAATTCCTCCCTAAGTTCAATTACAATGTCAACCGGGACCCCCAAATTCTCCTATATCCACTGTCGTGCTCAATAGGACGTATTCGACGATTGGATTAATTACTTACTAGGTCTCATAATCCTAATCTCGAATTCTATTAATTGTTGTTCCCTATAAGGTTGCACTAATCTCCTAAATCCACTATCGTGCTCATTATTCGATTAGTTATCCCAATCCAAGTTCTAAAACGCGAATCGCCGATCAGCCTCAAACACGTTTAACTAGTCAATCACGCAACACATATGATCAACGCAATCAAATCAGAATTGGAAAACATAAATTGAGACAAGGGAGAAAGACATACATCACATCGAATCTACACCGCCATGGGCGGCTTCACTGCTCCCTCAGACGAGGGGATTAGTTCCTCATGCTCATAGACAAACAATCGGACATAATCTCCATATCAAAATAAGAAAAAGAAAAAGGGAGACGCAGCTCCAAAGAGAAAAGAAATCTGGCCTAAACGCTACTCTACAGTGGAAAAAACTAGGATTCGGATCTGGATCCAAAGCTCTCCAAAACTCCTCCAAAACTGATCTGAAACAGCCTATAAATAGGGATTCTGGTTCTCGGACGCTTGCGGGGCGAACAGTCTTTCGCGAGGCGAATCATTAGTTTTGGCGCGCTTTCAATTTGGATTCTCGCGAGGCGAGAGTGTGTTCGCGGGGCGAGTCTTCCAACTTTAATCTGTCACAGCCGTGACCTTAATCACGGCTAGGCCGTGATAGCCTCTGTCTTCCAGGGTCTTCAGGCTATTGCGGGGCGAGCTTCCTCTCGCTAGGCGAATTTCCGTTTTGGCTCCATCCTGAGTTTGAATGATCGCGTGGCAAGTATATTCTCGCGGGGCTAGACAGAATTGATGACGTTGCTGCTTAGCTGATCTTCAGACTCGCGAGGCGAGCATACACTCGCGGGGCGAGCATCTCCAGAATGGCAATTTCCACTATTTCTTGACTTTCCTTGACTCCCGGAGCTTCACTTCTAACCTGAAACAATAAAAAGACACAAAAAGCGTAATTCTATTCAAAATAGACTAAAAACTACTAAAAATACCTAGAACGAGTCAAAACCTACTTAAAAACAAAACAATGCCAAATTTGGGCGAAAACGAGACTGAACTCGAATAATTTGCACAAAAACCACAGTCCATCTAGTTATAAAACTAGATAAGCCAAAGGCTTATCAAAACACCCCAAACTTAAGCCTTGCTTGTCCCCAAGCAAGCTAAAACTCAAAAACGACTCAAGACTTGGCAAGCTTAAGGGAATCAATCGATTTCGCACAAATTTCATGCACTCAAAACAGTTTTTCTCCAATGATTTCCCCCCTTGCATCAATGTAATCCCCACATTCATTTATTTTAAACAATTGAGAACTTCATCATTCATGCAATCATTAATGTAAGTTGAGGATCAAAGTCACACACAAAAGGAAGATCACCAATTTCAAACAATTGCCTTCCTCACAAGGGTATGTAAAATTTCACTCATTCGCTCAAATTCGTCAAGGCTATCAACGTTTCACTCAATTTCACGTATCAAGAGCACTTCCCATGGATTTGATTTTCATCTCAACAATGGTTCCCACGAAAACATGCATGCAACATCAGAAGGTCTTTATAAAGGTTGTAATAGGGCCTGGCTGAGGGTAGGATATTCAAGGATACTAAGCTTAAGTCCCTAAGAACTAAGAGAGCATGAACCTTTTTTACACATATTGCACTCAAATTCCTTTTTTCTTTTTGCCTCGGGTGACTACAGCCTTTTTCCTTGCTAATCTTTTGATTTGCCCCTTTTCTTTTGGCAATTTATTTTGAATTTTTTTTTTGTCTTGGGTTTCAACCTTTATTTTTCTTTTGCTCACCCCAATATGACACATCACCTTGTAGCCACCCCAAACTTAGTTTCTCACAACCCTTCTCTTGCTAAGTGTCCATGCTCTCCTAATCCTAAGATTGGGTTAACATGGTTTTTCAGATTTTGGCTTATAATATAGGGTCATTAAGAAACAATAGGCTAATTAGGCTCAATGTGGCTAACTAGGGAACATGTGATAAGCCTCTGGCTCATCTAGTTTTATGGCTAGTATGACCAGGGTTTTGTGCAAATTATATCGTATTTTCACCCAAATTAGATTAGATTGTCCTCAAGCAAGGTTTTGAGTCTCTAGAGTAGTTTTAAGTTAATTTAGCTAGTTTTAAGTCAAAATAATACACTTATGGTTATTTCCTTGTTTTCAGGTTAAGTAGAAGTTGAGAAAATAAAGAACAGGGGATTCGCCCCGCGAAGGACATGCTCGCCACGCGACCCCGAAGCCTGACTGTTCCAAGAAAATGCTAAGTCTCTGGTTCGCCTCGCGAAGAAGGTCTCGCCCCGCGAGTCTTGCAACCCTGAAAAAGTCAGAGACGATCACGGCTTGCCCGTGTTGAAGGTCATGGCCGTGGCAGTTTTGAAGTTGAAGAGTCTCGCCTCGCGAGTCTGGAAGTCAGAGAGCATCACGGTTGGCCCCTGATGGCCATAACGGGCGTAAGGAGAAAACTCTTCAGATCCTCACCTCGCGAGAAAGCACTTCGCCTCGCGAGAATGCCAAAGGTTGCTGACTCTTCATGAAATTCGCCTCGCGAATGTGTGCTCACCTCGCGAGCTAGCTGAATTCTGAATTTGTATAAAAGGCTGTTCTGAACAATCTGTAGAGACTTTTTGCTTCTCCAATTTTCTGTTTTTACATTTTTCTCTGTGATTTCGTTTTTGCCATGGAGAACTAAGTCCTAGGATTAGTCTACTGTATGAGGATTTTATATACTTGAGGTTTTGTAAATCCCTATTTTAATTGCTTTTCCCTTTTTCAATACCATATTATACATTTCTGTTTGTTATTTCAGGAGTGTGTAGTATTGTATTGATTTGTTTCAGTGATGTGATTTTCCTATACTTAATCGCGTTTGTTAATTCGCGTGTGTTCATTCATGATCGTTTGTTCATGAGAGCTTAACCCCGTTTGTTATTTCGGGAATAGGAACTTGCATCCATAGTAGCAATTACGTTGTTAGTTGTTACTGTAACTGAGAGGGGATTAGAATCTGCTTAGGGCTTGGGATTACATTAACCAAGGATAGTTGGGAATTCTTGACAGTAGATTAATCGTTGTTTGATAATTGATAATCTCTTCTCAACTGCCCTGTTTTTGATTGCTCTGTTTTGTTTGTTTCTTATTTGCACTCCAATCCAAACCCCCCCCCCCAAAAAAAACTGATTTTTGTGAAAGGTAACATTTTCAGAGTCCTTGAGAGACGACATCCGAGTTGTCGCACTAAACTACAGTTTTAAACCCGCTCGTCCTTTTTGGCGCGTGCGCGACAGCGCGACCGAAAATTGGCGCCGTTGCCGGGGATTCTGAGTTGTTATTTTTCGCAATTTGTTTTATTTTCTTTTCTTTTCTTTCTTTTATTTTCTGTTTTGTTTTGAATTGGTCTGGCTACTAGGTCTCATTGCCCTGAACTGTGTGATTTTGACCCGGAAATTGAAAGAACACTGCACACACTCCGTAGGGAATTTCGGGCTAGCACTAGTAGTGATTCCAATTTTAAAACTGTTTTTGTAAACATGGGAGACCAGAGGACATTAAGGCAGCTTGCTGCCCCTGATGTCAACTATAATGGATTATGTATTTCTTATCCTGGTGCTGACACTCCTTTTGAACTGAAATCTGGTTTTATTCACTTGTTGCCCAAGTTTAATGGTCTTGCAGGTGAGGATCCACACAAGCACTTGAAGGAATTCCAAGTTGTATGCTCCACAACCTCGAGAGCAGAGGAGTCACCGAGGATAGTATCAAGTCAAGGCTTTTCCGTTTTCACCTGTGGAGCTGCCATGGATTGGGTATTGTATCTTGAGGGCTACTCCATCAGCTCTTGGAATGATTTGAAGAGGGTGTTGCTTGAATGATATTTTCCTGCTTCTAGTGCTGCTTCAATAAGGAAAGAGATATGTGGCATCAGGCAAGGGAACGAGTCACTAGCTGAATACTGGGAAAGGTTCAAACATTTGGTATCTAGTTGCCCCCAACATCAAATTTCTGAACAACTCCTGATCCAATACTTTTATGAAGGATTGTTGCCGATGGATAGGAATCTTTTGGATGCTGCTAGTGGGGGAGCATTAGTTGATAAGACCCCAGCTGCTGCCAAGCAACTCATTGAGAACATGTCGTTGAATTCCCAGCAGTTTTCTACAAGAAGAATTTCAGTTGAGCCAAGAGGCGTGCATGAGATTCATAGCTCATCTTCTAACCAGGCCGCCCTTGAGAATAGATTGGATGAGCTGACTTCCTTTGTGAGACAATTGGCAATAGACAAGGTTCAACCGGCAAAGTTATGTAGCATGTGCAATGCACCTGAGCACCCATTTGATCCATGCCCAATCCAGAGAGAAGAATTTGTCAGTGAAGTACCTCAAGCTTATGCAGTGAACCCCTATAATCAAGGAAGCGGTCAGAATCGGTACAGCATTCCAGACCTCTCTACTAATAGGTACCATCCTAGCTGGAGGAATCACCCTAATCTGCGGTATGGGAACTCATCCCAACAACAGCCGATGGCACCTCAGAATCATCATCCAGTGACCACTTCTGCACCTTCTGGACCATCATTAGAAGACTTGGTAAAGCAAATGGCTGCATCTAGTGTACAGTTTCAGCAGCGGACAGATGCTAGTATTCAAGATTTGAGGACACAGATTGGACAGCTGGCCACATCCATGAATAGCATACAGCAAGGTCAAGGGACAAACCAGCTTCCAGCACAGCCAGTGATAAATCCTAATGCCTCCAACCCTAATGTGAGTGTCATCTCTCTGAGATCTGGAAAGGTTGTTGAGGCCACTTCTGGAAAGGATGAAGAAACTATGAAGGTTACTCCAGAGCCTACTATTGAGGTTACTCCTGAGCCTATGGTTGAAGTTGAAGCTGAGAAAGTGTATAGACCACCCATTCCATTCCATTCCCACACAGAATTCAGAAAAATTTGAAGATTGGTGGTGAAAATAAGGAGAAGGAGATTCTTGATGTTTTCAGAAAAGTAGCTGTTAATATTCCACTGTTGGATGTGATCAAGCAAGTGCCCAGATATGCCAAATTTCTGAAGGACCTATGCACCAACAAGAGGAAGATGAAGACTAATGAGAGGGTTGACTTGGGAATGAATGTCTCAGCGCTTATCCAGTCTAAGGTAGAAAGAGTTGCTTCTATAGCCCCTACTCAAGCACTACCACAGAAGTGCAAGGATCCAGGCACCTTCACTATTCCATGCACTATTGGGGACAAGAAGTTTGAGAACTGCATGTTGGACTTGGGAGCATCAATCAATGTCATGCCTACCTCCATTTTTAATAACCTGGATCTTGGGCCATTGCAGTATACAGGTCTTACCATCCAGTTGGCTAACAGGACCAGTGTCCGACCCATGGGAATGGTAGAGGATGTGCTAGTGCAAGTTGACGATTTGATATTCCCTGCGGACTTCTATATCCTAGACATGGCAGGAGAGACTCAGTCCAGTAGATCACCTATAATCTTGGGAAGACCATTCATGATGACATCCAAGACCAAGATTGATGTTTATGATGGGACTATGTCTATGGAGTTTGGTGGTATTGTGGCCAAATTCAAGATCTTTGATGCTATGAAACACCCAGTAGAGGAGCACTCTGTATTCCACTTAGAGTTGCTTTCTGAGCTTATTGAGGATACACATGATGACTTTATTTCTGATTTTCCTCTTATTTCTGGTTTTGATGATGTATATACTTGTACTAACTGTACTAACACTAACCCATGTTCTGTTTGTTCTGAGTTTTTGGATTCAACCTTGCAGGGTGAGGATGATAGTGATAGTGATAATGAGAGTGAAGCTGTCTATTCAGCAGAAGTCCTTGACCCCATGGCTACTCCCAATGCACCATCTGTTGAGCAGCCACCTTCTTTGGATCTCAAACCACTTCCTGAGAACCTGAAGTATGCCTACTTGGGGAGGAATGCAACATTGCCAGTCATCATTTCCTCCAGCCTCAACTCCGATCAGGAAGCCAAGCTTTTAGAAGTTCTAAGGAAGAACAAGAAGGCTATTGGGTGGACATTGGCTGATATTCCAGGAATAAGCCCCTCCAGATGCATGCACAGAATTTTATTGGAGGATGGGGCTAAGCCGGTACCGACAGCCCAAAGGCGACTTAACCCACCGATTCTCGGATGTGGTAAAGAAAGAGGTGACTAAGCTCCTACAAGCGGTGTATTATCTATCCCATCTCTCGATAGTTCTTGGGTAAGTCCAGGTGCAAGTTGTACCAAAGAAGTCCTGGTCTAACAAGTAGTTAGGAATGAGAATAATGAACTTGTGCCTACTAGAGTCCAGAATATAGCTGGAGAGTTTGTATAGACTATAGGAAGCTAAACTAGGCCACCGAAAGGATCATTTTCCTTTCCGTTCATAGATCGAGATCTTTGGATCGGTGGCTGGTCAATCCCATTATTGTTTTCTAGATGGCTTTTTCGGTATTTCCGATTCATATTGCCCCCGAGGATCGGGAAAAGACCACCTTCACGTGCCCCTCGGTGACGTTTGCTTATAGGAGGATGCCATTTGGCCTCTGTAATGCTCCTGGCACCTTTCAAAGATGCATGCTTAGTATTTTCTCTGACTTTATTGAAAACTGCATAGAGGTATTTATGGATGATTTTACTGTGTATGGCTCCTCATTTGATGCTTGTTTGCATAGTCTAAGTCTAGTTCTACAAAGATGCATTGATACTGATTTGATTTTGAATTATGAGAAATGTCACTTCATGGTAGAACAGGGGATAGTATTGGGTCATGTAATTTCCAAAGAGGGTATTTCTGTAGATCCTGCAAAAATAAATGTGATTGCTTCATTGCCTTACCCATCTTGCGTACGCGAGATCCGTTCCTTTCTTGGACATGCAGGTTTCTACAGGCGCTTTATAAAGGACTTCAAGAAGATAGCACTCGCCATTGTCAAATCTCTGAAAAATGATGCCCTGTTCAGTTTGATGAAAAGTGCAAAGAGTCATTTGACTATCCCAAGAAAGTGTTGACTTCTACCCCTGTCATCCAGCCCCACGATTTGGACACTCCCTTTGAACCGATGTGTGATGCTTCAAATTTTCTTTGTGGGAGCAGCTTCGGCACAAAGGGTGGGCAAGGTTGCCCATGTAATTCACTATGCTTCTAGGACCCTAGATGCTTTGCACGTGCAAATTACACCACCACCGAGAAAGAGCTGCTAGCTATTGTATTTGCACTTGATAAGTTTAGGTCTTATTTGCTAATTTCTAGGGTGATTGTTTTTCTTGACCATGCAGCTTTGAAATATCATTGAAGAAGCCGGAAGCTAAGCCAAGACCGATCCGGTGGATGCTTTTGCTCCAAGAATTCAATGTGGAGATTAAGGATAAAAGTGGAGCCGAAAATTTGGTAGAGATCATTTGAGCAGATAGCAAGGGATGAGGATACTTTTCCCATCCAAGATGATTTCCCGATGAGAGACTCTTACATTTGTATGGGGTAACCCCTGGTTTCTTTGACATTGTAAATTTTCTAGTTGTGGTGTTGTTCCCTGCAGTACAAGTAGACATAAGTTCCACAAGTCAAGAGCGATGCAAAGTATTATGTGTGGGATGACCCCTATCTCGTGGAAGTTTTGCAGGTGACCAGGTTATTCGGAGGTGTGTACCCGATCATGAGACGGAGTCCATCCCGCATTTCTCACATGCCTCTCTTGCTTGGAGGACACTTTGGACCTCAGAGGACAGCAAGAAAAGTCCTGGATTCTGGATTTTATTGGCCCACAATTTTTAGGGATTCATATGAGGTATACAAGAGTTGTAAGGAATGTCAAATAACAGGCCCTGCAATCACTCGTAGGAGTGAGATGCCCCAACAGTCCATGCTCTTTTGTGAAGTTTTTGATGTGTGGGGGATGGACTTCATGGGTCCTTTCCCTCCTTCTTTTGGTTTTGTATATATTTTGTTGGCTGTAGATTATGTTTCAAAGTGGGTGGAAGCAATCCCCACTAGGACGAACGATGCTCAGATTGTTTCCAAATTTGTTAGGTCCAACATTTTTTGCAGGTTTGGCATACCCAAGGCCATCATCAGTGACCAGGGCACACATTTTTGCAACAGAACCATGGAGGCCCTACTCAGGAAATATGGGGTTGTACATAGAGTATCCACTGCTTACCACCCCCAAACCAATGGCCAAGCTGAAATATCCAACAGGGAGATCAAGCAAATTCTGGAGAAGATGGTGCAGCCTAATAGAAAGGAATGGAGCCGCCGTCTGGAAGACGCACTGTGGGCACAAAGGACTGCTTTCAAGACCCCTATAGGAATGTCCCCATTTCGGCTAGTTTTTGGTAAGGCTTGTCACCTCCCGGTGGAGGTTGAGCATAGAGCATATTGGGCAGTAAAGTGTTGTAACATGGACATGAATAAATTTGGTGTTGAAAGAAAGCTGGAGTTGCATCAACTTGAGGAGCTTAGGCTTGAAGCCTATGAAAGCTCCAAGATTTATAAAGAAAAGACAAAACAATTTCATGATAGAATGATTGTTAGGAAAGAATTTTTTGTGGGCCAGCTAGTATTATTGTTTAACTCCCTTTGGCGATGGCTGGGAAACTTAGGTCCAAATGGGATGGCCCCTTTGTCGTTACTAATGTGTTTCCTTATGGTGCAGTAGAGATTACACGTGCAGGTACACACAAGCCCTTCAGGGTTAACGGGCAGAGGTTGAAGCCATTCCATGGTGTGGATACTGTTGTTCCTATGAATGCTAATGTTGAGGAGCTATCTTTGGATGCTCCAACCTACACCGATGCTTGATCAGGGAGTTTCTTTTCCTTTCCCTCACTCTGATTGTATAGTTCTGTTGTTCATTGGGGACAATGCATGTTTTAAGTGGGGGGGAGGAACTAGTTGTAGTTTTGTTAGTTGTAGTTTTGTTGAGTCTTGTTTCTTTGAATAAAGCTCCTGAATAATTTGAGAAGCTCAGGAGCATTTGTGTGTTGAGTCTTTTGTTGGCAAGTTTGCTAGATTTTGATTGATGTTGCACAGATTGCTTGCATGATTGATATGTGATGATTCCCCCTAGGCTGAAAAAATTTTTGTTTTTGAAAAGCGATTCCCATGTGAAATTGAAAACTGAACTTTGGGATTTTGTTATGATGGCATGATGAATGACAAGTTTGGGGTGATAGGAAGCACACACTAGGGATAGAATCTCTTTCAAACAATTTGCATGAATGTCCAGGTGAGGTTTTGAGCCTCCAGCATGTTTTAAACTGTGTGAAAATCACTTTCAAGTTGCACTTCCCTGGATTTGATTGAATCTCTTTTTGGTTTGCATGATTATATGTGTGTAGCGAATGATTTAGGCATTTTCTTTGTAAATAGCTACTTGGCCTGAATAAACCAATTCCTAATGCATGTTCCCTAGTTAGCCCTTTTGAGCCTATTAGCCTGTTAGTTCTTGATAACCTAATGTTATAAGCCCAAAAATCTGGAAAACCATGTTAACCCGATCTTAGGATTAGGAGAGCATGTAATCTTAGAATGGGTGCAAGAAACTAAGTTTGGGGTGGCTGCAAGGTGTAATATGTTGTTGGGATTGAGAAAAAAAAAAAGAAAAAAAAATATAGAGAAAAAAAAAGTTGGAGCCAAAGGCTTGTGAAAGAAAAAGTGTACAAATGTTGAAAAAATATAAAAAAAAATTTACAAAAATACAAAAATGCCAAAAAGAAATAAAAAGGCTGTAGCCACCCAGAAGTGTAAAGAAAAAAATAAATAAAGGAACTTGAGCGAATTTCAAAGTGTAAATATAGTTCATGCTCTCTTAGTTCCTAGGGTCTTCAGCCTAGTTTCCTTTGTATATCCTACCCTTAGCCAGGCCCCATTACAACCCATAAAAGACCTTCTGATGTTGCTTGCATGTTTTCTGTGGGAGCCATTTTGAGATGAAAAGCAAATTTTTGGGAAGTGTACTTGAAAAGTGAAACTGAGTGCAAGTTGTTAGCCTGACACAAACTGAGTGATTGAATGATATACTAAATGCCCTTGTGAGGAAGGCAGTTGTTTGGATTTGGTGATCTCCCTCTTGTGTGTGACTTAGATCCCCTGCTTAGATTTCTGATTGTTTTCATGATGAAATTCTCAAATGTTTAGAATAAATGAATGTGGGGATTGCTCTGTCTGAAAAGGGGGAAAACAATGAAGAAAAATGTTTTGATGAAGTTGCTTGAATTTGTGCAATGTTGATTGGATCTTTTAAGCTTGCCAGGTCTTGAGTCTTTTTGTTTTTTTTTTTTTTTTTGAGTCTTAGTTTGCTTGGGGACAAGCAAAGTTTAAGTTTGGGGTATTTTGATAAGCCTCTGGCTCATCTAGTTTTATGGCTAGTATGACCAGGGTTTTGTGCAAATTATATCGTATTTTCACCCAAATTAGATTATATTGTCCTCAAGCAAGGTTTTGAGTCTCTAGAGTAGTTTTAAGTTAATTTAGCTAGTTTTAAGTCAAAATAATACACTTATGGTTATTTCCTTGTTTTCAGGTTAAGTAGAAGTTGAGAAAATAAAGAACAGGGGATTCGCCCCGCGAAGGACATGCTCGCCACGCGACGACCCAAGCCCCGACTGTTCCAAGAAAATGCTAAGTCTCTGGTTCGCCTCACGAAGAAGGTCTCGCCCCGCGAGTCTTGCAACCCTGAAAAAGTCAGAGACGATCACGGCTTGCCCGTGTTGAAGGTCATGGCCGTGGCAGTTTTGAAGTTGAAGAGTCTCGCCTCGCGAGCATCCATTCGCCTCGCGAGTCTGGAAGTCAGAGAGCATCACGGTTGGCCCCTGATGGCCATAACGGGCGTAAGGAGAAAACTCTTCAGATCCTCGCCTCGCGAGAAAGCACTTCGCCTCACGAGAATGCCAAAGGTTGCTGACTCTTCATGAAATTCGCCTCGCGAATGTGTGCTCGCCTCGCGAGCTAGCTGAATTCTGAATTTGTATAAAAGGCTGTTCTGAACAATCTGTAGAGACATTTTGCTTCTCCAATTTTCTGTTTTTACATTTTTCTCTGTGATTTCGTTTTTGCCATGGAGAACTAAGTCCTAGGATTAGTCTACTCTATAAGGATTTTATATACTTGAGGTTTTGTAAATCCTTATTTTAATTGCTTTTCCCTTTTCAATACCATATTATACATTTCTGTTTGTTATTTCAGGAGTGTGTAGTATTGTATTGATTTGTTTCAGTGATGTGATTTTCCTATACTTAATCGCGTTTGTTAATTCGCGTGTGTTCATTCATGATCGTTTGTTCATGAGAGCTTAACCCCGTTTGTTATTTCGGGAATAGGAACTTGCATCCATAGTAGCAATTACGTTGTTAGTTGTTATCAGAATCGAAAGGGGATTAGAATCGCTTAGGGCTTGGGATTACATTAACCAAGGATAGTTGGGAATTCTTGACATTAGATTAATCGTTGTTTGATAATTGATAATCTCTTCTCAACTGCCCTGTTTTTGATTGCTCTGTTTTGTTTGTTTTTTATTTGCACTCCAATCCAAACCCCCCCCCCCAAAAAAAACTGATTTTTGTGAAAGGTAACATTTTCAGAGTCCTTGAGAGACGACATCCGAGTTGTCGCACTAAACTACAGTTTTAAACCCGCTCGTCCTTTTTGGCGCGTGCGCGACAGCGCGACTAACATGCATTAGGGATGGTCCTTTTTAGGCCAAGTAGTTATTCAAAGAAAATTGCCTAAATCATTTGATGCAACACATAAACATGCAAACCATGAAGAGATTCAAGCAAATCCGGGGAAGTGCAACTTAACAGTGATTCACACAATCAAAAACAGAGTTGGAGGCTCAAATCCTCACCTGGACATTTTGCAAATTGTTTGACCGAGATACGATTCCTAGTGTGTGCACCCCCCTCACCCCAAACTTATCATAAATCAAGTAATCACAACAAAATTCTCAAAGTTCAGTTTTCAATTTTTAAGTGGGGATAAACTTTTCTATTATCAGAACCTAGGGGGAAATCATCAATGGTCAAAATAATTTATGCAATCAATCTATGCTCAATTTAATTAAAATCCAAAAAACTTGTCGACATATATTCATACACATACTCTTGATCTTCTCAAATTATTCAAGAGCGACAAACAAAAACAAAAAACACAAACCAAAACAAAAACAAAAGTGAGGAAAGGAGAGGGTGCTCCCTGATCAAGTTTCCATGGTTGCCTCCTCATCCAATTGGTCTCACGGGCTCCCTTCTGTTGCATAGCATCCTGGAAGAACTCCTGCAAATTAAAACCTTAGGTGCAGATTCGTGAGGCGAGAGACAACCCGCGAGGCGAATCTAGAATTCCAACAGATGATGATGCCCAGAATCGCGAGGCGACAGTATACCTCGCGGCGCGAGACAGAAAAGTGAGCAAGCCCAGAGATTCAGAGCTTCTGTCTCACGCGGCCACTGTGGATTCGCGTGGCGAATCAAGTTTTTTTTTATATATATATAAATGAAAATGACAGAAACTAAAAATAAAGGATATCTAGATTGGGTTGCCTCCCAATAAGCGCTTGTTTAAAGTCCCGAGCTTGACTTATTAAGAAGCATCCACCTGGATCCCATAGCCTGTGGTACAAGGGCCAAGAGATGCTCATCATGTGAGATCTTCCACCCGGATCCCATGGTTTGTGAAGTGGCCCTTGCAGAAGCAATACGACTTTATCATTGATTCCATCTAGTCCGAGTGTGAAAACTCCATTGACCTCTGTAATTATGAACTCACTTCCTCTCGGGTTAAATGGTGTTTTCTCGAGGAAGAGTGCCAGACAAGTGGGAGGGTCTAACTTACCAATGTCCACACATGCATGTAAGCCAACATAGTTATCTAATGCAGTAATTTCAGGTTGCTTGGCAAGCATGGTGAAATCCTCTACCACTTTATCTTCATTTTGAACTCTCCCCTCTTGCTCCGGTGCCTTGTTACTTGTCAACTTCTCTTTCTCAGGTTGCTCTTCCTCAACATGTGGTAGTTCTTCCTCAACTTCCTGAGAACTAGTCGCATCCCAGTCAGATTCCCACACCCTATCGCTTCTAGTTGTTATGGCTTCGCATTGGTCCTTAGGGTTGTTCTTGGTATCACCTGGGAAAGTTCCTGTGAGACGCTCATTTTGTTGCTCTACGAACTGACCCAACTTCTCTACTGCCGCATTCGCATTCTCAAGTGCTGCATTTACCCTCTCAAGACGCAACACCCAAGTTTGTTGTTGTTGGGCCATCTTATCAATTGCCGCATTTGTCCTCTCAAGAGCCAACTCCCAAGGTTGTGGCTGCCAATTCTGTTGAGGTTGTTGTTGCCAATTTTGTTGAGGTTGTGGCTGCCAAGCTAGACCACCGCCATCATTACTCCAAGTGAAACCCGGATGGTCTCCCCTCATATAACCCCAATACTGATCCTGACTCTGATAGTTGTCCTGGGGCACGCTGTTATAGAAATTATGGCGTGAATCCACATATTCTTGAGAGAAGTAGAACGGACAGCTCCAAGTGTCATGGTTTCCATTACAATATTCGCAACCCGGAAGCATTCCTTCGTGTACCTCGCATACAAAACAAGGCAAGACCAAGTGGAATCAAAGAAGTAGAGAGAGATATAATAGTAAATAAAAAAAAATAAGTAAAAATAAAAATAAAAATAAAAATAACTTAACCAAATAATCAAATTCCCTAAAATTAGGAAAATTGGTTGTGCCAATCCCCGGCAACGGCGCCAAAAACTTGTTGAGTGTCACCGGCAAGTGTACCGGGTCGTCGCAAGTAATAAAAGAAACACGGTAAGTTATTACCGAGGTCGAACTCAGGGATTGGGCTACCAATTCGACTAATCCGCGGGAAATCAGATACGTTTGGTCAAGTTACAGAAGGTGGTTGAGAGAGAAGATAGGATTGAATTCAAATTAACAAATCTAATAAAATAATTAACTAAAAATCTGAAATTAAAATATCCAAGGTCTCAAATCCACCTACCCAATCATGTATAGTACCCAAGTGATGATGAATTCCTCCCTAAGTTCAATTACAATGTCAACCGGGACCCCCAAATTCTCCTATATCCACTGTCGTGCTCAATAGGACGTATTCGACGATTGGATTAATTACTTACTAGGTCTCATAATCCTAATCTCGAATTCTATTAATTCTTGTTCCCTATAAGGTTGCACTAATCTCCCAAATCCACTATCGTGCTCATTATTCGATTAGTGATCCCAATCCAAGTTCTAAAACGCGAATCGCCAATCAGCCTCAAACACGTTTAACTAGTCAATCACGCAACACATATGATCAACGCAATCAAATCAGAATTGGAAAACATAAATTGAGACAAGGGAGAAAGACATACATCACATCGAATCTACACCGCCATGGGCGGCTTCATTGCTCCCTCAGACGAGGGGATTAGTTCCTCATGCTCATAGACAAACAATCGGACATAATCTCCATATCAAAATAGAAAAAGAAAAAGGGAGACGCGGCTCCAAAGAGAAAAGAAATCTGGCCTAAACGCTACTCTACAGTGGAAAAAACTAGGATTCGGATCTGGATCCAAAGCTCTCCAAAACTCCTCCAAAACTGATCTGAAACAGCCTATAAATAGGGATTCTGGTTCTCGGACGCTCGCGGGGCGAACAGTCTTTCGCGAGGCGAATCATTAGTTTTGGCGCGCTTTCAATTTGGATTCTCGCGAGGCGAGAGTGTGTTCGCGGGGCGAGTCTTCCAACTTCAATCTGTCACAGCCGTGACCTTAATCACGGCTAGGCCGTGATGGCCTCTGTCTTCCAGGGTCTTCAGGCTATCGCGGGGCGAGCTTCCTCTCGCGAGGAGAATTTATGTTTTGGCTCCATCCTGAGTTTGAATGATCACGTGGCGAGTATATTCTCGCGGGGCGAGACAGAATTGATGACGCTGCTGCTTAGCTGATCTTCAGACTCGCGAGGCGAGCATACACTTGCGGGGCGACCATCTCCAGAATGGCAATTTCCACTATTTCTTGACTTTCCTTGACTCCCGGAGCTTCACTTCTAACCTGAAACAATAAAAAGACACAAAAAGCGTAATTATATTCAAAATAGACTAAAAACTACTAAAAATACCTAGAACGAGTCAAAACCTACTTAAAAATAAAACAAGGCCAAATTTGGGCGAAAACGAGACTAAACTCGAATAATTTGCACAAAAATCACAGTCCATCTAGTTATAAAACTAGATAAGCCAAAGGCTTATCAATTTTGTGTGCACTTATTTGCATGTCATATATACTCTAAGGACGAACCTAGTGGTGAACTTAGGTATTGGATCTATAGGGATTGAACTCAGGACTTAAATCACGAAAGTTAGAAGCGGTCCTTCGAGGGTACCATTGAATTGTCACGAATCTTAATGGGTTCAATTTAAATACAATTACAACGAGAGTAGGGGTTGGTTTAATTGGACACGGTTCTTGTATCTCGAGAGGGAACATTAACTTATTTAGGATAAATTCACCTTCAAAGCAATTTTGATAATTAACAAGAGGGGTAGTCAGTTTAGTAGCATGAGCAGTCTTGTTGGTAACCCAACTCCTGGAAATATCTTTTAATTTAAAATCCCAAAAATATATATTTGATTTGATTTTATTGTTTCTTTTATTTTCTTGAAATATTTTCACACCTATTTCTCAGTATAAATAGTTGTTTAATTTGTGAAGTGACACTTGGTTTCCCAATCCTTGAGTTTGATACTCGGTTTCTCACCATTTTATTATTACTTGCTTCGATCCGGTATGCTTGCCGGAGTCTATCATGGTACAAAAAGAAGAGCAAATATATCACTGAAACATTCATTCAAATAGCTGGAAGACATGAAGCCTTTACTCAGTCATAGTAAATAAACCTATAAGAAATAGATCCATAGTTATGTTTCTTATAAGATTTATTATATCAGTCCAAGCAAAAGGGAATGAAGCATAAATATATGTATATCGGTCCAAGCATCAATAAGTAAACATAAATATATGAATAGGCAAAAGTTAAAAGAAACATTTGAAATGAGCTGAACTATGACATTCCAAAAAGAAATTTCGAAGGATAAATTGCTTTAAGTTTAAAGGGTATAAACCAAAACAAATATGAGAACACTTCATCCCTTGACGAAAGTTGAAGCGTGGGTAGAAGGAGCAGAAATGATGGGAACAAGGTTGAAGAAAAGGAGGAGGAAAAAAATCACATACCCATTTCAAAAAAAAAACATAACTTCAGCAATGAGGAAGAGAAAATAGATAAAATCACATACCCACCTACATCGACCAGATAACCGCCCTATTCGCCACAATCTTCTAGCTTCTTTGTGTGTGTCCCAATAACAGATCTGCATCAGATCCCTTCCACCATCAACATCGTCGGCGATCTTCCTGGCAACCACCCACACCATTAGTCACCGACATCAATGGCAAGTCGGAGAAGAAAAGTGCAGGGGGAAGAAATGAGAGAAAGAGAGATCGAAGAGGAGAGGGTTTCATTTTGATGTAAAAGAAAAAGAAATGGAAGATAATGTTGTATCTATCTTAGCATTAGTTCATCCTATCCTATGGCTTCAAGCTTTACGCCCCTATCTGTATCTATCTTAGCTTCAAGCTTTACGTCAATTCCTATTTTGTTAGCTTTGGTTATTTGACTGAAAATAAAGTCTATCCTACAAAGAAAGAAATGATGGTTAATAGGCTAGTTAAGCTATCATCTTCAACAAATGACCAATAATAAACTAATTTAACCCCCAAATCATGGTTAAGCTGACAACTAAGCAAACAATAAAAAGAAGACCTAACAACCATTATAAAGTTATGATATTGTATATCCTTATATTTATCGTTTACGAAATAAGAATTCAATTTATTCCATATTTTCGAGTGGTAGTGAGAGAGGACATTATCATTCTTTTAGCATTAGGAGCCAGAGATATGATATCCATAAAGCTATACCTACATTGTAAAATGACTACCACAGCCACACTTTGATCAAAGTCATCACACATTCAAACTATTCATAAAACTAAGAAGAGCAAAATAATAAAAATGGAATGGCTATTAAAAAATTCACAAAAAATAAATAAATAATGACAAACCTCAATTGAATCCAATTCAACTTTGCTGAAGTCGTTCTTAATCTAAATCTTGACAGCCTTATCTACATAGGGTTCAAGCATCCTCCCTGTTTTGGAGTTTGTTAGTTCAGATGTACAGAGGAGGAAATATATACTTATACTTCCACTTCAAGCCTCTTTGGGACAAGAGATGGAATTTTTCTTATTCTTTTTTGTTTTAATATCATGTTCTTTTTTGTTACATGGTGGTTCATTTTAGGGATTTCATTATCTTATTTTGCAATTCTATATTCTTTACTATTTAATAAAACCAAGTTCTGTCGTGGAAAGTGAATGATGATGTTATAAAGTTGTTTGACAATATAGTTGATACGTTTAGTTGACCAGACACATTTGGTTAGCTGTTTAAGCTTGCCATTGATCAACAATTCATTCAAGTGGAACAATGGCTTCAATACCTTAAAAATTTTTGCAATAATGCCCTTGTGGAAATTGGAAGTGTTATATTACATATGAGGGTGATGATTAGAAGTGTTTTGTGGTCTATAAATTTGATTTTTAAATCGATTGATAAAGATACAAAAGAGGGTTGATTATATCTTTTGTGCCTATGATCTACTAACGTTTTTTCCTTTTTAAATTGTTCAATTCATTCAGTAAATTGTTCTTTTTCTCAAATGTATAGTTTGATGTTAAAAGGTTTTTTACTGCCACGTATTGTACTATTTCAGGTTTCATGTTGGATTTGTGAGGAATTAATGAAATATGAAAACAGTAACAAAACATGAAAACGGAGTTTTGAAAGTTCATTTTTGCATCCAAGATTCACCTGGGCCGTGTGAAAATCATGCTGCATTTACACTCCCAAGGATCTGTAGGGTTGTTTCAGCAATAGATGTGTTTGATCCAAAGTTCAACATAGCCGCGCCTAGAGCTGACCATAGTGACTATTTTCCTTACACTGAGAGAGACAAAAGACTCTCAATTTAACCCTGCCATTGAAGACCTGCTTTGTAGTAAAGTGGATAACAATGAGCACATGTAAGTGATATAGTTGCTACTCTTGCATAGTTAATGTTTCAGTTATGCTAATTTGACACACTTTGGCATACAACATACGGTACACCGTATGAACAGTGCCGCACAGTGCTGCACTGTGCGGCACTGTAGCACAGTTTTTTTTTTTTTAAATTTAAATTTTTTTTGTAAATAAATTTTTTGATTAAGTATGGGCATTCACCACATATTTGAAGGCATTCACCAGATAATTGAACTACGTTCACCAGATAATCTAAGGCATCCACAAGCTAATTTAGTATAGGCATTCACCACATATTCGAAGGCATTCACCAGATAAGTGAACTACGTTCACCAGATAATCTAAGGCATCCAAAACTTGGTTTTAGTATGGGCATTCACCAGATATTCGAAGGCATTCACCAGATAATTGAACTACGTTCACCAGATACTCTAAGGCATCCAAAACTTGGTTTTAGTATGAGCATTCACCACATATTTAAAGGCATTCACCAGATAATTGAACTACGTTCACCAGATAATCTAAGGCATCCAAAACTTGGTTTTAGTATGGGCATTCACCACATATTTGAAGGCATTCACCAGATATTTGTACCCCGTTCACCAGATATTGACACATACTTAATCAAAAAAATTATTTACAAAAAAAATTTAAATTTAAAAAAAAAAAGTGCTACAGTGCCGCACAGTGCAGCTACAGTGCCGCACTGTGCGGCACTGTTCATACGGTGTACCGTATGTTGTCCACTAAATTGTGTCAATTTAGCATTATTGTTAATGTTTAGTTATGAATTACTCAATTTTTTCCAAATAAATTTTCTCTTCTTAAATTATTATGGAAACAATGGATATCTGCAAGAGAGGAGGAAACCAATCATCTTCCCAATGGCAATCCACCATGGCAGCGAAATTCTAAATGCCTATTTGGTTTAGATTTCAAGCTGACCTGATTTTGCAATAACTCTTTTTTAAGTTATACAATAGTACTCCAGAACTTAAAATTTATGATGATTAAAGTCATCATAAAGTTCCACTCTTGATTTCTGAACCAAATGCTTACGAGGGTTGGAAGCATATCTTGGATGATTTCACAACTGTTAAACAAGGTAGTAAGATGATGATAAACTTACTTCAAGCTATGAATAATGAAATTTGTCCATATGATACGTTTTCCTGTAGGTTAACACCCAGTTGTGTTGTCTGGACTAAATAATGAGTGCAGAAGTCAGCAAATGCAGCATCCTTGAACACCAGGTGCTTGAGCAATTCATATATGTTTTTAATAGATAGTTGACACATACACTAGATAGTCCTATTTATCAATATATTTTTTTATATTTCGTCTGATGTCATTTCTTTATACAAGTAGTTATATTCTTGATAAGATTTTGTGAGTAGGATTACTATTTATTTTTTATTCAAAGTTTATATTCTTGATAAGCTATTTACTATATCTCTAGAAGGATTATATATTTTGTTATCTATGTGAGGTTTTGTGTATTATATTAATGGATGAGAACCAATGTCTAAGTGTTGGGTGGCTCACTCTTAAGTGGGTCCCACACCTTTTTCAAGAAAGAAATGAAAAAGTAAAGTTGCTAATGGAGCAAGCCCATGTGGCATTAAAAAGGGTTTTGAAAGTTCAAAAGAAAGGAGCCGTGTGTGTGCGCTACGATGAGAGAAAGAAAATAGTGAGTGGATTTTGTGCTTTTCATAAGATGAGTAAACTACTTTCATTCTTGATGAAATTTTAGTATGTTGTTCCTGGTATTGAGAGCAATATTTTGATATCATTATATTGTTGTTTTGCCTTCTCTTTGAGCTGAGTTGTTATACCCATTGTTGTGGGGTTTCCCTATTGTTGCTTGCTTGTATCAGTCTTTTGGGTGATGTATTGTTGATTTGATGTTCCCTAATATTTCTAGGAAGACTTGGTGTACCCATTATTATTTATAGTGGAAGTTTTTGCTGGACTTGGTCCGATGGTTTTTATCCCTACATTAGGGAGTTTTCCACGTTAAAAATTGTGGTGTCATTGCTATTTATTTTTCTGCCATTGATATTATCCCGTGGAAGAATAATTTTTGTTGTGCCTATTTTTTTGCACAGGTGAAGGGAAAAAATATTTGCTTCATTAGAGATTGTTATCTCTGGCTTTTTCCCAACAAAGTGGTATCCAGAGCTTAGGTTGTTCTGTACTGTGCATTTAAATGGAGGAAAATCAAGGGCCAAATATGTTAAGCTGAACTCTACAAATTATACACTTTGGAAGACCCTCATGGAAGATATGTTATACAGCAAAGACTTGTATGATCCCATTGAGGGGGACACCGCTCGACCCAAAGATAAAAATGAAAGTGATTGAAAGAAGATGAATAGAAAGACAGTTGCTTTGATTAGGCAGTGGCTGGATTTGAGTGTATATCCTCATGTAGACACAAACAGATGCCCTGAAAATGTGGAAGAAGTTGACCGAACTGTATGAGCGAAAGAATGTGCAAAATAAAGCATTTCTGATCCGAAAGTTGGTGAATATGAAATACAAAGAAGGGGATTCAATGGCAGAGCATATGAGTATTTTTCAGAATACTGTGAATCAGTTGACAGCAGCAAATACTAAATTAGATGATGAGTTGCAAGCCTTGTTGTCACTTAGTTCCTTGTCTGACACTTGGGAAGTTCTGGTTGTGACATTGACTAAATCAGCTCCTAATAAGAAGTTGACAATGTCAATGGTAAAAGAGAGCATGTTGAATGAAGAAGCTAGAAGAAAGGAGCGTGGTTTGATTGTTACCTCTACTCAGTCATAAGCACTAGTTGCAGAGTCACGAGGGAGAATCCAAACCAGACATTTCCATAAGCATGAAAAATCTGACAGTCGTAGCAAGTCAAGAAGCACGTCCAGGACTAGAAAAGAAGAAACATGTTATCATTGTGGCAAGGTGGGACACATCAAAAGACAATGCAGGTTCCTAAAGAGAGAGAAGTCAAGAGAAAGAGATGAAGACAAAGAGAAGAAAAATGATAAAGACACAATTGCAGTTGCATCTGATAGTGATGTTTACATTGTCTGTGCTGATAATTCTATAAATCCAGCATGCCATGATTCCAGTTGGATTGTTGATTCTGGAGCCTTATACCATGTCACTCCTTGGCATGATTTCTTCTCATCTTACACTGCTGGTGATTTTGGCACAGTTAAAATGGGAAATGAAGGGGTATGTAAAATTGTTGGCATGGGAGATGTTTGGATTGAAACTAACATTGGGTGCAAGCTGCAATTGAAGAATGTCAGACATGTTCCAGATATCCGTCTCAACTTGATTTCTGTTAAAGCCTTGGACATTGAGGGTTATCATACTTACTTTGGTGGTGGCATATGCAAGCTCACTGTGAACGTCTAATTTTGTCCAGGTATTTTTAATTAATCAAAAATAAAAAAAATGAAAAAAAAAAACAAAAAAAACTAAAAATGTTTTTTGTTCTTGATACAATATAGAATTAGATGTAGCCCAATTTTATTTATTGTTGCAAGCCCATTATCCAGATTATCCAAATCCAAAAACAAGCAAAAAGAAAAAAAAAGGCTTCAGATTTTTTTGAAAAAAATAAAAATATTTATTCTTTGTCCTTTTTTCATTCTTGCTTTGTCCTTTTCCATTAGAGGAAAATCAGCTTTATATTTTATTTCCCTCCTTTTGTTTTCTTCCACTTTTTTTCTTAAATAAGGGGAACAACCCCTGCACTTGCTACAACCATCAGAGTAGTGGGAGCACCACCATTTCACCAGCCCTTTGCACCTTCGTCCTTCCCCTCAAGAAACCAATAACAAATTTTGTCATGATCTTCCCATGTGCTTACTATATAAGCAGCACCTCATAGAACAAAAAGGGGGGGCGTAAAAAAACATAAAAGATCCATGACAGTGATGAAAAAAACTCTCCCTCTCCACTTCCCTCATCATTTCTTTTCACATTTTTTCTCTTTACCAGAAGCTTTTTCACTTCCCCTACCCATTACCAACTTCCATCTCAAAACACCATGATCAGCCGCTGGCTCATCTAGTTTTATAGCTAGTATAACCGTGGTTTTGTGCTAATTTTATATCATTTTCGCCCAAATTAGACTTGATTATCTTTAAGCAACATTTTGAGTCTGTAAAGTATTTTTAGGTTAATTTAGTTGATTTATAGTTAAATAAAGCACTTATGCTATTTTCTGTTTTCAGGTTAATAAAAAGAAATAATTCTGGAGTCTTTCGCCCAGCAAGAAGGCATTCGCCTCGCGAACCAGAAGGTGACTGTTCTAGAAATTGCCAACCATTCTGTCTCGCCCCGCGAAACATGCCTCGCGTCGCGAGTAATCCAACCCTGGAAGACCAGAAGCTATCATGGTTTAACCATGTTGAAGGTCACAGGCGTTACAGTTTGGAATTTGAAGAGTCTCGCCTCACGAATATATGCTCGCCTCGTGAGAGAACCAAAAGCTGAAGACTGTTCGCATTATTCGCCCCGCGAATGATAATCTCGCCTCGCGAGAATACCAAAAGTTGAAGATTCGCCTCGCGAGACAGTGTTAGCCTCGCGAGTCCGCTGATTCCATATTCTGTATATAAGTCAGTTTTAGACAGAATTGAGAGGAGGCTAGTTGTTAGCTAGTCTTAGGCAGTAGTAGTAGTTTTCAGTAGTTTATTTCTTTTCTTGTGTTTATTTCTGTAATGGAGAACTAGTCTCCTAGATTAATCTACTGTGATTGGTTTCAATTACACTTGAGGTTCTTATATTTCATGTTTTGTATGCTTTTCCCTTTTCAATGCCATGCTATATATTTCTGTTTGCTTAATTCAGGAGTATATTGTGTTGTGTTGATTTATTTTCGGTGATATCATGTTCCTATAATTAATCGCGTTTGCTTAATTCGCGTGTGTTCATTCATGTTCGCTTAGTTCATGAGGGCTTAACCCCGTTTGCTTAATTCAGGAATAGGGACATATATCTGTAGTAGTGGTTTCGCTTGTAAATTGTTGCTACAACCGGGAGGGGATTAGAATCTGCTTAGGGCTTGGAATTTGCATGAACCAATGATAGTGGGGAATCGAGAACAGTAGGTTAATCGCTTTAGGGTATCTGTTAATCTCTTAAACTGCTTGTTTTCATTGCTTTGTTTTGCTTTGTTTTCTTACT
The DNA here is from genome assembly GCA_030762895.1 of Sophora flavescens. Lineage (NCBI taxonomy): Eukaryota > Viridiplantae > Streptophyta > Magnoliopsida > Fabales > Fabaceae > Sophora > Sophora flavescens. Next base: position 280,458,629 of record CM061062.1, on the reverse strand, counting down.
TGCTTTCAATCCAAAGCCCCCAAAAACTGATTTTCTGTTAATAATAGCAACCTAAGAGTCCTTGAGAGACGACATCCGAGTTGTCGCTTCCCTATCTACATTATTTTGTAAACGCTCGTTCTTTTTGGCGCGTGGCGATAGCGCGACCAAAAATTGGCGCCGTTGCCGGGGACTTGATAAGCCTTTGGCTTATCTAGTTTTATAACTAGATGGACTGTGGTTTTTGTGCAAATTATTCGAGTTCAATCTCGTTTTTGCCCAAAATTTGCCTTGTTTTGTTCCTAAGTAGACTTTGACTCGTTCTAGGCAATTTTTGTAGTTTTTAGTCTATTTTGAATAGAATTACGCTTTTTGTTTCTTTTTATTGTTTCAGGTTAGAAGTGAAGCTCCGGGAGTCAAGGTAAGTCAAGAAATAGTGGAAATTGCCATTCTGGAGGTGCTCGCCCCGCGAGTGGATGCTCGCCTCGCGAGTCTGAAGATCAGCTAAGCAGCAATGTCATCAATTCTGTCTCGCCCCGCGACAATATTCTCGCTTCGCGAATCATGAAGACCTGCAAGACAGAGACCATCACGGACTAGCCGTGATGAAGGCCACGGCTGTGACAGATTAAGGTTTGAAGTCTCGCCCCGCGAGAGGACGCTCGCCTCGCGAGAGTTTGAAGACCCTGGAAGACAGACCATCACGTCCTAGCCGTGATGAAGGTCACGACTGTGAGAGATTGAAGTTTGAAGACTCGCCCCGCGAACACACTCTCGCCTCGCGAGAATCCAAATTGAAAGCGTGCCAAAACTAATGTTCGCCTCGTGAAATATGGTTCCCCCCGCGAGCGTCCGATAACCAGAATCCCTATTTATAGGCTGTTTCAGATCAGATTGAGGGGACATTTGATACTCCACTTGTTTTAGATCAGTTTAGGACGAATCCTTGTTTCTGGAGCTGCGTCTCCCTTATATTTTCTTTTCTTATTTTATTATGGAGATTATTGCCGATTGTTCGTTTGTCGTCACGGGCATGAGGAACTAATCCCCTCGTCTATGGGATCGATGAAGCCACCCATGGCGGTATAGTGTTCATGTGATGTATGTTTTTCTCCCCTTTAATTCAATTCTTGTTTTCCAATTCTGATTTCATTGTGTCGATTATATGCATGCGTGATCGACTAGTTAAACGTGTTGAGGCTGAGAGGCGATTCGCGTTTTAGAACTTGAATTGGGATCATCGATCAAATATTGCACGAGAGTGAGTAGGAGATCGGTGCAACCGTATAGGGAACAAGAATTAATAGAATTTGATGATTAGGATTATGAGACCTAGTAAGTAATTAATCCAATCTTCGAATACGTCCTATTGAGCACGACAGTGGATATAGGAGAAATTGGGGGTCCCGGTTGACATTGTAATTGAACTTAGGGAGGAATACATCATCACTTGGGTACTATGCATGATTGGGTAGGTGGATTTGAGACCCTAGATATTTTAATTCCTGATTTTTAATACCTTAGCTTTATTTGGTTGTTAATTGAATTGCGATATTAATCTCTCTCTCTCTCCACCACTTTCCTCACTTAACCAAACGTATCTGATTTCCCGCGGATTAGTTGAATTGGTAGCCCAATCCCTGAGTTCGACCTCGGTAAATTCTTACCGTGTTTCTTTTATTACTTGCGACGACCCGGTACACTTGCCGGTGACTCAACAAGTTTTTGGCGCCGTTGCCGGGGATTGGCACAGCCAATTTTCCTAATTTTTAGGAAATTTGATTGATTGGTTAAGTTGATTTTATTTTTATTTTTATTTTTATTTTTCTATTATTTATTTATTATTCCTCTCTACTTCTTTGATTCCACTTGGTCTTACCGTGTTTTTGTATGCGAGGTACCCTTTCACAAGAGGACCTGCTATTTGATTCGGAGATCACCAAGACCGAGAAGCGCTTAAGGAAGGAAGTCAGAGAAAGAAAAAGGCTTGAAGCGAGTAATCTTGAGAGGATGGCCGAAGAAAATCCTCCTCCTCCTCCTCCTCGTTACAAGCCTCTCTTCGAGTACAGTCTACCCAACTTGGGGGATTGTGATTCTTCCATCGTGAGAGGCAACCTCAATACAGACTCCTTCAGAGTGGAAGGATGTGTCACAGCCTATATCCGTGAGAATCAGTTTGATGGGAGTGGCAGACAAGACCCTCACAGGCACATCACCCACTTCCTTGAAGCTTGTGACTTGCAGAGGACAAGAGGTGTTTCTCAGGATGAGTTTCGCTTGCGGCTATTCCCTCTCTCTCTTAGGGATGTCGCTCGCGATTGGTTTGACAGCTTGGATAGGAACAGTATCACAACTTGGGAGCAAATGGCACAAAAGTTCCTAACTAAGTATTTTTCTCCTCAGAAAGCGGCACAAGAAAGAGTGGCCGTTACATCTTTCAGACAGACAGAGGATGAAACTTTTAATGAAGCTTGGGAAAGGTACAACGTGCTCTTGAGAAGATGTCCTTCAGCTTTCTTTGACCCGATCTCCAAGGTTCAACATTTCTTTAACGGGTTAAGGGGACGCTATCAGATGAATTGTGATGCCGCAGCTGGCGGTTCCTTTTCTTTTTTATTAGCTGAGGATGGATGGGCATTATTAGAGAAGATGTCGTACAATGATTACAACCGTGGTAGGGAGACCTCAAGTGGAGTCAGTTCTGCAACAATGGAAGCCATTCTAGAGCAAGTTAAATCGTTGAAGATGCAAGTTGCGACTTTGTCAGAGAACAAGAAGGTTAATGCGGTACACGAGGGAATGCCTCCGGGTTGTGATAATTGTAATGGAAATCATGACACTCAGAGCTGTCCGTTCAACTTCTCTCGAGAACATGTAGACTCATGCCACAATTTTTATGACAATGTGCCCCAAAACAACTATCAGAGGAACAGACAGAATGACTACAGTCAGAATCAGAATAGGGGGTATATGAGGAGAGACCATCCGGGTTTCGCTTGGAGTAATGCTAGTGGCGGTCTATCTGGGCAACAACAACCTCAACAGAATTGGCAACAACAACCTCAACAGAATTGGCAACAACAACCTCCACAGGGTCAGAGGCCTAACTATGGGATCCATCAACATAATACTCAGCAGGCTCTTCAGGGGCCTAATCAGTTGCACATAACAGATGGTGGAAGGCAGCCTTGGGAATTGGCTTTTGAGAAGATGAGCGCGACAGTTGACAAGGTGAGCGCGGCAGTTGACAAGTTGGCAATCAACACAGAGAAGGTGAATACGACAGTTGACAAATTGGCAACGCATACAGGGGCAACAATTCACAATCTAGAGATGCAGATAGCTCAGCTCGCAAAGCAACTGAATGAGCGTCCCCCAGGCACTTTCCCAGGTGATACCGAGAACAACCCTAAGAACCAATGCAACGCCATAACAACTAGAAGTGGTAGGGTGTTGGGATCTAACAAGGGAGGAACTGGTTCTCAGGAAGACATGGCCTCAGAGCAACCACATGTTGAGGAAGAGCAACCTGAGAAAGAGGAGTGGGCAAGAGACAAGGCACCGGAGCAAGGGGGAGGTTAAAACTTGTAGATGAAGAGTTCCGAAAGAAGAAGTGGGTTGAACCCCAAGACCTCCCGCCCTACATGAAGGTACCCTATCCTGAGAGATTGAAGAAGCCTCAACAGGATAAGCAGTTCAACAAATTCCTTGATGTCTTCCGCAAACTTCAGATTAACATTCCATTTGCGGAAGCCTTGGAACAGATGCCATCATATGCCCGGTTTATGAAGGAACTTCTCACCAAGAAGCGGAGAATAGTGGATGAGGAAACGGTTGCTTTGACCGAGGAGTATAGTGCCATTCTTCAAAGAAAACTACCTCCAAAGTTGAAGGATCCTGGTTCTTTTTCGATACCATGCACCATTGGGGGGATGACTCTAGGGAAGGCATTGTGTGATCTAGGGGAAAGCATCAACTTGATGCCCCTCTCTATGATGAAGAGGTTGGGGATCAAAGAAGTCAAGGACACACGGAGGTCACTCCAACTCGCCGATCGTTCTATAAAATATCCTTATGGGGTGGTCGAAGACTTGTTAGTAAAAGTGGACAAGCTCATATTTCCGGCGGACTTTGTAGTGCTTGATATGGATGAAGACGCCGAGATCCCTCTCATATTGGGTAGGCCCTTCTTGGCCACTGGGGGTGCATTGATAGATGTGCGACAAGGGAAACTCACTCTAAGGGTGCAAGATGATGAGGTAGTCTTCAATCTCTTTGAAGCAATGAAGCACCCTGCAGAGAGGTCGGAAGTGTATCGAGTGGATATGGTGGATCCAACTGTCAAGGCAAAGGCAACTAGAGAAGCCCATGGTTCTTCACTTGCTCAAGTGTTGGTAAAATCCCATGATGATGATAGTAAGAAAAAAGACCTTTTGGGGGATGAGGTCTATCTCGAGTGGTTGAAAGACATATAAGCCTTACCAAGTTCCCCAAGGGATGAATGAGCAAGGGAAGAGCGCAACAACAAGGGCATGGAAAAAGAGGATAAAGCACCAAAGTTGAAAGGTGGCACAACCATGGTGGTCAAGGAAAACAACCAGTTGATCCCAAAAGGGACCATCACGGAGTGGAGAGTATGTGCCGATTATAGAGGGCTTATGGATTTAAATGAGTTGTCCGGGATACGCAAGCGAGCAAACCACAAAAAGCGGACTAAGGAAAGGCAGGACACACACATCTTGCCTAGGGAGCTTGAGCCCGGGCAAGCGGTACTTCTTGACAACTCAAGGTTGAAACTCTTTCTGGGAAAGCTAAGATCGAGGTGGTCGGGACCATTCAAGGTCCTCCAAGTTTGTCCTCCCGGAACAGTAGAGTTAGAAGGGACCTCTGGTAACTTCAAGGTGAATGGGAAAATGATAAGGCATTACGATGGGGACTCAGTCCCAAATTACAAGCAGTTTCTTCCTACGGATTAACCCTCTGGGGTGACTTGATTCAGGCTCGGGACGTTAAACAAGCGCTACGTGGGAGGCAACCCAAGCTAGGTATCCTTTGGTTTTAGTTTCTATCATTTTCATTTATATTATACAAAAAAAAAAAGCTTGATTCGCCTCGCGAATCCACAGTGGCCGCGCGAGACAGAAGCCCTAAATCTCAGAGGCTTGCTCACTTCTCTGTCTCGCGCCACGAGGTATACTGTCGCTTCACGATTCAGGGCATCATCATCTGTTGGAATTCCAGATTCGCCTCGCGAGTGGTATATCGCCTCGTGAATCTGCACTTAAGGTTTTAATTTGCAGGAGTTCTTCCAGGATGCTATGCAACAGAAGGGAGCCCGTGAGACCAATTGGATGAGGAGGCAACCATGGAAGCTTGATTAGGGAGCACCCTTTCCTCTCCTCACTTTTGTTTTGTCTTTGTTGTTGTTTTTGTTTTTGTTTGTCACTCTTGAATAATTTGAGAAGATCATGAGTTTGTGTATGAATAGTGTGTCGGCAAGCTTTTTGAATTCTAATTAAATTGAGCATAGATTGATTGCATAAATTATTTTGACCATTGATGATTTCCCCTTAGGTTCTGAAAATAGAAAATTGATCCCCATGTGAAAAATTGAAAATTGAACTTTGAGAATTTTATTGTGATTACTTGATTTATGATAAGTTTGGAGTGAGGGGGTGCACACACTAGGAATTGTATCTCGGTCAAACAATTTGCAAAATGTCCAGGTGTGGATTTGAGCCTCCAACTTTGTTTTTGATTGTGTGAATCACTGTTAAGTTGCACTTTCCCGGATTTGCTTGAATCTCTTCATGGTTTGCATGTTTATGTGTTGTATCAAATGATTTAGGCAATTTTCTTTGAATAACTACTTGGCATAAAAAGAACCATCCCTAATGCATGTTCCCTAGTTAGCCACATTGAGCCTAATGGACCTATTGTTTCTTAATGACCCTATATTGTAAGCCAAAAAATCTGAAAAACCATGTTAACCCAATCTTAGGATTAGGAGAGCATGGACACTTATCAAGAGAAGGGTCGTGAGAAACTAAGTTTGGGGTGGCTACAAGGTGATATGTCATTTTGGGTTGAGAAAAAGAAAAATAAAGATTGAAACCCAAGGCAAAAAAAAAAAGAAAAAAAAAAGAGTGTGAAAAAAGGAAAAAAATATTGCCAAAAGAAAAGGGGGAAAAACAGAAGAAAAAAAAAATTAGCAAGGAAAAGGCTGTAGTCACCCGAGGCAAAAAGAAAAATGGAAAAAGGAATTTGAGTGGAATATGTGTCAAATGCTCATGCTCTCTTAGTTCCTAGGGACTTAAGCCTAGTATCCTTAATTATCCTACCCTCAGCCAGGCCCCATTACAACCTTTATAAGACCTTCTGATGTTGCATGCATGTTTTCGTGGGAACCATTTTTGAGATGAAAATCAAATTCATGGGAAGTGCTCTTGAAATGTGAAATTGAGGGAAAAGTTGATAGCCTTGACGAATTTGAGCGAATGAGTGAAATTTTACATACCCTTGTGAGGAAGGCAGTTGTTTGAAATTGGTGATCTTCCTTTTGTGTGTAACCCTGATCCTCAACTTAGATTAATGATTGCATGAATGATGAAGTTCTCAATTGTTTAAAGTAAATGAATGTGGGGATTACGTTGATGTAAGGGGGAAGATCATTGGAGAAAAACTGTTTTGATTGCATGAAATTTGTGCGAAATCGATTGATTCCTTTAGGCTTGCCAAGTCTTGAGTCCTTTTTGAGTTTTAGCTTGCTTGGGGACAAGCAAGGTTTAAGTTTGGGGTGTTTTGATAAGACTTTGGCTTATCTAGTTTTATAACTAGATGGACTGTGGTTTTTGTGCAAATTATTCGAGTTCAATCTCGTTTTCGCCCAAATTTGCCTTGTTTTGTTCCTAAGTAGACTTTGACTCGTTCTAGGCAATTTTTGGTAGTTTTTAGTCTATTTTGAATAGAATTACGCTTTTTGTTTCTTTTTATTGTTTCAGGTTAGAAGTGAAGCTCCGGGAGTCAAGGTAAGTCAAGAAATAGTGGAAATTTCCATTCTGGAGGTGCTCGCCCCGCGAGTGGATGCTCGCCTCGCGAGTCTGAAGATAAGCTAAGCAGCAATGTCATCAATTCTGTCTCGCCCCGCGATAATATTCTCGCCTCGCGAATCATGAAGACCTGCAAGACAGAGACCATCACGGACTAGCCGTGATGAAGGCCACGGCTGTGACAGATTAAGGTTTGAACTCTCGCCCCGTGAGAGGACGCTCGCCTCGCGAGAGTTTGAAGACCCTGGAAGACAGAGACCATCACGTCCTAGCCGTGATGAAGGTCACGGCTGTGAGAGATTGAAGTTTGAAGACTCGCCCCGCGAACACACTCTCGCCTCGCGAGAATCCAAATTGAAAGCGCGCCAAAACTAATGTTCGCCTCGCGAAATATGGTTCACCCCGCGAGTGTCCGATAACCAGAATCCCTATTTATAGGCTGTTTCAGATCAGATTGAGGGGAATTTTGATACTCCACTTGTTTTAGACCAGTTTAGGACGAATCCTTGTTTCTGGAGCTGCGTCTCCCTTCTCTTTTCTTTTCTTATTTTATTATGGAGATTATTGCCGATTGTTCATTTGTCGTCACGGGCATGAGGAACTAATCCCCTCGTCTAGGGGATCGATGAAGCCACCCATGGCGGTATAGTGTTCATGTGATGTATGTTTTTCTCCCCTTTAATTCAATTTTTGTTTTCCAATTCTGATTTCATTGTGTCGATTATATGCATGCGTGATCGACTAGTTAAACGTGTTGAGGCCGAGAGGCGATTCGCGTTTTAGAACTTGAATTGGGATCATCGATCAAATATTGCACGAGAGTGAGTAGGAGATCGGTGCAACCGTATAGGGAACAAGAATTAATAGAATTTGATGATTAGGATTATGAGACCTAGTAAGTAATTAATCCAATCTTCGAATACGTCCTATTGAGTACGACAGTGGATATAGGAGAAATTGGGGGTCCCGGTTGACATTGTAATTGAACTTAGGGAGGAATACATCATCACTTGGGTACTATGCATGATTGGGTAGGTGGATTTGAGACCCTAGATATTTTAATTCCTGATTTTTAATACCTTAGCTTTATTTGGTTGTTAATTGAATTACGATATTAATCTCTCTCTCTCCACCACTTTCCTCACTTAACCAAATGTATCTGATTTCCCGCGGATTAGTTGAATTGGTAGCCCAATCCCTGAGTTCGACCTCGGTAAATTCTTACCGTGTTTCTTTTATTACTTGCGACGATCCGGTACACTTGCCGGTGACTCAACAGGACTCTTGTTTGTGTTATTAGCAGGAAAAAAAAAATCTCTTTGCTGAATTAGTTTTGTCTGCTTGTCTGGTTGTGAATTTTAGTACGCCCCATGGATAATTATATGCGAAATTATGTGCCTAATGTTTATTATGAGCAACCATGCATGTATCATCCTGATTTTGGTATACCACCACCATGCACAAATTATCCTAATTTTGTTGGAGGTTATGAGTTTAGTAATGATTTTGGTATGTTTGGAATGAATGAATATTCTAGCCAATATAGTGGAGGACAGGGCATCTTGGATGAGATAGCATCTTTGGTGAATCAAACAACATGCGAGCTACAATATCAGCCTGACCCGACACTAGCCCAACTCAGTCTGGAAGGAATGATACAACAAATGACAGAATTCCAAGCAAGCCTTCAGCAAATGATAGAGGAAAATCAACGGATGGCAGAACAAAGTTGTGAATCCCATCAGAAGAGTGAAGCTGAATCTCAGAAGTTGTCCATTCAAATTTATCAAATTATCGCCAACTCGACTGCACTGCTAACTCCACATCCCCTTGAAGAACATACAGACTCACAAGTAGTTATTCCTGACAATACCTCTGATGATGATTTTGATAATATTTATGTTGATGAACTGTGTGTTGAATCTCCAGACAGTCAGACCCTTGCTGATTCATTTTATTGTCCCCTGTCTACTGACTGTACTTACACCAACATTTGTGTGGTGTGTGCTAAGATTTTTGCAGGTTTAACAGATGATGAAGAACCTTTGGAAGTAGATGATTCAATTAACTCATATGCATGTGTTGAGAGTGATTGGATGGATGAACTAATTGCTGAATTTCCAGATATTCAGACATTTCCTGATTCAGTTTATTGTGATATATGTACTGACTCTACTAACACTAACCTTTGTGTGGTGTGTGCTGAAATTTCTGCATGTATAGCAGGTGATAACTTTGTTAGTGCAGTGAATGAAGAAAATGCAGAAGTTGAAGCAGCACCCGTAACCTCAGCTAACTGTTTGCCACCTCCCCCTGTGGAACCACCGGTGATGGAGTTCAAGCCTTTGGATTTGTCACTGTGGCCGTTTCAAGAGGTTGAACCCCACTTATATTGGGAGGACTTTGTGGACAAAGTTGAGAAAGAGGTCATCTTTGACCCAAGAGGGAGTGAGAAGTCCGCCGTACTCGGTGAGGTCATCATAATTGTCAAGTGCTCACCTCCGTGTCAAGGCTGCGAGTTAGGGAAGCATGGAATGAGCTTCTGTCCTTTGGCTACCACGTGGGACTTATGCTACAAGCAATGGGATCCTGGTGGAACCGCCCCCCCAATGAGTTTTTCTGAACCTTGCTCTTTTTAATTTTCTTTTCCTTGCTTTAATTCTGCTTTGTTTTCAATAAAGCTCCTGAATAATTTGAGAAGCTCAGGAGTTGTGTTGAGTCTTGTATTGGCAAGTTTATTGGATTTTATTGATTTTGCATAGATTGATTGCATGTTATGTGTTGACTGTTTTCCCCCTAGGATTTGAAAATTGAGAATTTGATCCCCACTTGAAAGAATTTTTGAAAACTGAACTTTGAGATTTTGTTATGATGACATGATTTATGATAAGTTTGGGGTGATAGGAAGCACACACTAGGGATAGAATCTCTGTCAAACAATTTGCAAAAATGTCCAGGTGAGGATTTGAGCCTCCAACATGTTTTTGACTGTGAGAACTCACTTTCAAGTTGCACTTTCCTGAATTTGCTTGAGTCTCTTTTTGGTTTGCATGATTATGTGTTTGCTTCAAATGAGTTAGGCATTTTCTTTGTAAATAGCTACTTAGCCTGAAAAGAACCAATCCATAATGCATGTTCCCTAGTTAGCCCCTTTGAGCCTGATTAGCCTGTTAATTCTTGATGACCTTATGTTATGAGCCTAAAATCTGAAAAGCCATGTTAACCCAATCTTAGGATTAGGAGAGCATGGAATCTTGACAAGAGAATGGTTGCAAGAAATTAAGTTTGGGGTGGCTACAAGGTGTGATGTGTTGTTTGGGATTGGGAAAAAGAAAAAAAAATATAAAAAAAAAAGAGAAAAAAGAAAGAAAGAAAAGCAGAAAGAAAAAAAAGAGAAGAAAACAAAAAGAAAATTGTAAAAATGTTAAAAATAAAAGTATTAGAAAAAAAAAGAGACTGTAGTCACCCAAGGCATAAAGAAAAATGAGAAAAGGAACTTGAGTGGAATTTCAATGCTTTGAAGTGTTTCATGCTCTCTTAGTTCCTAGGGACCTCAGCCTAGTACCTTTGTATATCCTACCCTTAGCCAGGCCTCATTACAACCCACAAAAGACCTTATGATGTTGCATGCATGTTCTCCATGGGAATCATTTTGAGATGAAAATCAAATTTATGGGAAGTGTTCTTAAAAGTGAAATTGAGAGAAATGTTGATAGCCTGACACAAACTGAGCGAATGAGTGAACACTAAATGCCCTTGTGAGGAAGGCAGTTGTTTGAATTTGGTGATCTCCCTCTTGGGTGTAACTTGGATCCCCTGCTTAGATTAATGATTGTTTGAATGATGAAATTCTCAATTGTTTGGAATGAATGAATGTGGGGATTGCTTTGTTTGGAAGGGGGAACATTGAAGAAAATTGTTTTGTTGCTTGAAATTTGTGCTAATTTGATTGAATTCTTAAGCTTGCCATGTCTTGAGTCTTTTTGATTTTTGAGTTGTAGTTTGCTTGGGGACAAGCAAAGTTTAAGTTTGGGGTATTTTGATCAGTCGCTGGCTCATCTAGTTTTATAGCTAGTATAACCGTGGTTTTGTGCTAATTTTATATCATTTTCGCCCAAATTAGACTTGATTGTCTTTAAGCAGCATTTTGAGTCTGTAAAGTATTTTTAGGTTAATTTAGTTGATTTAGAGTTAAATAAAGCACTTATGCTATTTTCTGTTTTCAGGTTAATAAAAAGAAATAATTCTGGAGTCTTTCGCCCCGCGAGAAGGCATTCGCCTCGTGAACCAGAAGGTGACTGTTCCAGAAATTGCCAACCATTCTGTCTCGCCCCGCGAAACATGCCTCGCGTCGCGAGTAATCCAACCCTGGAAGACCAGAAGCTATCATGGTTTAACCATGTTGAAGGTCACGGGCGTTACAGTTTGGAATTTGAAGAGTCTCGCCTCGCGAATATATGCTCGCCTCGCGAGAGAACCAAAAGCTGAAGACTGTTCGCATTATTCGCCTCGCGAATGATAATCTCGCCTCACGAGAATACCGAAAGTTGAAGATTCGCCTCGCGAGACAGTGTTAGCCTCGCGAGTCCGCTGATTCCATATTCTGTATATAAGTCAGTTTTAGACAGAATTGAGAGGAGGCTAGTTGTTAACTAGTCTTAGGCAGTAGTAGTAGTTTTCAGTAGTTTATTTCTGTAATGGAGAACTAGTCTCCTAGATTAATCTACTGTGATTGGTTTCAATTATACTTGAGGTTCTTGTATTTCCTGTTTTGTATGCTTTTCCCTTTTCAATGCCATGCTATATATTTATGTTTGCTTAATTCAGGAGTATATTGTGTTGTGTTGATTTATTTTCGGTGATATCATGTTCCTATAATTAATCGCGTTTGCTTAATTCGCGTGTGTTCATTCATGTTCGCTTAGTTCATGAGGGCTTAACCCCGTTTGCTTAATTCGGGAATAGGGACATATATCTGTAGTAGTGGTTTCGCTTGTAAATTGTTGCTACAACCGGGAGGGGATTAGAATCTGCTTAGGGCTTGGAATTTGCATGAACCAATGATAGTGGGGAATCGAGAACAGTAGGTTAATCGCTTTAGGGTATCTGTTAATCTCTTAAACTGCTTGTTTTCATTGCTTTGTTTTGCTTTGTTTTCTTACTTGCTTTCAATCCAAACCCCCCAAAAACCGATTTTATGTTAATAATAGCAACTTAAGAGTCCTTGAGAGATGACATCCGAGTTGTCGCTTCCCTATCTACATTATTTTGTAAACGCTCGTTCTTTTTGGCGCGTGGCGACAGCGCGGCCACACCATAACCATCACACTAGTAACATAACCTCTCATCAACCTCAAAAACTCACAAAATATCATCTTCACCATCACCCCAAATCAAACAACAAAAGAAAAGAACCAATACAATAAAATAGATCAGATCCTCATTTCAAACTCCTCCGTTACGAATCCGCTCCGCCGCGAGAAGACGCTGTTCTCGTTTTCTGCTCACCCCTCGCCGTAACAGCCACGAACCAGACACAACACACAGATCCATTCGCCCATGACAGCCACGAACTCAGTCACGTCTGGCGCGGAACGCCACCCGTAGTCCGCCGCGTGCCACCACCCAAGCCCCTGCCTCGTCCCCAGATCCGCTCTGCTCGTGGACACTGACCCAGCGTGCTACCACCACGAATCACCAGCCCCTGCCGCACCGTCCAGAGCCACTCGCCGCCGTCCGCCGTGATCCCGTCGTCGATCAACCTCCTCAGCCGCACTTGCTCTCACTTCCTTGGTCCCTCTCTGTTACGTCTGGTAACAAGAAGCATCCTCTGCTTCCTTTTGTTTTTATTCTTTTTTTGTTGTTGTTGTGGTTTATGTTGGGTTCTGATATTTTGTTGGGCTTGTGATGGCAGCATGTTGGCCCAAAGTTGATATTTTTTTGTTTGTTTTGTCTATTTGGGCACTGCACTAGCATTGGCCCATTTATTGTTTTTTTTTACTGATCTGGCCCTTCTATTTGAGGTCAGCATTTTTCTAAAAAATGTTTTAGTTAAAAAAATAATAATTAAAAGAAAACATCTCGTCTTTTATTTAATTTTATTTTTTTAATTTTCTTACAAAATTTAAAAGAAAAAAATCTCTTGAGTTCACACAACAATTTACAACGTTGATGTACGATTTTTCGTCCTCAAGTATTGTAAAAAATTGTAAGGGTTTATCGTATACTTTCACTATCTTTAACCCTGTGCAAGAGTGAATTCTCTCATTTTAGAAATAAAAATGATTTTTATGTTCTATTTCGACATAGTTTTTTTACAAAAATAAATAAGTAAATAAAAAAATATTTTTAAGCATCTCTAATAGAATTTATAAAAAAATGACAAATCTTTTCAAATTTACGCAACAATCTACAATGTTGATGTATGATTTTTCATCCTCAAGTGTTGTATGAATTGTAAGGGTTTATCGTATAGCTTCGCTATCTTTAACCCCGTGCAAGAGTGAATTCCTTCTTTTGTAAAAATTAAAATATCTTCAACTTAATCTTTTTAACAAAATTTTATCCAACTTTATAAAAAAATAAAATTTCTTTGAATTTATGCAAAAATCTAAGACATTGATGTATGAATTTTTATCCTCAAGTGATGTATGAATTGTAAGGGTTTATCGTATAGCATTGCTATCTTAGACCCTGTGCAAGAGTGAATTTATTTCGGTAAAATCCTTTTTTCTCAAAATTATTTTCAAGATCAAACATTTACCAAAATAAAATAAATCAACCAATCAACCATTTTCTAAAGAACTACGTGACTTTGAGTTTCCCATCGCACCCGAGAATACGTAGGAGCACGATAAATCATCTTGTCAAGCCAAAACTATTTTTTTCTTTTTTTTTTTGGTCTCTTTTTATGTTAAAATAATTAATCAAATTAATTAAACTTTTCTATTTTTTATGGATGCTCTATGGACACGGTTATGTTCAGTCCCTTAGATTTGAGGTTGCCCTGTGGACTCATGTGCCATGTTCAACCTCATTTAGTTTTTATAAACAATAAATTTAAAAATCTAAAATTAATAAAAATTTAAAATATTAAAAATTAAAAATAATACTTCCTTGTAAATAATTTTTGCGGTAAAAATAAGTATTTTAAAGGTTGTTAAAATGTTTTTGCACAATTAACTTGAGGTACCGTATTTTAAACGGGCGATGTGGGGTGCTAACACCTTCCCTACTCGTAGCCAACTCCCGGACTCATCTCTCTCTTTTTTAGATCAGTTTACCTTTAAATAATTGGGTTTTCTAAGATTTTCCCAATAAAAAAATTTTAGTGGCGACTCCTCTGTCTTTTTATCTCTTTTTTCGCGGCGCCCGGACGGGACGGTAGCGACACTCACTAAAGGGTCACTAGTGGTGGCAAAAGAATAAAGCTTCACTGCTCTCTACAGGATGCCTGGAAAGTTAAGAAAGGAGAAAGTGAATGCAGTTTAAGGTTTGATCTTCTTAACTCAGTATGTGTGAGGATATGAAGGTTTAAAATCAGATGAATATTTTCACAATATCCAAACTAAGGAATACAGACTCTTGCTTTTGAAAGAATATTTGAATGAGTGATTATCGATTGGAAAAAATTGAGCTAACAAGGTTGTGCAGGCCAGAGTTGTTCTTCAGTATCTCAGGTCTTCTATTTATAGTGACCTTCTTCTTCACTTGTATTTCTTCAACGGTTATTTTGAATAATCCCGTTTAGAAATAACATTTAATGCATGATATCCGTTGTAATTGATAGCTTGATTGTGGCAAGCTGAATAGTACTCTTGGTTATCGAGGTAGCATGAAATTGGAGGCTCACTGCTCTGAGTATTGCAGCTTGAGAACTTGTTGTTCCTCCTTTGTGTACAATCCATCTTTTTCAGCCATAAAGTTGTCATCGTACAGATCGTTTTGCAGTATCTCATTGTACGATTCTGCTTTTTACATTTCTTGATGGTACTATGTTTCTTTTACATCAAGGAAAAACATTAAACAAGATAAAATAAATGTGGAGTACAAATATTCTATTGAAATAAATATTAATCATTTGAAACAAATTCAAGAGATTCGGATTGCACTTATTTATTTAAAGATGGAGCTCGTCTACTTTAAAAACTTCGTCTACTTGGTTATATCTGAGACCAAGTCTGTTTCAACAAATTATTTTGCTCGTCCGATGACGTGGCATATCCTCTCGTATATCAAGTCTTTGGACTTGCTATACCTCAATGAGTTATAAAGATCTCCGTCTAGTGACGTGGCAGATAGAGCTCGTCTACCTAATTACTTTATTTTTCAGTTCATTCAATTTAATCAATTACTTTCGTCTACTTACGTGGCAATCAAGACACGTTTACTATCAAGTCTTTGGACTTGCTGTATCTAAGAAGTTATTTTGATTTCCGTCTAGTAAGCATATAGAGCCTCGTCTACTTAAGAAAATCAGTCTACTCAAATAACTAAATAAATAAATAACTTTTACCAAAACATTGAGCAGCCCGTCTACAAGGGTGGACGCGTATTTTTCAATGAAAACTTATCACAAGTTTCTATTATGTATATTTAAATATTCCTGCATAACTGAAAGCACATGTTAGATCTCAAGTAACACTTTGCCAGGAAAATTTAATCTTTTTGTTAACATCAAAATGTAAAGATTATTTAGTCCAAAATCACTTTGATTCCAACAATCTCCCCCTTTTTGATGATGACAAAAACTAATTAAATTTGAAAAGCAAAGTCTAAGAGAGCCTGCAGGACTCCCCCTAAGACAAAGAATTGAGATAAATAATCAGTAAAAAAACATATGAGACAAACTTCATATAAGCTAATAGATAAGTGCAACAGCTTATCAAACTTAGAGTATATATGAAGGAATAAATAAGCATAGTCAGCAGATATCAGAGCAAATAGGTAAACATAAGTGTCAGAGCAGTTATCAAGTAGAAAACAGAATATGCATATGCAGACAAATATGATCTTTTCAAAAAAAAATTGACTTTATATATATATATATATATATATATATATATATATATATATATATATATAATCTCTTTTCTTTCCTTTCTCCCCCTTTTTGTCATCAGCCAAAAAGATAAAAAGGAGTGGACCATCATTGTCGATATATATATATATATATATATATATATATATATATATATATATATATATATATATATATATATATATATATAAAGGTTAAGGTTTGGCAGGAGGAGGTGGTGGAGGTGGAGGGTTCCGAGTCTGGATTTTCTTGAAATCCATAAGGAATTCCAGCATTTTTTTGACAATTTCTAAGGTTGGATCCATTGATGTTTGAACTTGTTGTTGGACATCCTCCTTAATTTTCTCAGTCGTCTTCTCAACCTTGTCATCAACTATCTTGCCAACTCTGTCATCAACCATTTTGCCAAGTATCTCTTCAAGGTTCTGTGGCAGAGCATGTTGTCTTGAACTCTCAGCAGATTCTTGAAAAGTGCTTAAGGCTCTGGAGTGTTCAGGGTGATCTGAAGGGTGCATCACAGCTAAAGCTAGTGGTTGAGAAGAGTGCTTTCTTGATGAGCTTTGTTTGGAGATGGACTCAGCAGTTTCTTCTTCAGGACCACCTGAGCCAAAAATAGTGGCATTCATGCCAGGTCCTTCAACTACAATTTCATCTTCTAGGAGCTCAGAAGGAGGTGAAGATGAAGCAGGATTAATCACTAGAAGGGGTAAAGGGGTCACTGATACTTCCTTTGCCCAAATGATGGGGTAGGAGAATTCCACATCTCGGCTTGTTATGGGAAGTCCCCAAAGGTCTTTATAGATCATGTAACGAAAGTTAGAAAGACCGCACTTTCCTCTGACTTTGGGAATTTCCTTCTTCTCTTCTTGGGTCAGTCCATAGGAAGATGCTTCTCGTGTGCAGTGAATAATGTGAGATTTCCATAAATCTGTAGCACGTTGTTCATTGATCAACCCAATGGATTCAGTATGCAAAAAGAAATCCAACATGGAGTAGTCAAAAGTTTCTTGATTCATATCAAGCATTGCAAATTCAGCTTCTGGCATAACTTCTTTGAATCTTCTGTTCTTTTTATCCTTGTCCTTATTGTGTGAGAGGATAACGCTTCTTTGCTTCTTCATAGCAGGAGCATCAAAGGGTTCCCTGATAACAATGCCACCAACTGGTCTCTTGGGGGCAGGCTTCCTTGCTGTAGTGGTCTTTTTCTTGATATTCTTCTTTGGCTCCATAACCTCAATAGTGTTTTGTTCCACCATTTCCTCTTTCATTTTCATCAGCTCCTCAGTTTTGGCCATTGCAGCAGCAACATAGGTACCGATGTTAATGTTAGCTATATTCGTTTTACCAAAGTCTGCAGCCGACATTGGTTTCTCAGTTAAGATCCTAGCTTGGTCTTCAGGAGTCCTTGCAGCAAGAATTTCATGAATTCCTTGAGCCTTGAAAATCTTAGAAAGAAGATGGCAATAGGGAAATGCTGAGAGTCTTTTCTTGTTAATCACAACATCTCTAAATCTTCCATACTGAATTCTTGGAAGATTGATCTTCGTTTCGGTGAGAAGATGACAAAGGCAGAATTTGTGCAGAGAGGAGAGGTTGTCTTTGGGTCCGACCTTATGAAGAACCACCTTATTAAGAAGCTAATGAAGGATGCGAACAATGTCATTCATTTCAACAGCTTTCCAAGTGTGAGTTCTGACTGTGTCTTCTTTCATGAGACAGGCTTTAATGATCTTTGAGCCACCCAAATCAGCTTTCCATGACTCAGTAAAAACCAAACCTTCCTGAGCATAAGATAGCATCAGCAATAGTCTTCTCCGAGACTACAATCTTCTTTATCAACACAGTAGAGAAGAAGTTAGTATCAGTCACTTGAACATTCCTCCAGAAATCCCTAATCAGGTTGGGAAAGACAGATTTTCTCTATGAAGAGTCCTCCCCATCCGGTTGCATTAACATACTTGCTTATGTCTAAGTTGTATTCTTGCAACACTCCAAAGTTGAAATGATGCTCAATTGCCACGTTAAGCTTGAAGGTTGAAGAAGAAGCCGTTTTAGGTGAACAGAGAGTTTAGGGTTTGAAAGCAAAGAGAGAGAGCTCGAGAAGTTAGGGAAGTTTAAAGTTTTTCTCAGAGGGAAAAGATTACTTTTAAAAGATTTTTGAATCCCAAAGGTTAAAAACACTTTTGACATGACATGTCATTATGGATAAAACGACGTTGGTAACTTGGAACTATAAAAAGGTCTTGATGAGATTGATGGAAGCAAAGAGAATAAAGGATAAATTTGTCATTGAAACAAAATAAATGCATTTAATAAAAATATGCTTAGATGTAGGAAGATGTGGACTCGTCTGAAACAACTGTCGCGACCGTCCCGTCCGGGAGCCGCGAAAATAGAGGTAAAAAGACAGGAGTCGCCACTAAAATTTTTATTGGGAAAATCTTAGAAAACCTAATTATTTAAAGGTAAATTGGTCTAAAAAGAGAGAGAGAGATGAGTCCGGGAGTCGGTTACGAGTAGGGAAGATGTTAGAACCCCACATCGCCCGTTTAAAAAACGGTACCTCAAGTTAATTGTGCAAAAACATTTTAATAACCTTTTAAATATTTATTTTTTACCCCAAAAATTATTTGCAAGAAAGAATTATTTTTTAATTTTTAATATATTAAATTTTTGTTATTTTTTATATTTTCAATTTTATTGTTTATAAAAACTAAATGAGGTTGAACATGACACATGAGTCCACAGGGTAACCTCAAATCTAAGGGATTGAACATGGCACCGTGTCCATAGAGCATCCCTAAAAATAGAAAAGTTTAACTATTTTGATTAATTATTTTAACATAAAAAGAGACACAAAAAAGGAAAATTTAGTTTTGGCTTGACAAGATGATTTATCTTGCTCCTACGTATTCTCGGGTGCGATGGAAAACTCAAAGCCACGTAGTTCTTTTTTAAAAAAGGATTTGATTGGTTGGTTGATTTTAATTTTTTGATAAAGTTTTGATTTTGAAAAGATTTATTTAAAAAAGGTTTTTATTTTGAAATAAATTCACTCTTGCACGGGGTCCAATATAGCAGTGCTATCTGATTAACCCCTACAATGCATACCCCACTTGAGGATGAAAATTCATACATCAACGTCGTAGATTTTTGTGTGAATTCAAAAGATTTTATTTTATAAAATTGAATAAAATTTGTTAAAAAGAGTAAATTGAAAACATTTATTATTTTATACAAAAAGGAATTCACTCTTGCACAGGGTTAAAGATAGCGGAGCTATACGATGAACCCTTACGATTCATACAACACTTGAGGATGAAAATTCATACATCAACGTCGTAGATTGTTGCATGAATTCTAAGAAATTTAATTTTTTGTAAAGTTGGATAAAATTTTGTTAAAAAAGGAGTAAATTGAAAACATTTTAATCTTTACAGAAAGAAGGAATTCACTCTTGCACAGGGTTAAAGATAGCGAAGCTATACGATAAACCCCTACAATTCATACAACACTTGAAGATGAAAAATCATACATCAACATTATAGATTGTTGCGTGAACTCAAAATATTCTCTCTTTTTTATTCTTATAACTTTTTTTTTTATGAAACAGGGAAAGCTTCTCTGTTGCATTAATTATGCTATGCTTTGATCATTTTTGTTCAGGCCTAGTGACAAGCCCACATTTCAAGACCAACAAAGGCCGCAGATATAAAGCATTAAAACAAACAAAAAAAGAAAAGAAAGAAAAAAGAAAACCAGATCAGAAACAAGGAAACAGAGGTATTCCTCTTCGGACCTGGGCGCAAGGATAAGGAAGGAGGGAGCTTAGGTGGACGACGGCTGCAAACCAACGGCGGTGGGTGGTGGTGGTCCGGAACCGGAGTGGAAGGAGTTGATTCTGTTGTTGGGTGATGGATTTGCGACTCGGGATGGCGGAGCGGCAGTCTCGGACGCGAATCTGGGCTGGTGTGGGGCGTCGCTGTAGTGAACGACGAAGGGAGGCCGGAGGTCCGAGGCAGAGTTCGCGGTAGAGACAGATGCGGAGCGGCGCAGGAGTCGCACGTCTGGTGCGGTGGCGGACCAGACAACGACTGTGGTGGTTGGAGCGGCAGCGGCCGTAGCGGTGGTTGCGGCGAAGGAGTACGGAGACAGCAAAAGAACAGGAACAGGGACAAAGTTTTTTTTTATTCTCTTCTTTCTCCCTTGTCTGTGTATTTGTTTGTGGTCTTATAAATGTTTTATGAGTTATGGGAGTTGTGGGTGATGATGGTTTGAAGGGTATGACATAGTGAGAATGGAGAGGAAGATGATGGGTTATTATTGGGGGAATTTGTTACTGCTATGGTAGTTTTGAGTGAAGATGGTTATGTTGTAAAAATGGTGAAGCTGGTGATAAAAAAATGGAGAAAAGAATTTGGGAGAGATCAGCTTGTAAGAGTGAATTTTTTTTTTTGCTCCCCTCAGTGCTAGATGATGCTTCTGTTTATATATTAACAATAGGGAATGATAGTGCCAAAATTTGTTATTGATATGTAGACAAAAAAATGCAGAGGGTGGTACATTTTGTGGGGAGCATATCAGCCTTTGCTCCACCACCTTGCTTGGTTGTTGCAGATGCAGGGTTGGTACCTCCATGTTTTGGAAAAAAGCACAAGAGAACAAAAGAAAGAAGAAAAAACAAAAGCTGGTTTATACTTCAAATGGAGGAAGACAAAGCAAGGATGGGAAAAAAAAGACAAGGAATTAAAATTTATTTTTATATTTTTTCAAATAAAAAGTCAGAAGTCCTTTTTTGGATCATGGGCTCAACAAGCCATCTGTAACAATAAAATGAAAATGGGCTCCACTAATTCTATAATGGGCCAAGAATAAAAACATTTTTGTTTTATTTTTATCATTTTTTTGTTTACTATTTTTCAAAACATTAATTAAAAAATCCGGGCAAAATTAGGTGTTCACAGCTGCCCCTCTTTACTTGTTTCTTATTAGATAGTAGGTGTAACCGTAGTTAACCTATTATCATTATAAGAAACGAGTAAAGACATGAACTCCAATTTTGACCGGGGTTTGCTGACAAGTAAAAGGATGCATAATTAAAAGAGCTTACGGGATGGATTGCCCATAGAAGCTCAAATAGAAAGATAAAAGAGCTTACGGGGTATGGTACCCGCTGAAGCTTGAACAGAAAGATGGAAGAGCTTACGGGGTATGGTACCCGCTGAAGCTTGATAAAAGATAGAAAACTTACGGAGTCGATTATCCGCTGAAGCTTGAAATTAAAAGGTTAAAAGCTTATAGAGTCGGTTATCCGCTGAAGCCTGGAATTAAAAGTTAAAAACTTGCGGAGTCGGTTATCCACTGAAGCTTGAAAGGAAAGGTAAAAAGCTTGTGGAGTCGGTTATCCACTGAAGCTTGAAAAGAAATGTCAAAAGCTTATGGAGTCGGTTGTCCGCTGAAGCTAGAAAAGAAATGTTAAAAGCTTACGGAGTCGGTTGTCCGCTGAAGCTTGAAATCAAAAGGATTAAGAGCTTGCCTAGTCGGTTATCCACTGAAGCTTGACAGAAAATAAAAAGCACGCAGAGTCGATTATCCGCTGAAGCTTGAAATGAAATGTCAAAAGCTTACGGAGTCGGTTGTCCGCTGAAGCTTGAAAGCAAAAGGATTAAAAGCTTGTGGAGTCGGTTATCCGCTGAAGCTTGACAGAAAATAAAAAGCACGTTGAGTCGGTTATCCGCTGAAGCTTGAAATGAAATGTTTAAAGCTTACGGAGTCGGTTGTCCACTGAAGCTTGAAAGCAAAAGGATTAAAAGCTTGCGGAGTCGGTTATCCGCTGAAGCTTGCAAAAAAAAAGGTTAAAAAGCTTGCGGAGTCGATTATCCGTGAAAGCTTGACATGAAAGGTAAAAACCTACGATGTCTGTGCAATTTACTGGGTTTTGTTCTCACAAATGATAAACAATTACAATGCATGATGCTAGAAATGTCCTATATGCTTGATGAAAACCTCAAATGATTTCAATGCAACACAAGGAAAGCTCGTAATACATTACTATTTTTTTAATTTTTTTCATCGCTTAGGTGGTTTTTATTATCACCCTTGACCCCTTAAAGTGTTGATCACAGACAAGCTTTGAGATGAACTAAAACGAGTCATGTCTTTGTGGAGACAAAGGGTTGAGCACTTTTGCAATGGTATGCTTCCTTTGCGATGATTGTCCCTATGCTTCTTGTCAGTAGACCACGGTGCCCTTTGTCGGGAGATCATCTCGTTCTTTACGTACTTTTGAGATTTTCAAGGGAATTCTAAATGAATCTTGAAGACACCAATACATGTTTCACATTCCTGTGTATACTTATCATGATGAATGCACACACACAATTGACAAAAGTTAAGAGAAAGAGATAAGGGTAAAAGAATTGGGAGTCAATGTCATTATATTTGGACTAAAAAGGTATACAAAGCAGATATTACAATGGAGTATGGAATTGCAAAAATGTTGTGGAGTGGAAACACATCTCCTCAAGTGACATATCTTTCCATGACTAGTGTTAGTATCTCTCATACCATATCGATTGCTTACTAATCAACATCTGAGAATGCTATCTGCCCCAGTCTTCATGCATCTAGACCACTGATTTCCCCAGTTCATCGCCTTGACGACACTTCCATTGTTATGTTTTTTTTTGAACCCTAACTTTTGCCTAGACCGCCTTTTCAGGTTTTCAGCCTAGCGGGTTGCTCTAACTTTTGCCTAGATCGTCTTTTCATATTTTCAGTCTAGCGATCTTTTCCATTTCTTTTTCTTTTCATTCTTTCTTTCTGATTTTTTTGGGATGTGCGTTCAAGCATAGTACTTTTTGACTGCATCCGAGTTTATAGGGAGTGGAAGATCTTCCCCATCCATCCTGGTGAGAATTAAAGCTCCTCTCGAGAAGGACTTTTTCATAACGTAAGGTCCTTCGTAGTTCGGGGTCCACTTCCCACGATGATACTTTTGGATTGATAAGATCTTTTTGAGCACTAGATCACCCTCCCGAAACTGCCGTGGGCGTACCTTCTTCTCATAAGCTCTCATCAACCTTTTCTGGTACAATTGGCCGTGACACAGTGGTGCTAATCTTTTCTCTTCAATAAGGTTCAATTGGTCTAGTCGATCTTGGACCCATTCGGATTCTTCCAATTCTGCCTCTCTCAATACCCTTAATGAGGGGATCTCTACATCAATCGGGAGCACTGCCTCCATCCCATAAACTAAAGAATATGGTATTGCCCCTGTCGATGTGAGAATAGAGGTACGGTAGCGGTGTAAAGCAAAAGGTAACATCTCGTGCCAATCCTTATACGTCACCACCATCTTCTGAACAATCTTCTTGATATTTTTTTTGGCGGCCTCAACTGTCCCATTCATCTTTGGGCGATACGGGGAGGAATTATGATGCTTTATCTTGAAGTTTTCGCACATCTCTTTCATCATCTTGTTGTTCAAGTTAGTCGCATTATCAGTGATAATCTCACTTGGCAACCCATAACGACAAATTAATTCTCTTTTTACAAATTTGATCACGACATTTCTGGTCACATTGGCATATGATGCAGCTTCAACCCACTTTGTGAAATAATCAATGGCAACGAGAATGAAGTGATGCCCATTTGAGGCTTTTGGTTCGATTGGCCCGATCACATCCATTCCCCACATTGAGAATGGCCAGGGTGCTGACATGACATTCAAGGGAGCCGACAGCGCGTGAACCTTATCAGCATATATTTGACACTTATGGCACCTCTTCGCATAATTAAAGCAATCTGCTTCCATTGTCAACCAGTATTGGCCAGCCCTCAAGATTTTCCTGGCCATTGCATGACCACTCGCGTGTGTTCCAAAAGATCCTTCATGTACCTCCTCAATTATCCGTTTAGCTTCATTTGCGTCAATGCACCTCAACAACACCATGTCATGATTTATTTTGTAAAGAATACCTCCGTCTAAATAGAAACCCATTGCAAGTCTTCTTAGATTTCTTTTTTCATTTTCTGAAGCACCCGGAGGGAATTCCCTTCTTTGGATGAAGCATTTGATGTCATGGTACCACGGTTCTTGATCAGGCTCTTCCTCTATCATTTGACAATATGCAGGATGATCACGACTTTCCATTTTGATGAGTGGTAAGTTCCTCTCGTCACTTTCTTTGAACATTGAGGACAAGGTAGACAGTGCGTCAGCTAATTGGTTATCTTCTTGGGGAATATGGTGAAATGTGACTTCATCAAACTGCTCAATAAAACCTTTGATGTAATCATGGTACGGGATTAACTTGGCATCTCGGGTTTCCCATCCCCTCTTAGCTGGTGGATGACTAATGCAGAGTCCCCATTGATAAGTGTGATTTCACCTCATATTTCATGTACATTTTTGCATGCATTTTCACATAGTTTAGGCAATTTTAATTTGATTTTTGTAGTTTTTACCTTGGAACGGGTAAGGCGGTTTTTGTGGTGTTGTTTTGCAGAAATTAAAGATTAAATGCTCAGGATCAACCATGATGGAGCTTGGATGAAGATAGAGCTTGAAAAGTGAAGAAAATGAGCTAAGGAGAGCCCATCACGGGCTAGCCGTGATGACCATCACGGGCTAGCCGTGATGACCATCACGGTCTAGCCGTGATGACCATCACGGGCTAGCCGTGATGACCATCACGGCCATGATCAAGCAAAACTGGAAAGAAAAGAAGGTAAAAGTCAGAAGCTGTCACGGCCGTGACATGACAGCTGAACCAGAACCTCAACAGGCAGAACTGATCACGGCCTAGCTATGATGAGCATCACGACCGTGATAATCCAAAAATTGAAAGCGCGCCCATGGCAGAACCCGTCACGGTCTGGCCGTGATAGCCATCACGGCCTGGCCGTGATAGCCATCACGGCCGTGACGCGCGCCTAATCTATAAATAGGCATCTGGGCAGAACATAAGGAGGCGACTTGGACCCTAAAAAACACATTCTCTCTGAGCCAGGGGCTGCTGTGACGGCTGTGGAAAGCTTCCATGGAGTTTCTTCTCTCCCTTGTCTCTATTGTTCTGATTTTGGCTTTCTCTTTGATTATGAGTAGATAAATTCCCTTTTTGTTAGGATTAGATGTAGCTAAACCGAATCTCATGTATTTGATTTGATTTGTTAATATGTGTTTATGCTTTCTTATTAGTGTTTAATTCCTACGCTTAATGTTTTTTGTGGTCTGATCATCCATGAATTGTTATGGGATTCGATTTGCAATGGGAAAGTTCTTATCATTTCTTGATCTGGAATTATCACCTAGTAAACCTTGCATATAGGAATGGATTTTGGTTTATTATTAATCGTGTAACCCCTACTCTAATGCAAATTCACTAATTAGGCCACCTAAGGAATTAGGGATTAATTAGGGGATTTAGGCTCTTGTCATCTAAGGAATTAGGACTTGAGTAATCTTGTGGGTTGATTTTAATATTTGAAGTATAAACTGGATTGGTGGTCTTGGTATTGCATGAGGCAAAGGTTTACCGAAGTTTAATCCCAACATCTTTCATCATATTTGAAGAATCTCTTTTTCTGCATTCCAAGTGTTTGATAAAAATACAAAAAGAACCTTTTCCTTTTATTTTGTTTATTTCAACTCTTGTTTGGCTTGGTATTTAATATTGAGCTCCCTTCCATCCAAATATCTTCTTAGATAGTAGTTGATTTGTTACGTGCTAGTACTTGTCTCAATCCTCGTGGGAACGATATCCTTCTTACCTCTTTATTACTTGTACGACTGGGTATACTTGCCTAGATCCGTTTAAACAAGCATTTGATGTCATGGTACCACGGTTCTTGATCAGGCTCTTCCTCTATCACTTGACAATATGCAGGATGATCACGACTTTCCATTTTGATGAGTGGTAAGTTCCTCTCGTCACTTACTTTGAACATCGAGGACAAGGTAGACAGTGCGTCAGCTAATTGGTTATCTTCTTGGGGAATATGGTGAAATGTGACTTCATCAAACTGCTCAATCAAACCTTTGATGTAATCATGGTACGGGATTAACTTGGCATCTCGGGTTTCCCATTCCCCTCTTAGCTGGTGGATGACTAATGCAGAGTCCCCATATACCTCCAGTATCCTTGCCTTTGATTCTATCTCTGCCAGGATGCCGAGCGCACAAGCTTCATATTCGGCTATATTGTTTGTACAATCAAAGCAAAGCCTTGCAGTGACGGGGA
Organism: Sophora flavescens; assembly: GCA_030762895.1. Lineage (NCBI taxonomy): Eukaryota > Viridiplantae > Streptophyta > Magnoliopsida > Fabales > Fabaceae > Sophora > Sophora flavescens. Next base: position 280,432,317 of record CM061062.1, on the reverse strand, counting down.
AATAATCATTTTCCGGTGAGACTAGTATTGCCCCGATTCCATGCCCCAAAGCATTAGAAGCTTCATCAAATAACAAAGTCCACTTTTGTTTTTCTGGTGATTGTACGTGATCAAACAAAGCCATTATATCATCATCTGGAAAACCGCAATGCATCGATCCGTAATCTTCTACTGGTTGATTGGCTAGATATTCTGCGAGAGCGCTACCTTTTACTGCTTTTTGGGTGACATAGACAATGTCGTATTCTGATAGCAGGACTTACCAGCGAACAATTCTTCCAGTCAGAGCAGGCTTATCAAAGATATACTTGATTGGATCCATTTTGGACACCAACCAGGTGGTGTAACACAACATGTAATGCCTCAAACGACGAGCCGCCCAATCCAAGGCACAACAAGTGCGTTCCAGCAGTGAGTAGTTGGCTTCACAACTGGTGAACTTCTTGCTTAGATAATAGATGGCATGTTCTTTTCTTCCCGACTCATCGTGTTGCCCTAGTACACAACCCATTGATTCATCTAGCACATTCAAATACATGATGATAGGTCTTCCTGGAACTGGGGGAACCAAGACTGGAGGCTCCTGTAGGTATTGTTTGATCTTCTCAAAGGTTTTTTTGACAATCTTCATTCCATGTTACTGCCTGATTTTTGCGTAGCAATTTAAAGATTGGTTCACATGTCGCGGTCAATTGGGAGATGAATCGGGCAATGTAGTTCAATCTTCCTAAAAACCCACGAACTTCTTTCTCCGTTCGAGGTGCTGGCATATCGATGATTGCTCGAACTTTTTCAGGATCAACCTCTATTCCTCTTTGACTAACAATGAACCCCATAAGCTTGCCTGATTTCACTCTAAAAGTGCATTTGACTGGATTCAGTCGGAGCTTAAACTTTCTTAACCGCTCAAAAAGTTTCTGCAGATTATCAACACGGTCATCTTCGGACCTGGACTTGGCGATCATGTCATCTACATATACTTCTATCTCCTTATGCATCATGTCATGGAATAAAGCCACCATAGCCCACTGATATGTTGCCCCAGCATTTTTCAAGTCAAAGGGCATAACCTTGTAGCAAAAGGTTCCCCCATAAAGTGACAAATGTAGTTTTCTCCATATCTTCAGGTTCCATCTTGATCTGATTATATCCTGAGAATCCATCCATGAAAGAGAATAATGCATGTTGGGCAGTATTATCTACAAGAACATCAATATGAGGCAGAGGAAAATCATCTTTGGGGCTAGCTCTGTTCAGATCTCGATAGTCGACACACATTCGATCCTTTCCATCTTTCTTGGGGACATGAACAATGTTAGCGACCCATTGAGGGTACTTTAACACTTCTAGGAAAACCGCATCCAGTTTCTTCTTGACCTCCTCCTTGATCTTTAAAGACATTTCCGCTTTCATCCTTCGTAGCTTCTGTTTTAATGGAGGACACTCCGGCTTTAACGACAGTTTATGCTCTGCTACACTAGGGTCTAACCCCGGCATTTCTTGGTACGACCATGCGAAAACATCTTTATAATCCATCAACAACTTGATCAACCTACTTCGCTCCTTTTCTTTCAGGGAAAGGCCGATCTTGACCTCTTTTTTATCATCTTCAGTTCCCAAATTGATTAGTTCACTCGGCTCTTCATGGGGCCGAATTTCCCTGGCTTCTTGCTCTACCAACCTCAATAGTTCAGGAGGGATTTCCCCATTATCATCAACAACCTCATCAGCATGATCAATAGGATAGTCAAAATTGTATGATGAGTTATTAACACTGTTATTTTCAAGAGAGTCACTTTTAGATATGCATTTTGGTAGTTATCAAGGAAAGATGAATGAATAACGGTTAAAGATGGGAAACTGCATTTATTGGTGAGGAACGATGAATAAAAGCGAAAGTAAAAATAATGAGAGGGATAAGAACATAAAGATATTGAATGCATGCATTTATTGATAAGTCATACTGAAACGGAAACAGGTAAGCCCATTACAACAAAAATCCTAAAGCCTTGGGCAGAGCTAAAGGATAAGCATTACAGAATTACTTTGAAAAAAACTCTATGGTCCTGGGGAACTCAATGACCTCCCAATTGTTGAGCTTTGTATCCGGAGGGCACGGATACACCAAATTGACACCATGATCGGCGAGAAAATCATCTTCAACAGCTACTGCTTGGTCCAGGAATGCGAACCCTACACTTCGGAAGCTCTGCCGAATGTCACAGATGGGAACCTTTTCAGTCTCGTATTCACGATTTTCCAATCGAGCCAACCTTTTTCTTTTCTTCTCTTCTATAACCCTCATCTTGTCGGCCTTGGTGGGTTTATATCCCAACCCAAACCTGTCCTTGTTCTCGGTGAGCATGAGGATGTCAGTGACACCTTGGCTATCCTTCCCCAAACCGCTTCCAGGTCGGTATCCTATTTCGAGCATAACCCTAGCCGTCATAACGGATTCTTTAGATGACTGAGGTTTCAAGAGTGGAGCACCGTCCCCGACATAAGTGGCATTGACAATTTCAAGCGATTGGAAAACGGTCTCAAGAGCTTCTTCGGCAGCTTCAATGTAAGGGGCTGTTGATGGCTTACTCACTAACATATCCTCTTCCCCAAAAACAATTACCAACTTACTATCGACAATGAACTTCACTTTCTGGTGCAATGTGGAAGGTACAGCTCCAGACGAATGGATCCATGGTCGTCCTAGGAGACAACTGTAAGTTGGTGTGTTGTCCATTACTTGAAAGAGTATTTCAAAGGTGCAAGGGAAAATCTGAATAGGCAATTCAATTTCTCCCATGACTTCCCTTTGGGTGCCATCGAAAGCTCTTACAATTATTGTGCTCGGCTTCATACGAGTTCCATCGAAAGGCAACTTTGCCAGTGTTGACTTTGGCATTACATTCAGAGAAGAACCATTATCAATGAGAACCCTAGCCATGACATGATCTCGACACTTTACAGAGATGTGTAATGCCTTGTTGTGCCCTACGCCTTGTTGGGAGAGATCAGCTTGTAAGAGTGAATTTTTGTTTTGCTCCCCTCACTGCTAGATGATGCTTCTGTTTATATATTAACAATAGGGAATGATAGTGCCAAAATTTGTTATTGATATGTAGAAAAAAAAACGCAGAGGGTGGTACATTTTGTGGGGAGCATATCAGCCTTTGCTCCACCACCTTGCTTGATTGTTGCAGATGCAAGGTTGGTACCTCCTTGTTTTGGAAAAAAGCACAAGAACAAAAGAAAGAAGAAAAAACAAAAGCTGGTTTATACTTTAAATGGAGGAAGACAAAGCAAGGATGAGAAAAAAAGACAAGGAATTAAAATTTATTTTTATATTTTCTCAAATAAAAAGTCAGAAGTCCTTTTTTGGATCATGGGCTCAACAAGCCATCTGTTACAATAAAATGAAAATGGGCTCCACTAATTCTATAATGGGCCAAGAATAAAAACATTTTTTGTTTTATTTTTATCATTTTTTTGTTTACTATTTTTCAAAACATTAATTAAAAAATCCAGGCAAAATTAGGTGTTCACACCAGCATACCCGACATATAGTAGATGTGCAACACAACATGCAATAGACGCACAACTTTTAATAGGTAATAGACGTGCATAAGTAATAGACGCAAGTTTGTCAAAACAAATTTTTCTCACGGCTGTACACCTAAATTAATCCACACATATCATGTTAAGATGCTTCCTAATAAAGATAAATCTGTCATCTGCAAGAGGTTTAGTAAAGATATCTGCCCATTGATGATCAGTATCAACAAATTGTATATCAAATACACCTTTTTGCACATCATCCCTAATGAAATGATGTTTAATCTCTATGTGCTTAGCTCTAGAGTGCAAAATTGGATTCTTAGATAGAATTATTGCAGCAGTATTATCACACATAAGTGGAATACTACTTACAAACACATTGTAATCCTCCAATTGATGTTTGATCCAGAGAAGTTGTGAGCAGCAACTTGCAGCTGATATATACTCAGCTTCAGCAGCTGATAAGGCAATGGTACTTTGTATTTTGCTTGACCATGAGACAAGATTAGCTCCAATGAAGTGACATCCTCCACTAGTGCTTTTTCTTTCAATTCTATCTCCAGCATAGTCGGCATCACATGGACCAATCAATCTGTAATCTTCATTTTTCTTAAAGCACCAACCAAGATTAGTAGTACCTTTTAAATATCTAAAAATTCTCTTAATGCTGATAAGTGAGATTCTCTAGGATCAGATTGAAACCGAGCACATAAACATACACTGAACATAATATCAGGCCTAGACGCGGTAAGATATAAGAGAGATCCTATCATACCTCTGTATACCTTTCGGTCTACCTTTTTCTCTTTATCATCTTTGTTTAGTATGGAAGTGGGGTGAATATGAGTATTCATTGGCTTACAATCATCCATCTTAAACTTCTTCGTAAGCTCTTTTGTATACTTAGTTTGGTGGATGAGCACCTCATTCAAGGTTTGTTTTACTTGAAGTTCAAGGAAGAATTTGAGTTCTCCCATCATACTCAATTCAAACTCCTTCTGCATTAACTTAGAGAATTCTTTGCTTAGAGACTCATTAGTACCACCAAAAATAATATCATCAACATATATTTGTACAACTATGAAATTAGACTTGATGGATTTTCTAAATAAGGTTGTGTCAACCTTTCCTCTATTGAATCCATTTTCCATAAGAAAGAAACTTAGTCTGTCATACCAAGCTCTAGGAGCTTGCTTAAGACCGTACAAAGCTTTCTTAACCTTACATACATGTTCAGGATGGGTTTCACACTCAAAACCGGAGGTTTCATAACATAAACTTCTTCATTAATAAAGCCATTTAGAAAAGCACTTTTAACATCCATCCGAAAAAGCATAATACTATGATGTGCAGCAAATGAAAGTATAATTCTAATAGCTTCTAGTCTAGCAACAGGTGCAAAATTTTCAGTATAAGCTATGCCTTCTTCTTGAGAGAAACCTTGAGCAACAAGTCTTGCTTTATTTCTTATTACCTTACCATTTTCATCAAGTTTGTTTCTGTAAACCCACTTTGTTCTAATCACTGATTTGTCTCTGGGCAGGGTAACTAGAGTCCAAACATCACTTCTTTCAAACTGATTGAGTTCTTCTTGCATGGCTAGAATCCAACCATCATCTAGCAGATACTCGTCTACAGTCTTTGGTTCCAACTCAGAGACTAGTGCATAAATATATTGTTCTCTGAAAGTTGATCTGGTTCTTAGCTTGTCATTGGAGTTTCCAATAATCTGATCTTGTGGATGATAATTCTTGAAGTACCAAGATTTTTGAACTGTATCATGTTGAGAAGTGGAAGTTTTTGGTTGTTGAGTGGCGTCATCTGCTTGATCATCAACTTTTTGAAAATGCTATATGTGTTGTGAATAATTGTCTATGTGGTTTTGAGTGATGACAAATCAAAGAAATAAGTTAAGTTCATATATATATTGCATAAATAATTTACAAATGTGTGAACATTGCTAACTGTGTGCTCAAGTGTGCAGACAAGTGAAAAGTGATTCACTCGTCTAATATCACCTGTCTAATGATATGTGCAGACAAGTCAAAAGTGTATCACCTGTCCAGTGATGTGTGCAGACAAGTGAAAAGTGCTTCACTCGTCCAATGTCACTTGTCTAGTGATAACAGGAAAGGTGTTCTATCTCCCTACGCATGTTTATGAACCTGTCTACTAAAATGTCTTAAGACCAGAAGTGTCTTAAGACGGGTGAAGGATATTAAGACAAGTGAAGTGTCTTATCCCGATGAGTCTCAATTCAAGAATCCGTCTCGAAGTGTCTCTGCTCAAGTGTCTATCTAGAAGCATCTTATGAAATGTCTAAAGAGTATTCAAGCATAGATCATACTACTGCTTATAAAGAACAGATGTGTAGGAGCAAAGATGGAAGATTGGAGTCAAGTGTCTGGACAAAGCGTCTACTACGAACAGTCAAGCGTCTGTCCCATCAATCTTGAGCTACATCCATCCAAATCAAGATATATTGGTCTCGTTGGAAATATAAGATAAATATCTACAACTTTCATGAAGAAGTCGAGACCTGAATCAATTTACATCTAAGTGAAATATCATCTTCAAGTTGGAGATGTGACACTGTTCATGACAGCCAGAACATACAGGCGTTTGGTTACAATATCTGGAGCTATAGGTATCCAAATGAATAGACCTTTATGTCATTGGAAAGCTAAGAAACATATATACAACTTTGATGAATATGTCGAGATCAAATTCGATCTATATCTGTGTTAGATTGCATTCGTAATATGGTGACGTGATGATGTTCCGACATAAAGACCTTTGAAGTTCCTGATGATCATAACTTGAGTTTTACATGTCCAAATTGGATGAAACCGGTGCCATTCGAAAGATAACATCCAGTGATACAACTTTCATGAAGACATCAAAGCTTGAATCGATCATTAAGAAGGTCGAAATTCCACAATACGAAGATGACGAAGTTTACGAGCTAAAGGAGCATGCTTCTAATGAATACTAGACAAACATCTCACAAGCTCATCTAAAGAGTGTATAATGAAGCTAACCAAGTGTCTTCCCAGTATAATACAAAGCTGAATTAGTTAAACATATATTTGAGAAAGCAGGAGGTGCTAACAATTGAAGAAATGAAATACAGCTGCTACGTATTGGAATTTCTCTTCTACAAAAGTTGTACTGATGTATAATATTATATTATCACAAAAGTACAAAAGTCAAAAAGGTACTGTGCAGCTGGTCAGAACGATTTTATCAAAAAGGACAAAAGCTGTGAAAGCAAAACCACTTTATCTAAAGTGTGGTCAACATAAAACAAAGTTGAACAACGGCTATAAGCTCCAATGGATATATTTGGGTGAGCCTATATAAGGAAGACAAAAGTTGAAGAAGAACAGAGAGAGTTCTTGGTGCTACTACTTCTACTACACTTGATGAAAAATGAGAGCATCACCATCTTCATCTCAACAGAAATCATCCTCAATGTAAACATTCTATATTCACTCAAGTGAGTGTTATGAGAGATTTCTTTTATCAGTTCTGAAGTGCTTATAAATATATCCACTCTTGTGAGTGTAGGAAGAACTCATCTCTGTACTTCATTGTAAAATCACTCTATGAGTGTTGTGAGATTTTCTCTATGTAACCTTCATCAAAATCCAGTGAGCCTGGAGAGGCTAGGTGAAAATAATACTTGCAACAGCCTAGAGAGGTTGGTTAAGAATAATAGTCGTTGAGCCTGGAGAGGCTGGGTGTGCAAATTATACTTGCAACAGTCTGGAGAGGCTGGTTAAGAACAATACTCAATAAGCTTGGAGAGGCTAGGTGTGCAAAGACTACTCATTGTAATTATCTGATGTGATAGTGGAGAACAATTCAGCTACTGCTGGGGACTAGATGTAGCTCGTCGTTTATATGAGTGAACTAGGATAAATCTTGTTGTTTGTTTTCTCTCTACCCTTATCTCCTTATCTTTGTTGTTTTATGTATTTCAACAAAGTTTTCTAAATGATTTTAAGCTTTATGTTCTAAGCTATTTTCAAATGTTTTTATTCTCTAGATGTTGTCTAACTGGTTGACGTTTAGTCTAAGATAATCCGACAAGTCAATATTGTCCATTAGACAAGTGAAATGCTTTATCTTCCTTATTTCCAAACTGGTTGAAAATATGTTATTAGTTTTGTTAGATGGTTTTTAAATTATCTTCTTTTATCCATCTACACTCTCTTTATTTGAAAAGCTCTAATTTATGTTTTGATGTTTAGTAAAAGTTTTAAATTTCTATTGTCACCCAATTCACCCCCCTCTTGTGTGATGGTTGCTTTGACCCAACACTTTTATCTCTGGTGGGTCTTCTGGAATGTTTAGATCAAGATTTGCAAAAGCTTCATCTAGCTCTGATAATTTCTTTTCAGGCTGTTTGTCATCAAACTTGACATGAATACTTTCCTCTACTATCAGAGTCCTAGAATTATAAACTCTAAAGCCTTTAGATGTTTTAGAATATCCAAATAGTAATCCATTATCTATTTTAGCATTAAACTTACCAAGTTGATCTTTGGTATTCAGTATATAGAATTTACAACCAAAAGGGTGAAAATCAGATAAGTTGGGTTTTCGTCCTTTCCACAGTTCATAAGGAGTCTTGTTCAGGATAGATCTAATATATATTTTGTTATGAATATAGCAGACAGTATTAATAGCTTCAGCCCAGAAGTGTCTAGGGACAGAGTTGTCATTGAGCATAGTCCTCGCTATATCTTGAATAGTTCTATTCTTTCTCTCTTCCACACGATTTTCCTGTGGTGTTATAGGTATTGAGAAGTTGTGAAGGATACCACTTTCTTCACCGAACTTATGAAATAGTACATTTTCAAACTCTCCCCGATGGTCACTTCTGATTGAAGTGATACACATGCCTTTTTCATTCTGTACACGTTTGCATAATACATAAAAGACCCTAAAGACTCATCCTTGTGAGTTAGGAACATAACCCATGTCCATCTAGTGTAGTCGTCTACTATGACAAGACCATATTTCTTACCACTGACAAAAGCAGCCCTTGTTGGACCAAAAAGATCAAGATGTAGCAACTCTAGTGGTCTATTGGTACTAACAATATTCTTAGTTTCAAAAGAACCTTTGACTAGTTTTCCCTTTTGACATACATCACAGAGAGCATCATATTTGAACTTAAGCTTTGGTAGTCCTCTCATGAGGTTATGCTTGTTTAGCTTTGAAATTAATCTCAAGCTTGCATGACCTTTTGTGCCAAATCCATCGCTCATCTTCAATGGACACTAGACATGAGACACTTTGATTTGAGAGGTCCTCCAAGTCAATCTTATAGAGATTGTTTTACCTTTTAGCATTGAATAAAAGTGATCCATCATCTTTCTTTACAGTACACATGTTCTTATCAAAAGAAACTGCATATCCACTGTCACATAATTGACTTATGATCAGTAGATTGTGCTTCAAGCCATTTACTAAAAGAACATTATCAATGGAGTGAAAAGGATGTTTACCAATTTTACCTATACCAATGATTTTCCCTTTCTGATTTCCTCCAAATATGACCCAGCCACTCTCTTTGGGCTTAAGGCTTTGGAACATAGACGTTTCTCCCGTAATGTATCGTGAGCAGCCACTGTCCAAGTACCAAGACATCTGTTTTCTTCCTGTTGTTAAGCAAGTCTATAACATGTATTATCTTGTCTTTATGTACCCAAACTGACATGGGTCCTTTCTTATTAGTTGTCACTGGATGAGTATGCTTAGCATGTTTATTGTGTATGCATCTAGATGTAACATGCCCACTTTTTCCACACACTTTGCAAAAGGTGTTTGACGAGCTAGACTTAGCTTTAGTATATTTATTTGGAACTTTTGAAGCTCTATGCTGTGTAAGTGGTTTTGACTTTTTGTGAGATGCATCTTGCTTCTCTTTGTCATAACCAAGACCAGATTTATCATGAGTAACCTAGAGTACCTTAAAATGAGACTAAGCTTATCTGAGCCACCTACAAGCTTTGACAGATAATCTGTTAGATATGTTACATCTTGTTTCAGTTTTGCAACTTCACAAGAAACATCAGGTTCACACACCATTTTGTCAGCTAGACTGACATTCACTGATTTTAGTATGTCATTTTCATCCTTAAGGTTTTGTTTCTCAGTGCAAACCCTATCATATTCTCTAGTCAGTATCAGCATCAGTGTATTCACTTTCTGATGCAGTGTCTGCCTTGAGACATATATTTGCCTCTTCCTTAGTTTTATTTTCTTCATCTGACGAAGACAAATCAAGATCCTCCCATGTAGCCATTAAGCCTTTCTTCTTTTTGAAGAATTTATTTTTATCCTTTAGCTTAGGTCAGTCAGCTTTGAAATGACCAGGTTTCTTGCATTCAAAGCACAAGGGTGGACCTTTTTCCTTGGAGTGTGACTTCTCCTTGGAAAACTTTTTGTTGAGTTGCTTCCTTCTGAAACCACCTTTCTTTCTCCACATATGTTGAATCTTCCTGGAGATGAAGGACAATTCATCCTCATCTGATCCTTCATCATGATCAGAAGATTCAGACTCATCTGATGACTCAACAGCTTTGAGAACTTTTGATGAACTTGCTTTCTTTGCCTTTAGGGCAATAGATTTTTATTTTTTGGAATTTTCTTCTTCATTAAGTTCAAGTTAATGAACCTTGAGAGATCCAAGAACCTCTTCCAGAGAGAGTGTATTCAGGTTTTTGGCTTTCTGAATAGCAGTTACTTTGGGTATCCATTGCTTGGATAGACTTCTCAGGATTTTTCTTACATGATCTCTATTTTTATAAACTTTTCCAAGAGATCTGAGACTGTTGGTGATGGTTTGGTCTATTGTTTCATGTTCACCAATCTTGAACAGCTCATACTGATGAACCAGCATGCTGATATTTGATTCCTTAACTTGTGAGGAATCATGAGATAGGGCAAGAGTATCCCAAATTTCTTTAGCAGTATTGCAGCTGTGAACTTTGTCATGTTCAGATCTGGTTATAGCACATATGAGATAGTGCTTAGCCTTCAGATTTAGCTGATGTTGGTTTTTCTGCTCTTGAGTCCATTGGGCTCTAGGAACAGCAGCTCCAGCTTCATCTCTTGGTTCAGTGTAGCCAGTTTCAATCAGCTACCAAATATCTACATTCTGTACATCTAAGAAGGCCATCATTCTCTTCTTCCAATTGTCATAATGTGTTCCATCAAAGAGAGGAAGTCTATTGATAGCTTGTGCTTCTGCATCCATGGTTGTTGGATTGTACTCCCTCAGCACTTGTGAGATGCTCAACCCTTTCGAGGCTGAGCTCTGATACCAACTGAAGTTGACATAGGCAAACACAGGGGGGGGGGGTTGAATTGTGTGTGTTAATAATTTTCGAAAACAATATTTAAAACAATTTTTGCACATAAAAATCAGAAGCAAGCATAAAGAAATAGATCTTTTAAAAAGCTTTAACAAAAGCAATATCAAAACCCCTCAGTTAGTAAGAAACAAATAAAGCTGTAAGAGTTTAGGAGTAGAAGATTCACACAAGATGCTTTATCCTGGTTCACTCTCTTCCAACCAAGAACTACGTCCAGTCCCTTCTACTTGAAGGTTTTTCTCCACTATTTCCTAAATAGATTACAACCAAGTATTCAACACCTCTCCAGGCTACAAGTATTTCTTTCTTACCAAGCCTCTTCAGGCTCTAACTCTAACAAAGAGATCTAACGTTTGATCTTCTTAACTCACTATGTGTGAGGATATGAAGGTTTAAGATCAGATGAATATTTTCACAATATTCAAACTAAAGAATACAGACTCTTGCTTTTGAAAGAATATTAGAACGAGTGATTATCGATTGACAAAAGTTGAGCTAACAAGGTTGTACAGGCCAGAGTTTTTCTTCGGTATCTCAGGTCTTCTATTTATAGTGACCTTCTTCTTCACTTGTATTTCTTCAATGGTTATTTTGAATAATCCCGTTTAGAGATAGCATTTAATGCATGATATCCGTTGTGACTGATAGCTTGATTGTGGCAAGCTGAATAATACTCTTGGTTATAGAGGTAGCATGAAATTGGAGGATCACTGCTCTGAGTATTGCAGCTTGAGAACTTGTTGTTCCTCCTTTGTGTACAATCCAGCTTTTTCAGCCATAAAGTTGTCATCGTACAGATCGTTTTGCAGTATCTCATTGTACGATTCTGCTTTTTGTATTTCTTGATGGTACTATGTTTGTTTTACAACAAGGAAAAACATTAAAGCAGATAAAATAAATGTGAAGAACAAATATTATATTAAAATAAATATCAACCATTTGAAATAAATTCAAGAGATTCGGATTACATTTATTTATTTAAATATGGAGCTCGTCTACTTTAAAAACTCCGTCTACTTAGTTATATCCGACACCAAGTCTGTTTCAATAAATTATTTTGCTCATCCGATGACGTGGCATATCCTCTCGTATATCAAGTCTTTGGACTTGCTATACCTCAATGAGTTATAAAGATCTCCGTCTAGTGACATGGCAGATAGAGCTCGTCTACCTGATTACTTTATTTTTTAGTTCATTCAATTTAACCAATTACTTTCGTCTACTTACGTGGCAATCTAGACACGTTTACTATCAAGACTTTGGACTTGCTGTATCTAAGAAGTTATTTTGATTTTCGTCTAGTAAGCATATAGAGCCTCGTCTACTTAAGAAAACCAGTCTAGTCAAATAAATAAATAAATAACTTTTACCAAAACATTGAGCAGTCCCGTTTACAAGGGTGGACGCATATTTTTCAATGAAAACTTATCCCAAGTTTCTATTATGTATATTTAAATATTCCTGCATAACTGAAAGCACATGTTAGATCTCAACTAATACTTTGCCAGACAAATTTAATCTTTTTGTTAACATCAAAACGTAGAGATTGTTTAGTCCAAAACCCCTTTGGTTCCAACAGAAGATGCTTCTTCTGATTTGTGGTATATGCGCCTTGGTCACTTGAGTGAGAAAGGACTCAACATCCTTGCCAGGAAAAATTCTCTTCCTATGAAAGGTACACCTTTAAATACATTCTCTCATTGTTTTGTTGGAAAACAACATATAATTTCATTTCGTAGTCCTGGTCCTCATAGGAGGCCAAATGTTCTTGACTTAGTTCATACTGATGTTTGCACTATGGATTGTAAGTCTCTTGGTGGTGCTTCATATTTTGTTACTTTTATTGATAATCACTCTAGAAAAATGTGGGCTTTTGCTTTGAAATCTAAAGACCAGGTACTTGGTGTCTTCAAGAATTTTCATGCAAGTGTTGAAACAGAAAAAGGAAGCAAGTTGAAATGTGTCCGAGCAGATAATGGTGGTGAATACAGGGGTCCGTTTGAAGAATATTGCAAAGAACATGGAATCAGGCTTGAGAAGACAGTTCCAAAGATGCCTCAACATATGGAGTTGCAGAGAGAATGAACCGTACCATTAATGACAGAATCAGGTGTATGCTCTCTCATGCAAAATTACCCAAATCCTTTTGCGGTAAAGTGAGACGCCCCGGCGTCCAATTAAAGAAAACCCAAAATATTAAGACCTGATTTCGTTATTATTGTTAAGCGAGTATATTGAAACAACGGAAAATTTAAAACTTAAAATTATAAACACATATGTAAACATACATACAACACATAACTATAAATATATACATACCTGCCAGTACTGCTGTCAAGGGATTCCCCTTTGCAGGATCCCGATATATACACAAGCTGGTGACATCAACAAAATACGTCAAAACCAAAAGAAAATCCTCACCGATGCACTCCACATCCCGTCCCCTCTCAAAAAAACAGCAAAACCTCCCTCACACCTATACTGATGGCACTGGCCTGAGCCATCATACACTACAACCCTCGTCTCCATCCTGAGGTCCGGCAGGCCCGGACACTCCTCCACTATCACTGGAAGAACTCCTGGCCGGCTACCCCTGAAACATCTTCCTGTAGAGTCTGCTATCCCGAGGATGTAGTTGTCTAGAAGATACCCATGAAGACTCAGAGGCCATAGCACAGACCTCCGGAGATGCGGGTACCTCACAAAGGGATGCTAGATCCTGAGCGGGGGAAACTGGGTCCTCCGGAATAGGTGCCAACTCGGGCTCTGGCGGTGGTGCGGGTGCAGGTGCGGATGCAAACCCCGGTACCAAGGCATCAAGAGGTACCATGAAGGGTACAGGGGCCATCCCGAACATAGGCGGCATCGGTGGTACGTGTCCTTCAGGCTGTCCTAACGGAAACGGGAAGGTCGTGACGAAACGAAATGTGCCAGCAAATTCGATGGGCGCTCCGTTCCCAAGCCCCATAGTGATGGACACAGGACTCGTATATACCGCGAAATGAGTGACCGGGTCCACAAGCCACCTGTGCGGGTGTAAGCACTCCACCTCACAGGTCCCCGAGAGGGGGAACCCTGGATCTTGAGTCATCCATGGGTGGTCCCAGTGCGCCATCTGCTCTGTCAGAGTCTGAAGTACAAAACATATATATATACACAACACACAACAAAGAAAAGGGGATAATAAGTCACATAACATCAAACGTGGAAAGGGTTTAGCCACATTTAATTAAATAACAGCACACTAAACATACGTCTCCAAAGTATGGGTGCAATATATATATATATATATATATATATATATATATATATATATATATATATATATATATATATATATATATATATATAACACAATCATCCTCAATCCACATCTAGGATCTTTCCTCTACCCTTCATCATGATGCAATGCAAATGCTGTATGAATAATCTCATCAGGTATCGGTCATATCCGGATATCACAACAATATAATCAACACGTCCCAGAGTCCCTGGCGCACACCCTCGTCCGCGGCTGGAGGGTGCCCACTCAAAGCAATGTCACTATAGCTACACAATCTGGTGCGCACCTCTGAACCCCGGACAGGGTGCTCATGCAACGCATGAACTATAGCTGCGACTAAAATGAAATCATCTTTGGACGATCCGCCGTTAGCCTATCCCCGGGAGTTCTCCCTCCGAGGCATAGACCCCACTCGACCATGTTTCAGGTCCACTCGACAATGTTTCAGGTCTCTCATATCACAGACCATGTTTCATGTCACCCCCTAATGCCATAACCGCTCAAAATTATCTCATAGATAACCTCGAAATAATCTCATCTCATCAATCTCAGCCTCATATCACGATAATCATCTCGGTTAGGCACTGCTATCACATATCATATGCAATCCCCAATACATCCTCATGTCTCAACATGACTTGTAACTTACTCAACCTCTAAGCACAATCATAACACTCATCATATCATGACAATCATCATCACGTCATCCAAAATCATCATCATATATCATCATGTCATAACATCATTTCCAAATAATAAATACCAAAATATAATAATAATAATAATAATAAATATAATCACTTTCAAAAGAATATATATAATCACTTAAGCCATTTTATTTTACTGAAATTCATGCTAGCCTCGAGTGTTGGGAGCGTGAGGCGGACATTCAGCTGTAGTACCCCTATCTGTTTTCTGGTATGTAAATTCCGATGACGGAATTTCTTTTAAGGGGGGTAGTAATGTAACACCCGTGATTTTATGTGTGGTTTACATATGAGGTTTAGGGTTAGTGAGACACCCTGATGTGCCCCATCGTATTATTACAATAAAATCTTAATATTTATTTACTTAATCGCACGCTTACTATTGAAAATACGTAAAAATTTAAAACTTAATTAATAATCATATAACTTCTACAAATATAAAACACACCAAAGTTGTACTATATAATTACACACATGTTTATTTATTACATTACCAAAACACTGTTGAGGGTATCCTCTCAGTAGGATCCCTCACGGGCATATACTTCACTACAGACATACTTAGCGGAAATATAAATACTCTTTAGACACACTGGCCATAATGTCTATACTCTAATCGCCTTGAATTACAGCTCGACCTCCAGCATCTGGTTCGTAAGGAGTTCCATCTAACTCCTCATCAATTGGTTCCTCCATCGGGTCTTCTCGTACGATCACATAAGAAATAAAATACAACACGCAGAAAGATATAGGGAATAAGAAATAGTTCTATCATCAAAAAGTGGAAAAGATTCATAGTATATCATACAATAAATGTCAGAGACAGGAAACACACATAACTAACAAATCATCCTCAAATTCTGATATTGTCCTCTACCCTCTGCTCATGTAGTCTAAACACTTATACTATCATAACTGTCTCTATTCCTTTCACATTCGTTAGTAGTCCATGGCAGTCTGATGCAAAGAACTCAGCATAGTACACTTCTATCTTTTGATAGGATAAGACTCAACATAGTGCCCTTCTATCTTTCGATAGGATAAGACTCAGCATAGTGCCCTTCTATCTTTCGACCAGATAGGATCTGGTATAGTGCTCTTCTATCTTTTGATAGGTTAGGATTCAATTTAGTGCTCTTCTATCTTTTGATAGGATAAATCAGATCAACACGTCATGGACTGAAAAAGTATTTGCATCAAAGCCTCTATATGAATCTCACTATCTCAAATCAATAACAACCTTGTACCTCAAGCTCCCATCATAACCTCAACTCGCATTCTATGTCACATCTCATCCATTAGATAACTTAATTAAGCTAGGCACCTCTAAGTCAATTCATTCTCTCACCCAAACAATCATCTCCCGAACAACATATATCCTTACTTAAAATCAACTAGGCATAGTATTAAAAACCAAGCAGATCATGCATCACACAATATCAGGAAATATTCAAATATCTCAATATCATATAAAGCAATTTATCACAACCAACGCATAATAATCAAACCAAATAAATAACCAAGTCAGACTCTGCCATGGCCTTGCCGTGATAGCCATCACGGCCGTGACAGACAACAAAGACAAGAATCCTACAACACAACCTGTCACGGCCTGGCCATGACAACCATCACGGCCGTGACAGACAACAAACATCCTCAATATCATAATTATTCAAACACCGAAATAATACGTCACATGCAGATGGAATACCTCAACCAGCGTATCACAGTAAATTTGATAACATAAAATCAAACATCCTCAAATACTTAAAATCAACTTAATGTCGATAAACCTACAATCCCCGAATCACATTGGTTTTACAGAAAAGGTTTCCAATGGGATTTTGGTCTTGTCGATTACTCGACTACTAGTAGGGTTTAGGTCGCCCTACACAATTATCATATAATCTACTACTTATCGATTCCGACGATATGTTGATTCTTTTCCCCACCTGAGCTAGCACCGGAAATACGTACACGACGATCCTCGTTATCCCACCACGAGTTAACACAACCACCTTCATCCAAACAACATAACTATAATTAATCAAATAACAACCATCTATGACACTTTAGGGCTAGGTTCGGTCAAGACTTAGAAAATAGGTTTAGGGTTATCTTCTTAATGCCATCTTTTGGATCCTAGTTACTAGAGTCTTAACTAACATAGATTACTTATTACAATACTAAAATTTGAAACAAAATCCTCTAACCTTTAGGGTTAGGGTTTCGACCAAGGGCTGACTTTTAGGGTTGAAAATCCTTAAAATTTCTAATCATGATTAAGTCATAGATTAATGGTCCTTAATTAACCTAAATCATGGATTAGTGACTAAACAACTAAAGTTGAAACTCAAAACTTCCTAACTCTTTTATACAAGGATTCGGCCTCAACATGTTCATAGGGTTAGGGTTCTTAGTTTAATAAACCAACTTGGATTTATTAAGCATACATGCTAATAGCTTGATTGACAAAATCATTAATGAAAACTATGAACAAAAACTCATCAAATCTCACCCATCTAGGGTTCGGCCAACATAGAGATTTTTGAGTAAAGATTTTCCTTTTAAGAAACTAACATGGATTAGAGAGTGTAGACATACATGCCATATAGAATACATGATCATACATGACAACACACGAACAAAACTCTACCAAACCTACTTTGATAGATTCGGCCAAGGCTAGGTTTTTAGGAAAGAAATTTTTTATTACATCATGCGCTTATATTTAGATAATATGCATGATATCAAGAAGATAGAAAGTAGTTTCATCATCATAAGATTTTTCTAGAATTTATTATGATTTTTCAAAGTTCTAGATCTAGAAACTTAAAAGTGATGAACATAGATGAAATAGACTTTGAATCATGAAAATTATTGAAGAACATAGACATGATTAAGGAAGAAGAATAGGATTCACCTTTTGAATATCAAAAACAAGTGAAGATTCAAGGACTTGCTTCACAAGGCGATGCTAAAAGCCTTATAACTTAAGAGTTTTTGAAAGAAAGGCAATAGGAACCAAATGAAATGTGAGGGAGGGTATTTATAGACATGTGGGCTGCGCCACTTTGGAGGATTTAGGAGAAAGGAGGTGGCTTTTCAAAGGTTAAAGTGCAAATAATTCATAGGGACCATTTTGCAAAGATTCCAAAAGTATAAGGACTAGTTTGTAATTTGCCAATAAATTGTCATGATGACTCTTTGCCACATTTAATGTGAGCTTATCTTGACTAACTTTGGGCTGAATTTTTGTCATAGATATTTTAAGAAAAGTCATGAACATTGGAGAAGAATCAAGAATGTTGAAGAAGATTAAAGAATGATGTAGAATAATGTGAAAGATTGTTGAACATTCTAGAAAATCTTGGTTCATCCAACAACAAATGAGGGAAGCCTTCAATCCCTCATGGGCTTGCGCATGGGCTTGGCAAATTTGGGCTTGGATTCATTTTTGTGGGGCCCACTTAAAGATTTAAACATTAAGCTTGACATAGGAAACTTGTATAGTTTCAAATAGGCTTTATGGAATCAATTCATGAACTGGGAAATTTCGGGCTTCATAGCCACGTCCATTAGAGATTGGGAACAAGGATTCTAGCCCAATTCACTTGAAAAAAATCTTATGAACTTAGGGACAAAAGGGTAATTAACAGAAAGTTCAGGGACTTAAGCGTAAAATTCATAAATTTTCACTTTAACCCTGAAAAACCTTTTAGACTTAGAAATGTGATTCATCCCCTTGAATCATCTCAAAATCCTAAGATAAACCCTCTATCGGCTCTTAGAAACTCCAAAATCCCTTTCATCGTCTACCCGATTACGTGTTTCGTCCGAAAAACGTAATTTTTTTTTTCTGACATCATTCTAAAAATACAAAGTTGTAGGAAATAAAATACTAAACTTAAGTCTTTCGTTCACGAATTAAAATTAGGTCTTTTGAGCAGTATTATTATACTGTCAATGGAATTCGCGGGCCGGGTTTCGCCTGACTTTCCAACCTAACTTTTAATCGTAGCTTCCTACATTCAAGTAGGATTGAGTAGTAAACTCCGTTTATTTAAAATAATTTTCTAATACTCATATATATATATATATATACACACACAAAAATAATCGTTCGTATTTCGATTATTTTGAAACAGTGAAAATCGGGGTGTTACAGTTAGGACTTGAAATACATAGTTGAGGTGTTGTTTGAGGTTTAGAAACCCTTTCATGTTAAGTACGCGGCTTTTTCGGGTGAGTCTGAGGCATAGAGACCAATTAGGGTTTTCCCGGTGAGTGTCCTTGAGACGTCTAAATGTGAAATAAGAATTTTAGAGTTAGAGATGAGATTAGGTGTTTTTTATGGTTTTAGGTTGTTTATTAAGTCCTAATGAGCCTATATCTCAAATTTGAGCGCAATCGGACGTCGAACGGACCCTGAACACAAAGAGCTGACTTTTTGTCAGAAGTCAACGCTCGAGCGTCGGAGTATCCACGCTCAAGCGCCCAAGTCAACAGACAAGGGCCATGCTTTGACTTGCCACGTGTCACTCAGGACTTATGTGGCAGCTCCTGATTGGTTGCATGGCACGGTGGTCCACCAGCCCTCCAACGCTGGAGCGTGGAAAAGCCAACGCTCAAGCGTTGGAACGCTCGAGCGCTAGCACGAATTTCAGCAAAATAAAATGGCTTAAGTGACATAAGTCACTTAAGCCATAAGAGAAAGAGCAGAGAGCAGTGAGTTGAGAGAAAACTCAAATAGAGAGGGGAGTCTTAGAGAGAGAGAGAGAAGAGCTTCTAGCTAAGAGTGTGAGAGTTTCGATCGTCCAATCACGAAACGGAGTACGTGGTTGTGATCATAGCGAGGATATCTATCTTGTTCTCTTCTCATTTTCTTCTAAAAGTGAAGGTAAATCATCCTCTTTTATGACAAAACTCCGTGCATTATGTTTCTCGAAATATCTTTCATTTCGTTTGTTGGAATTCAATTCCGTTTTCGAATATGAACTCCTAGTAACGTGTGCTTCGCAATGTGGCACTTGGTTCAATTTTTGGAAGCTCTGAGGCCCGAGAATCGCTTAGGTAAGAATTGAGAAAGTGGGAGGAGGTCTCATTTTGCTTCGTTTCGAGCATCGTACGACTCTCCAGGTGGGGGAAAGAAACTATTTAACGTCGGAAAAGGCGCTTTACATTTAATTAGATAAGGGCGTAGGGCGACCCAAACCCTACACGAGAGCGAGTAACGGACAATGCCTATACCACATTGGGGACTACTCTGTGGTACTTATGATGATATTGAAATTGTGCGTTTACCGTTGTCACGCTATATATATATATATATATATATATATATATATATATATATATATATATATATATATATATATATGATTATTTTATTATGTGATGATTGCCTGTTTGACTGGTTGACTTGAACTTGGTACTTGATGAATGATAACATGAATGTTATAACTATTATTATTATTATTATTATTATATTTTGGTATTTATTATTTGGAAATGATATTATGACATGATGATATATGATGATGATTTTGGATAACATGATGATGATTGTGATGATATTATGAGTGTTATGATTGCGCTTAGAGGTTGAGTAAGTTAGAAGTTATGCTGAGACATGAGGATGTATTGGGGATTGCATATGATATGTGATAGCAGTGCCTAACCGAGATGATTATCGTGATATGAGACTGAGATTGATGAGATGAGATTATTTCGAGGTTATCAATGAGATTATGATGAGCGGTTATGGCACTAGGGGTGACCTGAAACATGGTCTGTGATATGAAGGACCTGAAACATGGTTGAGTAGACCTGAAACATGGTCGAGTGGGGTCTATGGCTCGGAGGGAGAATTCCTGGGGATAGGCTAACGGCGGACCGACCAGAGATGATTTCATTTTAGTCGCAGCTATAGTTCATGCGTTGCATGAGCACCCTGATCGGGGTTCAGAGGTGTGCACCGGATTATGTAGCTATAGTGCAATTGCTTTGCGTGGGTACCCTGCAGCCGTGGACGAGGGTGTGCGCCTGGGACTCTGGGACGTGTCGATTATATTGTTGTGATATCCAGATATGGCCGATACCTGAGGAGATTATTCATACAACATTTGCATTGCATCATGATGAAGGGTAGAGGAAAGATCTAGATGTGGATTGAGGATGATTGTGTTATATATATATATATATATACCCATAATTTGGAGATGTATGTTTAGTGTGCCGTTATTTAATTAAATGTAGCTAAACCCTTTCCATGTTTGATGTTATATGGTTTCTTATCCCTGTCTTCTCTATATTGCATTTTTTTATGTGATTGTGATGAGAAGATCCTACGGGGGAGCCGGCTATGGAGGAGCTTGATGGGACCTCGTATGAGCCAGACGTTGGAGGACGAGTAGTGGATCCTCATAGTTCAGTACAGAGTCTATGGCCAGTGTGTGTTGTCTCTTTAGGATGTTGTTTTTATTTTCTGTTTGATTATCAGTATGTACATTTTGGGATCCGACTGACGGGATTCCCTTTACTGTACTGTATCAAGTCTTGAGGTGCATATGTATGTATGTATGTATAAATGTTGTATATATTTTATGTTTTTAATTTTTCCGTTGTTTTAATATACTCGCTTAACTATAATAATGAAATTAGGTCTTAATATCTTGGGTTTTCTTTAATGGGACGCATACACAGATACACCTCTTGTGCGATAGCCCAGCTATGCACCAATTTTATCCGACCTCGTATGATAGCCACTCGAACGGCTTACCGTAGCTAGTCATACAGCCCCTTGTGAAAACTATCCAACTTTCATTGTAGTCGTTCACAACACACCAACATCAACCTCATATTAGTAACCGCTCAAACAGTTGTTGCGGCTACCCATAAGGCTGACCAATGCAATGCTATGCACATGCATCCATCACTACATAATTTCACACCACCTTTCCATCTAACACCTCAATATCACCACATGACATCATAATTTCCTAACCAAGCTGTCAACCTAGTTTCACATCAAACATCTCCAAAGTATCACCAATATTGATCCACCACACATCAATATATCATCAACACATAGTACAATATTATCAACAAGACAACATCATATCATCAACAGAGAAATAAAAGAATAACCATATATCACGTAATCAACTAAGCATGTTATCATATATCATATTTTCAATCAACAATCAACGGGGGTTGAGAATCCCCACACATGTAAATGTTCATATTTTATGCCAATGGTCCCGATAATTGGAATTTCTCCCCCCCTTACCTTATGTACAATTGTACCAGCTTCTCCAAACGAACACTCCCTCTACACCTTCAAATCTGCCCCACAAGGAACCAAGGCCTCCGAGCCTCCAAAAATTCACCTAAGCATCACATTAAGAAGCACACGTTACTACGAGTTCAAAATTGAAGACGGGATTGAATTCCGACAAACGAAACGAAAGATACTTCAATAAACGTAACAAAACGAGTTTCGACATAAACGAGGATGATTTACCTTCTCTATCCAAGAAAAAGGAGAAGAGGAAAACGAAGGTATCATCAATACGATCACAACCACGTACTCAGATTCGCAACTGGACGATCGAAACTGGCACAACTCTCCCTGGAAGCTCTTTCTCTCTCTCTAGAACCTCTCCTCTCTGTTCTCTCAGCTCTCACTACTCTCTGGCTTCTATTCTTTCTCATATGGCTTAAGTGACATAAGTCACTTAAGCCATTTTTATTTTGCTTAAATTCGCATCAGAACCTAGCGCTCGAGCATTTCAATGCTTGAGCATTGGCTTTTCCACGCTTGAGCGTTGGAGGGTTGGTGGACCACCGCGCCAGGCAACCAATAAGGAGCTGCCATGTAAGCCCTGATTAACACATGGCAAGTCAAAGCATGGCCCTTTTCTGTTGATACTCCCACGCTCGAGCATTGATACTCCCATGCTCGAGCATTGACTTCTGACAAAAAGTCAACTCTTTGCGTTCAGGGTCCGTTCGACGTCCGATTGCGCTCAAATTTGCGATATAGGCTCATTAGGACCTAATAAACAACCTAAAACCTCAAAAAGGCCTAATCTCAACTCTAACTCCAAAATTCTTATTTCACACTCAGACGTCTCAAAGACGCTAATAGGAAAACCCTTGTTTTGTTCCTACATTCCAACTCCCTCGATAAGGCTGCGTACATGCCATGCAAAGGTCTCTAGACCTTAATCCATCTCTTAAATATATAATCCAAGTCTTAAACATGTTCCTCTTACGTAAAACGAAATCGTAAAAACCGGGATGTTACATTACTACCCCCTTTAAAGAAATTTCGTCCTTGAAATTTTGCAGGGGTTATATGCAACATCAACTCCGCTGCGCACTCTGATACAATTATCAACAACACAACTTTACTGATTTATATATATCTAAACATACACCAACTTAGCGATCCATATTTCACACATATTTTTACATACTATGCCATCAGAGAAAATACATCATCATTCTTAACCTAACTACCTATATACCTACACATAGCTTCAAAACATTATTTTCTCCAAAACCTAGTAAGAGAAACTCGCTGACCACTTCAAAAGATCATCCACAAAAACCTCACTGCTCATGATTGATAATGCTCAACTCCTCTCAAAGTGAACACGCGTCCTATTGTTGGTGTTCGTACTGCTTGTTGTCCAGTTCCTTGAGATTGTGCCCATGTTCCTTGTCTTCTAGCATTTGTTGCATTTCCTTGTTTACAATCCCAGAAAACATGTCCTGCCTTACCACATTTGAAGCAAACAACACCCTTCTCATGATAATCTCTCATCAAATGTGCTCCTACACATCTAAGACAAGTAAGTGATCTTTGTCGATCCACTCCAACTGTTACATTTTGCAGTCTTGGACGATCATTTTGTTTTTGATCTTGACGAAGTCCTTTATTCCCATTGTTCTGATGATTCCTGATTGGCCCTTTGTTCTTCCTTTGCTGACGGGCTTCGATCTTTTTATCAAGACTTTCCATTGCAGTGCATCTTTCAATCTGTTCCGGAAGTCTGGAAATTCCCAAGGTTAACATTTCTCTCCATAATTCATTTCTCAATCCATATTCAAACCTTTTACAGATCCACTTCTCATCTGGGCAGACTTGATAAAACTTGGAGAACTTGAGCAAAGCATCAAAACTGATTAAGTATTCCCCAACTGACATATTTCCTTGTTTCAGACTCATAAATTCCTGCTCCTTCTCATGCCTAATTGTCTCAGGGAAATATTTTTCCATAAAACATTCCGTGAACAGTTCCCATGTAATGATTCTTTCTTCGACTTCCAATATCCTCTGACGATTCTTCCATCATGACTCTGCACTTCCTACCAGCATGAAGGATGCGTTTGTGACCTTTCTATCTTTCCTGCAACGCATATCTGTGAATACTTTATCTACCTCCCGTATCCATAAATCCGCTCCCTCTGGATTATACTCTCCATGCAATTGTGGCGGCTTTCCTTTCATAAATGCAACTAGTCCCGCATCAATTACTCCTTCTTGATTTTGGGATTGCTGATTTTGCTGTTGTTGTAGTTGCTGCATTAACTATGCATTCTGCTGTGACTAAATCATCATGGTTTTGGCCATATCCAGGGAAGGCTAATGTTGTGGCGGATGCACTATGTCAAAAATCCTTGCACGTATCCGCAATGATGGTGAAAGAGATGGAGTTGCTTGAACAGTTTAGAGATTTGAACCTAGGTATGGATTTGATTGAGGAGAGAATATGCTTAGGTATGATCACCATCAGTAGTGAGTTTTTGAGAGACCTTAAGGTTAAGCAGGGTCAGGATGAATATTTGGTGGATGTGAATCGAGGTATAGTTGAGGGTAAGGTTTCAGAGTTCAGGAGAGGATCGGATGGAGTGTTAAGGTTTAAGGATAGGATATGTGTGCCAGAGGACTTAGAGATTAGGAAGATGATCTTAGAGGAGGCACATAAAAGTAAGCTGAGTTTCCACCCAGGATCCACCAAGATGTACCAAGACTTGAAGAAGATGTTTTGGTGTCCAAAGATGAAGAAAGAAGTGGCAGAGTATGTTCTATCATGTTTGGTATGTCAGAAAGCTAAGATAGAGCATCAAAAGCCCGCCGGGTTGTTGCAGTCCTTGGATATCCCAGAGTGGAAGTGGATAGCATAGCGATGGACTTTGTGGTTGGATTACCATGAACTCTGAAGAGGTTTGATGGGATTTGGGTTATCATTGATAGGTTGACGAAGTGTGCTCACTTCTTACCTATTGGTGAGAGTTATAGTCTTGAAAGGTTGACCCATATCTACATCAAGGAAGTAGTGAAGTTGCATGGTGTGCCGTCAAGTATTGTCTCAGACCGAGATCCCAGATTTACATCTAGATTTTGGAGACAGTTACACGATGTTTTGGGAACAAAGTTGAGGATGAGTTCTGCTTATCATCCTCAGACGGATAGACACTCGGAGAGAACAGTTCAGTTATTGGAGGATCTTTTAAGAGCCTGTGTGTTGGAACATGTTGGTAGTTGGGACGAGTTCCTACCTTTGATTGAGTTCACGTACAATTACAATTTCCACAGCAGTAATGGGATGGCACCGTATGAGGCTCATACCAACACAACGGAGTCCTGCACTTTCTCCCATACATAGCCTTATACGGTGCCATCCCAATACTACTTTGGAAACTGTTATTGTACGTGAACTTAATCAAAGGAAGGGACTTGTCCCAACTGCCAACATGTTCCAATACACAGGCTCTTAAAAGATCCTCCAATGACCGAATTGTTCTCTCCGACTGTCTATCCGTCTAAGGATGATAAGCATAACTCATCCTCAACTTTGTTCCCAAAGCATCGTGTAACTGTCTCCAAAATCTAGATGTAAATCTGGGATCTCGGTCTGAGACAATACTTGACGGCACACCATGCAACTTCACTACTTCCTTGATGTAGATATGGGTCAACCTTTCAAGACTATAACTCTCACCAATAGGTAAGAAGTGAGCACACTTCGTCAACCTATCAATGATAACCCAAATCCCATCAAACCTCTTCAGAGTTCATGGTAATCCAACCACAAAGTCCATCGCTATGCTATCCACTTCCACTCTGGGATATCCAAGGACTGCAACAACCCGGCGGGCTTTTGATGCTCTATCTTAGCTTTCTGACATACCAAACATGATAGAACATACTCTGCCACTTCTTTCTTCATCTTTGGACACCAAAACATCTTCTTCAAGTCTTGGTACATCTTGGTGGCTCCTGGGTGGAAACTCAGCTTACTTTTATGTGCCTCCTCTAAGATCATCTTCCTAATCTCTAAGTCCTCTGGAACACATATCCGATCCTTAAACCTTAACACTCCATCTGATCCTTTCCTGAACTCTGAAACCTTACCCTCAACTATACCTCGATTCACATCCACCAAATATTCATCCTGACCCTGCTTAACCTTAAGGTCTCTCAAAAACTCGCTACTGATGGTGATCATACCTAATCATATTCTATCCTCAATCAAATCCATACCTAGGTTCAAATCTCTAAACTGTTCAAGCAACTCCATCTCTTTCACCATCATTGCAGATACGTGCAAGGATTTCCGACTTAGTGCATCTGCCACAACATTAGCCTTCCCTGGATGGTATTGAAGATCAAACTCATAGTCCTTAATGAATTCCATCCATCTACGTTGCCTTATGTTCAGCTCCTTCTGATCAAACAAATACTTTAAATTCTTGTGATCACTGAACACATTAAACTTAGCTCCATAGAGATAGTGTCGCCAAATCTTCAATGCGACCACTATGGCTGCTAATTCCAGATCATGGGTCGGGTAATTATTTTCATGAACCCTCAACTGTCGGGAAGCATAAGCCACAACTCTTCCCTCTTGCATCAAAACACAACCCAATCCTTGATATGACGCGTCACAGTACACGTCAAACTGTCCTAATGGATCTGGTAACGTCAAAACAGGAGATGTAGTCAACTTCTCCTTTAGCTTTTGAAAGCTCTCTTCACACTTCTCTGTCCAAACAAACGCCGTACCTTTTCTCGTTAACTGCGTCATAGGCAACGCAATATTCGATAAACCCTCGATGAACCTCCTGTAATAGCCGGCTAATCCTAGGAAACTCCTCACCTCACACACTGACTTAGGCCTCTCCCACTTAATCACAGCCTCTACCTTAACTGGATCAACAGGTATCCCTTTTCTATTGATCACATGCCCTAGAAACTGTATTTCCTCTAACCAAAATTCACACTTGGATAGCATAGCATACAACTGCCTATCTCTCAACACCTATAACACCACTCTCAGATGTTCCTCGTGTTCTTCCCGACTACGGGAGTAGATAAGAATATCATATATAAACACCACAACAAACTTGTCGAGGAACAGTCTAAAGATCCTGTTCATGTAATCCATGAATACCGTTGGAGCATTAGTTACACCAAAAGGCATAACTAGGTACTCGTAGTGTCCATACCTCGTCTTGAAAGCGGTCTTAGGTATATCCTCCTTCTTCACCCTAATCTAATGGTATCCTGATCTTAAATCTATCTTGGAAAACATCGAAGCTCCCTTCAACTGATCCATCAGATCATCTATCCTAGGCAACGGGTGTTTGTTCTTGATTGTAACTTTATTCAACTGCCTATAATCCGTGCACAACCTAGAACTTTCGTCCTTTTTCTTGACAAACAATACCGGTGCTCCCCAAGGTGAAACACTCGGTCTGATGAATTCCTTATTCATCATGTAATCCAGCTGTTTCTTCAACTCTGCCAACTCCACTGGTGACATACGATAAGGAGCTACTGATATATGTCCGGTCCCTGGTATGAGATCTATAGAGAACTCCACCTCCCTCTCTGGTGGCAAACCTAGAACATCAGGAGGGAAAATCTCAGGAAACTCTCTCACGATAGGCAAAGAATCCATACTCGGAGTCTCCTTAGCTTCCAAAGAGAAAAGCATCACATACTGCTGAGGCTTGTAACTCCTCATAGCTGTTCCTTCATTGGCAGATACTATGCTAGAAGGCTCAAGAAAAGATAAGGTCTTTCGGGCACAGTCTAACACTACATGGTTAGCCGAAAGCCAATCCATGCCAAGGATAACGTCTATCTGTTGTATAGGCAAACATATGCGATCTACAAGAAATGTCCTATTTTCAACAACTATAGGACACTGCAGGCAAATAGACATAGTGATCAAAGATCTTCTCCAACTCCTGTATCCACCACTCAGGTCGCTCTGGGTCATACTCTCCTCCGAACTGTGGTGGCTTACCTTTCAAAAAGGTAGCCAAACCCGCATCCTCAGCCTCAACAGCTCTCCTTTTATCCTGTTGTTCCTGTAACTCTGCATCTCTCTGCATCCTCCTGCATCCTGCTGTGCCTGCTGCAACAGAACGATGCTAACTCATGG
Source organism: Sophora flavescens (assembly GCA_030762895.1). Lineage (NCBI taxonomy): Eukaryota > Viridiplantae > Streptophyta > Magnoliopsida > Fabales > Fabaceae > Sophora > Sophora flavescens. The sequence goes on along the minus strand of CM061062.1, from coordinate 280,403,918 downwards.
GTAGTCTGGAGAGTCTCAGATGACTCCCCTCCACCTCCAACTCCTGCCACTGGCTGACGCTCATCCTCAATACCCTCTATAGCTCCACCGCCATCACGACTATCACGTCCTCGACCTCTGCATCGAGCCATGATCCTTTTAAAAGAAATCATTAGCCCACATCAATATGACATATAATACTACATAAAACTGGAATATAAATACTGGATGCCATAGACATGTCACGTCGGACTCACTACCCAACTTCTAAGCATAGTTGTTATCCGACGTGGATTCAACTAAATAGCCAGTTCACCCTAATCACAGTGCTCACAGTCCGTTTCAGAACCGAACTGCTCTGATACCACCAAATGAGACGCCCCGACATCCCATTAAAGAAAACCCAAAATATTAAGACCTAATTTCGTTATTATCATTAAGCGAGTATATTGAAACAGTGGAAAATTTAAAACTTAAAATTATAAACACATATGTAAACATACATACAGCAAATAACTATAAATATATACATGCATGCCAGTACAGCTGTCAAGGGATTCCCCTCTGCAGGATCCCGATATATACACAAGTTGGTGACATCAACAAAATACATCAAAACCAAAAGAAAAGTCTCACCGATGCACTCCACACCCTGTCCCCTCTCAAAAATACAGTAAAACCTCCCTCAAACCTATACTGATGGCACTGGCCCGAGCCATCATACACTACCGCCCTCGTCTGCATCCTGAGGTCCGGCAGGCCCGGAGACTCCTCCGCTATCACTAGAAGAACTTCTGGCCAGCTGCCCCTGAAACCTCTGCCTGTGGAGTCTGCTATCCCGGGGATGTAGTCGTCTAGAAGATACCCGTGAAGACTCAGAGGCCATAGCACGGACCTCAGGAGGTTCGTGTACCTCACGAAGAGGTGCTAGATCCTGAGCGGGGGCAATTGGGTCCTCCTCCGGAATAGGTGCCAACTCGGGCTCTGGCGCTGGTGCGGGTGCAGGTGCGGGTGCAAACCCCGGCCACTACTAGAAAATTGTTATTTTCAGACGGATTCATGGACGGATATTAGACAGAATTTGGACACTTTTCCCATGGATTTTGGACGGACAATTAATTTCGGACGGATTTCAGACGGAACATCCCCCGTCCGAAAAAGCCTCGTTGCAAATTAAAAATTTTGTCCGAAATTCCGTCCGAAATTAGTTCCAGACAGATTTCAGACAGATTTCGGACAAACACAAAAATCTGAATTTTGGTTATATCGGCTTAATTTCGGACGAATTTCAGACGGATTCAATATTGCTATTCATGCAAATTCTGGATGGATTTCAGACGAATGTTATGATATTATTTTGGACAGATTTCCCACGGATTAGATAATCATATTTAAATAATATTTTTTGATAAACAAATCATGTTTGTTAATAAAAAAGGGTCAAACTTAAATAATTATGCATACCAAATTAGGTACCTAGACTTGGAATCTAATATAATATAATAAAAAATAATAATTATTAAGATACCACTCTAGACAAGTATCAAGCTTCAAATAAACAAAAACATAAAGTATCTTGAAAGACACGAATGATATATTAAGATTCAAAGCATTAAAATATCATTACAAACATCAAAGACATAAATTTATTCCTCATTGTTACTTTGATCACTAAACTCTTCATCTTCATCTAGCACATCATCCACCATCTCCTCATCATCATCATATCATCGTCGTTGTCAACTAATCATCGTCGTCATTGATTAATTCGTGGCCACCATCATAAACGAGAAGGATGTTACTATAATCAAATAAAAGATAGTGAGTCCTTCCGAGAAAGCATTCATCACACTGTAACAAGATAATAGACATTATAACTAATTTAAATAACAAAATAGAAAATATGGATATTCAAACCATTTGGCCTGTACTCACATAATGGACACCATCACATTAAGATACTCTGTACTTTGAAACATGCTCGCTAAATATGGTGTGGATAAATAGACCGTGGATAAATAGACCGCGGATAACCCTTGGTATAGGATTTCCAACACCAAACAAATTAAAGCCATCTTCACATCTACTAATATGGTTTGATGTGGTTCACTCCCCACTTACCTCTTGTTGACAAGGGAAGATCATTTCATCGGTGCTTCAACAATCAGCTTCCTTCCGAGGTAAGCAACACAAAGCTAAACTCCAACTCGACGTTCCAGTTTCCTCTAAATAGTTCTTGTCAACTCCTGAAACATGTGAAATCTGCTTCCCCAAGCAAACACAAACACTTTAACATCCCAGAGAGGAAGTCCAAGCATTTTCAACAACCAAACAATTCAAACAACTAGCTACTCATCATCAAACGCTCACTTTAAGTTGATTTAAATACTTAATTTCTCAAAACAAGGTCACATTCAACAGAAATCAGATTTGGGAAAAATAGTGCTCATCACCACAAATTGGGGGAAAATGAGATTTTATCATAAGATTATAAAATCAGTTTGGTAAACATAAATTGACAGTCCCAATTGCATGTATATCACGAAACACTCTTTACTAAAGTCAGAGCTGATCATACAATGAGCTATTACTTCAAATCCAACATGGCAATAGGTGATACACTCTTCCCAAATTCACAAATTGAAATGGCAGAATAAACTAATCTACCTAAAAACTTACTAAAATGAAATGAAAAAAAAAAAACTGGCTTATTTATGTTGATAATGAAGAAGCATCGTGATTACATGCCTAATAGCTATACAGGGGGAATAAACTAATCACAAACCCGTTACAATAAAATAAAAAAATCATATCTCAGTTTACCAACATATTTGTTGTTGGCCCAAAAAAAGTCATCTGCAGACAAAGATATGACAAACTCTGTCACTGTTGCTCTTCTTATCCATTTGGCAGCTAATAACAAAGATAGAAGCACTCTTGTTGTGTACAGACTTTTTCTGCCAGCATATGCTGGAAGCCTCATCCCACGCCTCACAAGTTCTGCTATGATGGACCTGTTTACGTTTTGGAAGACACTTCAGGGCTAATAGTCACCTAGAAAAATGCAACAACAGAGAATGGTATTAAAGCAGAGGAAAATATCAGATGATAAATGGTAAATAGTATGAGAATAGACATCAGTTATTACATTTAGTTTGTTAGATCAATTTTTATAGGGTTACACTGGATTTGTGCTAGCATCCACCTTATTTTTCCTTGAATAATAAAAGTGTCTGTCAATACTCAATATTCAATAGTACCACATCTTTTTCACCTTTTTTTTTAACTTCAGCTAAGCAATATAAGAAGTAGCTTATGAATTGGATGCCACATCCCTGAATATATAGGCTTACAACATAAGCATAGATCAAAATTCAACATTTAGGTGAAAGATAGCAATTATTTGTATCATTTACAATAAAGAAAGATAACAAATATTTGTTTCATTTACTTATTTACAATATCTGTATCCAATTATCCCATTACAAATATATGATTGTGACAGAAGCCAATGGTTGGGGCCAATTGAAGACATGTCAAGCATCATCCTAAAACAAATTAATATATTTGAACACAGCTTTGCAAAGCCACAATTTTTAGCTTTAAATATTTATAACCTTATATGAAAAATAATGCATTCATCCAATGAAGGTGAGAAGCACAATTGAACAATCATAATCAATAAACACTTACAACTGGCATATGGAAATAGGTAGGAAGAACATAAATTATTTAGATATATCAATAAAATGCACACTGTAAGGTTTCAACAAATAAAACCTGGTAGAGTAGGTCTCAGTACAAATCAATTAACAACATCATTTACAGTTAACAAATAAAACCAGGGACATTAATAATGGCTCATAAGAGAAAAATGGTTCCTTAGAATATTGGGAAAGATTAACCTTCATCAAAACCATAATAATTCACATCGATAGTGAATTCTTGAAGAGTTGAATCAAAGGCTCTAACACTGAACGTCCAGACCTCACCAACCATCCTGCAAGCGAACATAACATTAATTCATCCCCGGAAGTATATCTACAACCAGCATTTAGTTCTACCTAAAACAGTCCAAGTTGTGTCATACACCACATTAACCAATAATGAGTAAATTGCAAATAAACCAATCATGCTTAAAAGACAAGACACTGGAGTGTGTTCTTACTTCACCAGCAACATTAACCTGCATTTCAATAATTTAGAATCATATTTAAAAGGATTTCCCAATGAAAAACTTCAATAATACATATATAAGATTTTATATAGTTTTTCATCCTTAAATATAAAGAAACAACAACAACAACAAAGCCTTTTCCCACATAAAGAAACCCCATTAAAAAAGAATTGTTGCAAAACAAAAAGACAAAAGACAACATCGAATAACAAAAGGCAAAAAACAAACATTGTGCTTACTCATATGAAAACCTCAAAAACAAAACTGCAAATAAGGCACATTTCCATAAAATTCACCCGTGCTTACTCATATGAAAATCTCAAAGATAACACGGCAGAAATTGCCTAAAATTTGAAGGACAAGATCAAGATTCTCTAAAGACCCCAAAAAGCTTAACCCGTGATTATAAATATATAACATAGGTAAACAAAGGTATAGAATTATTTATAGAAATAAAATGGTTGAGTGACCAACATATAACAGCTACAAAAAGTGGAGAAAAAGGTATGGAAAAATAAGAGCATCCACAAAATTTACAAAGAAACTTATGTTCCTCATTCATTTCTAATTTCAGGATTTTGAATACTTTCTGAAACTTTCAAGGAAATGAGGGAGACAAATAGAAAATGCTACCAAAGCTTTATTCTCAGATTGATGAAATGTATTACTTGGAGAGTAGGATAGCTAACTACACATCCTTCTCTTGCGCAGCTAGCATTTACATACCCAACTTCAATATATTTTATTTTTATAGATATATATGCAGTAACAAAAGTAAGAAACTACAAAATATGAAATGACTTAACCTATGTTACTTAATCAAAATGGCAACAAGTGTACAGTTGGCTATTTCATTCAAAATCATATCAATTCAAACATTGAAAAATGTTGGAAGACAAATGAATAAAATAATTAGTAAGTGGACATATAACACATCAAACTTAGGAAGCACCAAAGAATAGGAAAATTTAATGAGATATCAAACCTAAAAGAGGAAAATGAAGATATATTACAATGGAAGATTATATGATAAATTTGTATTTGCTTCATCCAGTGCATGTTTAAAAGGGGCTTTCAATTGTCTACTTGAACCTGTTCTTTTGCTACCATGTGTTAGAAATGTCGAAGGACTTGTAGCATTTGGCTAGCATCCACCATAAGGGCTTTTGGTGTAATGTCAACCACTTAGAAAGGAGACTAAATTACAAAGATATATTATCAGGTAATAGATTCCAAATTAATAGTTAGGGTTTTAAATTGGGAATTTAGGGTTTGGGGAAAAATGGAAGGGAAGAAGAAACAGAAATTAACTTACCCAAGATAAAGAGGGGGGAACGTGGTGGTTGTTGAAGGTCTGACCCGGCGGCGGTTGGCTTCATAACGACCCTGCCACGACAGTGACACAGTGAAGAACTGAGCACACAAAAACGTGTGGGGTGAGCTTTTCCTCTCCAGAAGCTTACACGACGGTCTGGGATCTTGGACAGCGCCAGAAACGGAGGTCTTGTGATGGCAGTGACGGTGGCGCATCTGATGACGTGGTGGAGCTCCGTTTAATGTGACAACCCACAACCAAAAGAAGAATAAGACTCAGACAAGAAAGGGAAGTTGAAACTGAACGAAAGTGGTGGAAAACCACCATGAGGCGACGACGAACTTGACTCACCGTGGCAGAGCGTGTTTCCGCACGACTGAGGAACGAACCAGGCACAACAGGGACGCGGGTTGGAGCTAGGCAGACAGGACACGGTGGTTGAACGGCTCCTGCGGCGGTGCACGTGACGCGACGGCACATAGCTGGGCTGGCAGGGACTGGGTGGCGATTCTGGTCAAGAGAGAGAAGAAAGAAGTTTGGGTTGTAGAGGAAGAAGAAGATTGAGCAGCAGAAAGAGGAAAGAAAAGAGTGGGGGTGTGCGTGATAAAAGGAGGGTGCGACTAGCAATTTAATAAAAATCAGTTTTTTAGAAAATATGTTATAAAAAATGATAAATCCGTTTGAAATCTGTCTCAAATTTTGGGACAGATTTCAGACGGATGGTTAAAAATACCCAAAATAAAAAAAATGAAACCGATCCGTGCGAAATCCGTCCAAAATGTTCATAAAATTTCATACAGAAACATTTCCGTCCGAAAATTTTGTCTGAAAATCCAAGTTTTCTAGTAAATTCATGTCAAATCTGTCTCAAATTTTCGGACAGATTTCAGACGGATGGTTAAAAAAAAACCCGAGATAAAAAAAATGAAACCAATCTGTGCGAAATCCGTCCGAAATATTCATAAAATTTCATACAGAAACATTCCCGTCCGAAAATTCTATCTGAAAATCCAAGTTTTCTAGTAAATCTGTGTGAAATCTGTCTCAAATTTTCGGACAGATTTCAGACGGATGGTTAAAAAGACCCAAGATAAAAAAAATATGAAACCAATCCGTACGAAATCCGTGGGAAATTTTTTGGCGCGTTATTGGAGCGAAAGTTTGGGACAAAGTAGAGACGGATTTGAGATGGAATCTCATTGAAAATTACATTCGTCTCAAATCCGTCCGAAATGTTCATAAAATTTCATACGGAAACATTTCCGTCCGAAAATTCCATATGAAAATCCAAGTTTTCTAGTAGTGGGTACCAAGGCATCAAGAGGTACCATGAAGGGTACAGGGGCCATCCCGAGCATAGGCGGCATCGATGGTACTTGTCCATTAGGCTGCCCTATCGGAAACGGGAAGGTTGTGCCGAAATGAAACGTGCCAGCAAATTCGATGGGCGCTCCCTGCCCAAGCCCCGTAGTAATGGACACAGGACCCGTATATACCGTGAAACGAGTGACCGGGTCCACAAGCCACCCATGCGGGTGTAAGCACTCCACCTCACAGGTCCCCGAGAGGGGGAACCCTCGATCCTGAGTCATCCATGGGTGGTCCCAGTGCGCCATCTGCTCTGTCGGAGTCTGAAGTACAAAACATAAATATATACACAACACACAGCAAAAGAAAAGGGGATAAGAAGCCATATAACATCAAACGTGGAAAGGGTTTAGCCATATTTAATTAAATAACAGCACACTAAACATAAGTCTCCAAAGTATGGGTGTATATATATATATACACACACACACACACACATATATATATATATATATATATATATATATAACACAATCATCCTCAATCCACATCAAGGATCTTTCCTCTACCTTTCATCATGATGCAATGCAAATGCTGTATGAATAATCTCATCAGGTATCGACCATATCCGGATATTACAACAATATAATCGACACGTCCCAGAGTCCCCGGTGCACACCCTCGTCCGCGGCTGGAGGGTGCCTATGCAAAGCAATGGCACTATAGCTACACAATCCGGTGCACACCTCTGAACCCCGATTGGGGTGCTCATGCAATGCATGAACTATAGCTGCGACTAAAATGAAATCATATCTGGGCGGTCCGCCGTTAGCCTATCCCCAGGAATTCTCCCTCCGAGGCATAGACCCCGCTCGACCATGTTTCAGGTCCCTCATATCACAGACCATGTTTCAGGTCACCCCTAGTGCCATAATCGCTCATCATAATCTCATAGATAACCTCGAAATAATCTCATCTCATCATTCTCAGTCACATATCACGATAATCATTTCAGTTAGGCACTGCTATCACATATCATATGCAATTCCCAATACATCCTCATGTCTCAACATAACTTGTAACTTACTCAACCTCTAAGCACAATCATAACACTCGTCATATCATCACAATCATCATCACGTCATCCAAAATCATCATCATATATCATCATGTCATAATATTATTTCCAAATAATAAATACCAAAATATAATAATAATAATAATAATAATAATAATAATAATAATAATAATAATAATAATAATAATAATAATAATAATAATAATAATAATAAATACAATCACTTTCAAAAGAATAATTATAACATTCATGTTATCATTCATCAAGTACCAAGTTCAAGTCAACCAGTCAAACAGGCAATCATCACGTAATAAAATAATCATATATATATATAGCGTGACGACGATAAACGTATAATTTCTATATCATCATCGGTACCAATGAGTAGTCCCCAATGTGGTATAGACATTGCCCGTTACTCGTTCTCGTGTAGGGTTTGGGTCGCCCTACGCCATTATCTAATTATCCGACGTTAAATAGTTTCTTTCCCCCACCTAGAGAGCCGTACGATGCTCGAAACGAAGCAAAACGAGACTTCCTCCCACTTTCTCAATTCTGCCCTACGCGATTCTCGGGACTCGGAGCTTCCGAAAATTCACCTAAGTGTCACATTACAAAGAACACATTACTACGAGTTCATATTCGAAAACGGAATTGAATTTCGACAAACGAAATGAAAGATATTACGAGAAACATAACGAACGAAGTTTCGACATAAAAGAGGATGATTTACCTTCACTTTTAGAAGAAAAGGAGAAGATAACAAGATAGATATCCTCTCTACGATCACAACCACGTACTCCATTTTGTGATTGGACGATCGAAACTCTCACACTCTTAGCTAGAAGCTCTACTCTCTCTAAAACTTCTCTCTCTCTCTCTAAGACTCCCCTCTCTGTTTCTCAGTTTTCTCTCAACTCACTGCTCTCTGCTCTTTCTCTTATGGCTTAAGTGACTTATGTCACTTAAGCCATTATATTTTGCTGAAATTCATGCTAGCGCTCGAGCGTTGGAAACCTAGCGCTCAAGCGTTCCATCGCTTGAGCGTTGGCTTTTCTACGCTCGAGCGTTGGAGGGCTGGTGGACCGCCGCGCCAAGCAACCAATCCTGGAGTGCCACGTCAGCCCTGATTGACACATGGCAAGTCAAAGCATGGCCCTAGTCTGTTGACTTGGGCGCTTGAGCGTGGATACTCCCACGCTCGAGCGTTGACTTCTGACAAAAAGTCAACTCTTTACGTTCAGGGTCCGTTCGACGTCCGATTGCACTCAAATTTGAGATATCGGCTCATTAGGACCTAATAAACAACCAAAAACATCAAAAAGGCCTAATCTCATCTCTAACTCCAAAATTCTTATTTCACACTCAGACGTCTCAAGGACGCTCACCGGGAAAACCCTAATTAGTCTCTATGCCTCAAACTCACCCGAAAAAGCCGCGTACTTAACATGCAAGGGTTTCTAAACCTCAAACAACATCTCAACTATGTATTTCAAGTCCTAACCCTAAACCTCATATGTAAACCACACATAAAATCACGGATGTTACATGAAGCAATGAGAACTGTAGTGGATTTAATCAACGTTTCTCCTTCTGTGCCACTAGATGGTGATGTTCCAAACAGAGTATGGACAGGGAAAGATGTCTCTTATAGTCATTTGAGAGTGTTTGGCTGCATGACTTTTGTTCACATTCCAAGAGATGAGAGGTCCAAGCTTGATGGAAAATCCAAACAGTATGTCTTCTTGGGTTATAGTCATGAAGAGTTTGGTTATAGACTCTGGGATCCAGCTGACAGAAAAATTATTAGAAGTCGATATGTGATATTTCTTGAAGACCAAACCATTGAAGATTTTGAGAAAGCTGAGAAACAGAAGCTGGTTGCCAGAAGTTATATTGCTGTTGTGCCTGAACCTCCTACTGGAACTTTTGTTGATGGGGGTGATATACAGGAAGATGATGGGAATGCAAGTGATGACCCTAAACCTTACCATGATAAACCAGTTGAAGAGGTTCCATTTGAGCCACCCGTTGAGCCTCAGTTGAGAAGATCTACTAGAGAGGGTCATGCTTCCCAACGATACACTCCACATGAGTATGTGATGATCACTGATGGTGGAGAGCTAGAAATCTATGAAGAGGCTATTGTAAATGTACACAAGAAAGAGTGGTTGAAGGCAATGCAAGAAGAAATGAATTCCTTGCATGAGAATCACACATTTGAATTGGTGAAGTTGCTTAAGGGTAGGAAAGCACTCAAGAACAAGTGGGTGTTCAAGTTGAAATCAGAAGAGAATAGCTCCCAACCAAGGTACAAAGCAAGATTGGTTGTGAAAGGCTTCAATCAGAGGAAAGGTATTGACTTTGAAGAAATTTTCTCACCTGTGGTGAAGATGTCCTCTATTCGAGTTGTGCTTGGATTAGCAACTAGCTTGAACCTAGAGGTTGAACAACTTGATGTGAAGACAACATTCCTTCATGGTGATTTGGAGGAGGAAATTTATATGGAGCAACCTGAAGGCTTCAAGGTCAAAGGAAAAAAGCAGCTTGTGTGCAAGTTGAAGAAAACTTTGTATGGACTCAAGCAAGCATCAAGGCAATGGTACAAGAAATTTGATTCTTTCATGGAGAAACATGGTTATAGTAAAACCACTTCAGATCATTTTGTGTTTGTGAATAAATTCCTTGATGATGATTTTATTTTCCTCTTGCTATATGTGCATGACATGTTGATTGTTGGTCATGACACTAAGAAGATTGATTGTCTGAAGAAAGATTTGAGCAAGTCCATTGCTATGAAGGATTTGGGTCCTGCAAAGCAAATCCTTGGCATGAAAATTACTCGTGATAGGAAGAATGGTAAATTGTGGTTGTCTCAACATAAGTATATCGAGAAGGTATTAGAGCGGTTTAACATGAGCAATTCCAAACCTGTTAGTACTCCACTTGCAAGTCATTTCAAGTTGAGCTCTCAACAATGCCCTACAAGTGAGAAAGACAAAGAAGAGATGAAGAAGGTTCCTTATGCATCCGCGATTGGTAGTTTGATGTATGCTATGGTATGTACAAGGCCCATGCTGTTGGAGTTGTTAGTCATTTTCTCTCTAATCCTGGTAGAGACCACTGGTAAGCAGTGAACTGGATTTTCAGGTATCTCAAAGGAACTTCTAGAGTATGTTTATGCTTTGGGGGTGGTCAACCTGTGTTAGACGGCTACACAGATTCAGATATGGCTGGTGATGTTGATTCTAGAAAATCTACTTCTGGATATTTAATGACTTTTGCAGGGGGAGCGATGTCTTGGCAATCAAGATTACAAAAATGTGTTGCTTTGTCTATCACCGAGGCTGAGTATATTGCCATTACTGAAGCTTCTAAAGAACTTTTGTGGATGCGGAAATTCCTACAAGAGTTAGGCCTCAAGCAAGAGAAGTTTGTGTTATTTTGTGACAGTCAGAGTGCTATCCATCTCAGCAAGAACCCGACTTTTCATTCCAGGTCAAAGCACATTGAGGTGCGGTATCATTGGATACTAGATGCACTAGAGATGAAGGCATTTTCACTTGGAAAGATCCATACTGATGAAAATGGTTCAAATATGATGACAAAGACCTTCCCTATGACAAAGTTGATTTGCTGTAAAAAGAAGGCAAGCTTGGTCGAGCAGTGTCTTCCCACTTGAGTCATGAGGGGGAGATTTGTTGGGTGGCTCACTCCTAAGTGGGTCCCACGTCTTTTTCAAGAAAGAAATGAAAAATAAAGTTGCTAATGGGATCAGAGCCATTGGTTCGTGGCCACTATTCCACTGCAAACTAATATGGTGCCGGGTTCATAAGAAAATTCTTAGTATGCTTCGTGGTTACAGTATCGTCTGATCTTCCACATTAGAAAAGAATTATTCTTGTTGCTGGAAATAAAGTGTGGTAGTGTGAAAGTGCATGTCTAGGAAAGTTCTGGCTAGGAAAGACTTGGTATTTAAGTGTGTCTATCAGTGACCCGCCTCTCTTTCCTGGGAACTTACCTGGTGTACTATTTACGGACTACAGTCATTGTTCCAGTTTATGGCACTGTTCACGGGAATAATTTGGTGTAAAACCATGACAGCAAAATTTGAGATTGAGAAGTTCAATGGGAGTAATTTCTCCCTGTGGAAATTGAAGATAAGGACAATTCTGAGGAATGATAATTGCCTGGACGCAATTGACGGTAGACCCTCAGATATCACTGACCAAAAGTGGAAAAAGATGGATGACAATGCTGTTACCAATTTGCACCTAGCAATGGCAGATTCAGTATTCAAGTATTACGAAAAAGAAGACTGCAAAGGAGATATGGGACACTCTTATTAGATTGTATGAGGTCAAATCTCTTCACACCATAATATTCTTAAAGAGGAGGCTCTACACTCTTCGAATGGGTGAATCCACATCGATGACGAATCACATCAACACTCTAAATACGCTAATTGCTCAGCTCATAGCGTCCGATTTCAAAATAGCAGAAAATGAACCTGCAGAACTTCTACTTCAGAGTTTATCAGAATTGTATGATCAAGTCATCATCAACATCACAAATAATAATGTTGTTGATACTCTACGCTTTGATGATGTTGTCGGTGCAATTCTTGAAGAAGAATTCAGACGCAAGAATAAAGAAGAAATGTCAGAAAGTTTAAAGCAAGCAGAGGCATTAATGGTGATGAGAGGCAGATCAACAGAATGTGGCTCCAGTGGGAGTCAAAATCATGGCAGATCAAAATCTCGAAGAAGGAAGAATCTTAAGTGCTACAATTGTGGCATGGGATTACACTTGAAGAAGGAGTGTTGGCATAACAAGAAGAATGGAGAGAATGGTTCTGAAGCAGCAACATCTCAAGGATGTGTTGCAAGTACCTCAGATGATGGAGAAATCCTATATAGCGAAGCAGCAACCAGTTCTAAAGGCGGAAAACAACTTAATGATATATGGATAATGGATTCGGGCGCGACATGGCACATGACTCCACATCGAGATTGGTTTTGCACTTATGAGCCTCTCTTGGAAGGATTTGTAATCATGGGAAATGATCATGCCTTAGAAATCGCCAAAGTCGGTTCTGTCACCACTTTGAAGAACTTATTGTCCATTGGGCAATTGGATGACCTCGGGTGTAAGATCCATACTGAAGGTGGGATCTTAAAAGTAGTGAAAGGCAATCTTGTGGTGATGAAAGCAGAGAAGATCACAAGTAATCTATACATGCTTTTGGGAGATACGTTGCAAGAGGAAAATGCATCAGTTCACTAATGCAATAAGTGCTTTTTACGGGAACGTTTTACGTCAGTTGACTATATGTTTGACGTTAAAATGAGGCGGTGGCAGTTTTGTAAATATTAAATCACTATTTGCATCAGTTGTTTAATGAACTGACGTTAAAAGAATTATTAACACTTTTAACGTCAGTTGTTTATACAACTAACGTTACAAGTGTTATTTTTACTTCAGTTAAATAAATAACTGACGTAAATAATCCTATATTCCTCTGAAACTCATCCCTATCTTTCTTTCGTTGTCAACTCCCAGCTATTGTCACTCTTAACGCAGATCACTCCATATATAGTGCAGTTTATTTCTAATCTTTTGTTTTAAACAAGTTTATTTTAAATCTTAATTAGCTTGAATTAGTAAACAAATTCTTGTACAAATTAAAATAAATAAACACTTAACATAAAACAAGTTATATGTATAATCAAATCGTATCTCATTGAAGCGATTCATAAGTTACAATTACTTGATTAAAAGGTAAATAATTTCTGCAACATAGCCCTAAAATATAAAAAAGTTTCTACTTCAACGTCATTTTCTTCTCAATCCTGTCCTCAGAAACTCCAATGGATGCATCCCCTCCCTCACTTGAATTCCTTGATGTTCCATCTGAATCCACAGTCACTTGCTGCCAAAGCGGATTGAAAGGGATGACGGGGATGAAATAAAGCGAGGGAATCACATAATGTGATTCACTCAACCTTACCATCCATGTAATGTGATTTACTCAACCTCAGAAGTTTTTTGACCATTAAGACAGAAACCTTTAAGTCTAGGTATAGGAAGAAATAACAAAAGTCTCAAATATGATAGAGCCATATTGTGAAGGAATAGAAAATGCACGAAATATAGAGGAAAAGAAGAGGGTGTATTATAGACTGATATAGAAGAATGGTACTTTATATAGAGAAGAGAGACTACCTGATTTTCTTCAAAACTGATCTATAAACTTAATGCTCATTAAGAGGATTAAGTTACAAGGTGCAAGGGTAAGTAGCACAGTAGTCAAAGGAATGCAGAAACTTATACACTTTTAACGTCAGTTGTCTGCAACAACTGACGTTAAAAGTGTTTTTAAAATAAAAAAATATATTTATTTTTAACGTCAGTTGTTTAATACAACTGACGTTAAATAAATGTCTTTTAACGTCAGTTTTTACAAACAACTGACGTAAAATGTTTTTTTAAAGATGGTTTTTTATTATAACGTTTACACCCGCTCGTCTTTTTCACTTCGCTCAGTACGTCTTTGTTCTTCTCTTTTCATCACGCTCACTCTCACTCTCACTCTCACTTTGCCCTAATCGCAAGCTCCTCTCCACCGCAACCACCGCGAGGGCTTCTTCACCACCACGGTGAGGTACACTCTTAACCCTAACTCTATCTTTCCCGCTCATTCTTTGCAATAACTTGACATCTCTCTTTCCCTTTCCCGCGCACTAACTCTCCTTGTCCCTCTGCTCTCAGTAACCACATCGAACGTTGGCCACCACTCGAGCTCCCCTCCCCACCACCACACGAGCACCTATTTCTGGTGTGTCTTTAGGGCATATTTTTTATTTTTGGTTTTGAGTGTATGTTGAAACTGTAGTCTCTGTAGTTGAAACTTGAGACTGTGAGTTTGAGTTATTTGGAATGTCTCTATTTCTGGTCGTGGGTTTTGTGTTTTCTCTTGTTTTTCTTCTGCTATCATGACCTATTTCAAAATGGGAAGAAATTTAGAGTTGCTTGTAGCATGTGACATCAACAATATATTGCTCATTGGAATTCTGTTTTGTTAATTTATCTTCATCTGGTTATTTCTTTTCTGTCTTAAGAAACCTGAAAATGGTGTAAATTTGAAATAATTTTTAAATGCCTTGCTTGTATATATCATGCTATCTTGATCGATTCATATGGCTTAGTGGTTATAGTACTAGATATAGCAAAAGTCCTAATATGTGTTGTTGCCTGCTTGGTGAGAAGAATGATGTGAGATTACCGTGGAAATTTTATTTTAGGCAGTTAGTCAAATAAGATATACATGATTGACGGGATTTCAAAAACTAGTTTTCAATTAGGATTTCAAAAACTAGTTTTCAATCTCCCGTATTGTCCTTATATTGGATATATGTTTTGTATATCTACAGAACCTATCTAGTTATGGATCGTAGTTGGATGGTTTGTAAGCGCACTAGTGCTGAGTATTTGAAGGGGGTGGGAGAATTTATAGAATTTGCTCAAATGAATGTTCCTAATAGTAATGGAATGTTCTGTTGTCCTTGTGTCAAGTGTTTGAATACGAGGAAATGTACGGTGAAGGATATACGTACTCATTTGATATGTGAAGGGATTTGCTTGAGTTATACAAGATGGATATGGCATGGTGATGTGTTGTTGAGTAGTACGGCAAGTGTCTCCCAAAGTGAGGACGTTGACGTAGATATGGAGGATGATCGAGTAGAGGACATAATCCGTGATATTGGACAAGAATCTTTTCATCGAGCTCATGTGTATGATAGGTTGTGCGGTGATGCGGATAAGCCTTTATATCCAGGGTGTACTACTCTCATACACGGTTGTCGGCGGTGCTAAAATTGGTTTGTGTGAAGGCGAGAAATGGTTGGACCGATAAAAGCTTCACGGAATTGCTTGAAGTGTTGAAAGACTTGCTTCCGGAGGACAACACATTGCTTGACCGTAACTATGAGGCCAATAAGGTATAGTGTCCGATGGGTATGGAGTATAAGAAGATACACGCATGCCCCGATGATTGCATATTGTACACCGGTGTTCATGAAGACAATCACGATTGCCCCAAATGTGGGTTATCACGATACAAAGTGAAGGGTGGTGATGATGATGATGATGATCTTGATGATGTGAGAAAAAAGGGTCCTCCTGCGAAGGTGTTGTGGTATCTTCCAATAATTCCAAGGTTCAAGCGATTGTTTGCCAATGCGAAAGATGCGAAGAATCTTAGATGGCATAATGATGAAAGGAAACGTGATGGAAAGGTTCGTCATCCTGATGATTCTATGCAATGGAAGAATATTGATACTATGTTTCCAGATTTCGCCGATGAGCCAAGAAACCTAAGGCTTGGACTTGCTACGGATGGAATGAATCCTTATGGTAACATGAGTAGTATTCATAGTTCATGGCATGTTCTGTTGATAATTTACAGCCTCCCCCCTTGGTTGTGCATGAAGCGCAAATACATGATGTTGTCTATGATGATTTCGGGCCCAAGGCAACCGGGAAATGACTTAGATGTTTATCTAAGTCCCTTGATTGAAGACTTGAAAATGCTGTGGGTGGAAGGTGTTGATGTAGTTGATGGGTATTCTCATGAGACTTTCAAGCTTCATGCCATGTTATTTTGCACCATCAACGACTTTCCAAAGATACCAGAATTTGTCCGGGTATAGTGTCAAGGGGCATAAAGCATGCCCTATATGTGAAGAAGGCACATGCTACACTCAGTTGCATCATGGAAAGAAGACGATTTACCTTGGGCATCAGAGATTTCTTAGACGTGATCACCCATATCGTAAGATGAAAAAAGCTTTTAATGGATGCCAAGAGACAGAAGAAGCTCCGGTGGCCTTAATTGGAGAGTAGGTTTATCAGAGGGTAAAGGGCATCGATGTTATATTCGGCAAGTCCAAAAAGAAAGGTAAAGCTGCTGATAAAAACATATGGAAGAAGAGGTCGATATTCTTTGATCTTCCATACTGGTGCAAGCCTGATGTCAGACACTACATTGATGTGATGCATGTGGAGAAAAATGTGTGTGATAGTGTGATCGGGTTGCTTCTCAACATTCAGGGCAAGACAAAGGATAGTGTGAATGCTCGTCTCGACCTCGTTGCTATGGGTATACGAGAGCAGTTAACTCCAGTTGTTGAGGATGGTAACCGGACTTATTTGCCGCCGGCATGTCATACTTTGTCAAAAAAAAAAAGAGACAAAGTTTCTGCGGGTGTCTTCAGGGCATCAAAGTTCCACATGGTTACTCTTCAAATATGAAGAGGCTTGTCTCTAGTGATCTTAAATTGGTTGGCTTAAAGTCTCGTGATTGTCACATCTTGATGCAACAACTTCTTCCCATTGCTATTCGTAGTATTGCTCCAAAAAATGTGAGACATGCCATTACTTGATTGTGCTCAATCTTCAATTCTATATGTAGCAAAGTCGTTGACCCCCGTATGTTGGATGACTTGGAAGTTGAGGCTGCTACAATCTTGTGCCAATTGGAGATGTATTTTCCTCCTTCCTTTTTCGACATAATGGTTCACTTAATTGTTCATTTGGTGAGGGAGATTAGATTATGTGGGTCGGTTTTCCTGAGATGGATGTACCCAGTTGAGCGCTACATGAAGATCTTGAAAGGGTACGTGAAGAATCCTCATCGTCCGAAAGCATCTATTGTTCAAAGGTATGTTGCAGAAGAAGCTATTGAGTTTCGTTCGAACTACCTTCATAAAACGGATCCAATAGGGGTTCCTAAGCCTCACCATGATGAGATAAGATGTCAAGGTAAGGGTACACATGGCTTAAGAATTAATAGCAAGGGTCGGGAGGAAGTGCTTCAAGCACATTTGATTGTATTGAACAACATCGATTATGTTCAACCTTTCTTATTTGAACATAAAAGAAAAGTCAATCAAGAAAACCCTTGAATGAGTCAAAGGTGGTTGTTGAACAAGCATAACAAGACTTTCTTACCGTGGTTCAAGGAAGAAATGCTTAAGGATGGTAGTACTGCTTCTGATGACGTAAGATGGCTAGCACGTGGGCCTAGCTTCAACGTCATATGTTGGAGCGGATACGACATCAATAACTTTTCCTTTTATATAAAGGAACAAGATAACAAGAGTACCATGCAAAATAGTGGGGTTATGATCGTTGCCGAAGCAATGCATTTCTCTAGTTCAAAGGACACGAAACCCGTTAAAGCACCGACACCTTACTTTGGATATATTGAAGATATTTGGGTGCTCGATTACACTAAGCTTACGGTGTCGGTTTTTAAATGTAACTGGGTTGATAGTAACGGTGGTGTACAAACCGACGAATTGGGGTTCACATTGGTAGACCTCAACAAGTTAGGTCATATAAATGAGCCTTTCATAATGGCTTCCCAAGCAAAACAAGTGTTCTACATCACTGATCCTTCTAACAAAAGGTTGTCCGTGGTTCTCCAAGGAAAAAGCATGTATAATGGTAGTGATGAAAATCAAGATTCAAATCTTGATATTCCTGAGACTCCTTCTTTTTCAACAAACATGCCTACTATAATCGAGGAGACATAGGTGGACGATGTACATGCCACTCGTGATGATCATCACGAAGGGATATTGATATAGGTAGTTTAAACATAGTATACATTTATTTTTATTTATACTTTTGTATTTATTTTTAGTTATAACCTATTTTAATAAATATGTATTGTTTCTGAACAAGCATACATATGGGTCAGTCGGATGGCCCACATGCACAGGAGGACACTGTAGGGCCTACGCAGGACGATCGCGCCTACGCCTGATTCTAGTGTAAGTTTACATGTTATATACTATCTTTAGTCCTTATTTTTAATGTAAGTTTATAATGTTACAACCCTCTATTTTATCATTTTTTTTGTCCATACAAACATCACAGTCTCAGAGGAAACGGGGTAGAGGAGCCACGACTTTGAAGAAATTAGAGAAGGTCAGGCAAAGCGGACGGAAGCTTGAGGTGTGCTTTGATGCTAATCTAAAGCCCCAGGGACCCCGTGCTAAAGAATTTAAAAAGTGGGTGTTTCTACAAGCGAAGCAGCACGTTAGCATCAACTACAACCATTGGAATGACGTTCCACAGAACGTTAAGGATCAGATTTGGGAGGCTATCACGGTATTTTACCTTTAGATTCTTTTGATTTGCATTATTAGATAATTATCTGAGTTATAATCCATCCAGTTGTTATGTATTTAATGTGTAGGTAGCTTGGACTGTGCCAAATGACGAGGATCATCGTACGAAATGTATGAAAATGGCATCAAAGCGTTGGAATGGGTTCAAGCATGATCTTACCAGGTACTATGTATCTGGGAAGAAGCGGCTTGATAAGATGTTCTCGGATTATCCCTGGATTGATAAGGATACTTGGGATATGTTAGCTAGGAGTCGACAGGATAAAGAATTTCAAGATGGTTGATTAAGTTAATTTTGTATACTTCTTATAGATCATTTAACTGTATTTAATTATGTGTTTTTGTTTGAATAGGCTAAGGCAGAGAAAGGTAGGCAGAATCAGGCGAAGAACGTCCACCGCCACACCATGTCTCAGGGTGGGTACGAGATTCGGATCGAGGAGATGATGGCGGATAGGCTGAGGGTGAAGTAGGAAGAGCACGCTGCTAGGATAGAAATAGGAGAGGTGCCTGAGGGCACACCATTAAGTCCTCCGTCGGACATCGACCGCAAGGATGTCTGGTTAGCCGGCCACATGACAAAGACATGATCTTTGATGCCACTCGCGAAGTGGCAGATAAGATTGTAAGTAAATAATTAACTTCATTTCAATTGATATTTGTATAGATATTTTTAACACTTTTCACTTGCACGTTTTTTCATTTCTTCATTGTAGATGGATGTTAAAGCACAATGCTCCCAGGGCTCATTCGTCCCTTCTGGACGGCGGGACGTCTTGATGACTGCTCTAGGCAAGAAAGACCATCCTGGTCGGGTTACCGGTGTTCCTGGGAACGTGACCATCAGAGAATATTATGGCAAGTCTGCTTCACGAAAGCGGGTCATTGATGAGGCATTAATTTTGGAATCCATGACTCAGCAGCTCATCTCTAACCCTACTATTACAACGCATCTAATAAAACCTTGCTATCCAACCCAAAATTCAAGCAGGCGCTTGCTAGAGAGCTTTCCTCCGTCGGTTCATCCCAGGACATCGCATGACTTGCCAACCCTTCACATGTGAGCACAAAAGAGAGTTATAGTAGGGAACATGTGGAGGACGATGAGTTGGCAGCTAGGGAGCGGGAGTTGGACGTCCAACGCCGTGAGCTTGAGTTGGAAATGCAAAGGCGTGACCTTGAGTTGGACTTCAAACGCTGTGAGCTCGAAATGGTAACAAAGCTATGTATTTATTATTAATGTCCAAATTAGTCAAATAATTACTTGTGTTTTTTTTTTAATTATCAACAACTTATCTATTTTATTTTTCCTAAATTGAAGGCCAAGTCGACGTCGGTGTCGGTGTCGCTGTCACCTGTCACTCGTTTGTTCTCACTTGGTGAGGATTATGACTTTGAGAGTTTTGAATGTCCATTGGAGCACGATGGATGGGTGGCACGCCCAAATCAACAGAGGATATTTTCCTTCTGTGGTGAAGATCTCTGGC
Organism: Sophora flavescens; assembly: GCA_030762895.1. Classification (NCBI taxonomy): domain Eukaryota; kingdom Viridiplantae; phylum Streptophyta; class Magnoliopsida; order Fabales; family Fabaceae; genus Sophora; species Sophora flavescens. The sequence continues at coordinate 280,383,373 of CM061062.1, read as the reverse complement.
ACGCCAGTAGAGATAACGTGTGGATGGCCAGCACGGTTTTGAGTCTCTGGTGCACGTAAGTTAATTTTAATTTTATAACTTATTTATTTTTGGTATTTTTCCATTTAATAATTTATTTTAATTTCAATATATATATTATGTAATTAACATTCACACCTTTTCATATCTTAGGTATCTCCATCGTCTTCAGCTTCATAAGGGCATTGCATCAGTTTACGGCTTCTTAGATCCGTCAATCCTTAAGCCTCAATTCTTTGATGGCGATGCATTTAGTAAATACTTAGGGAACTTGATGGGAGATAATCGGAAAGAATTATATCTGGCTCCCTACTGTATGAATAATCATTGGCAGTTGTTCGTACTTCACCCGTCTAGGCATACTGTCATATTCTTCTGCTCTCTGCACCAAAACCCGCCACAGGAGGTGGTGGAAGCTGTAAATACGTAAGTAACTAATCTTCAATTTAATTTAAGTTTTAATATCAGTTGTTTTTAGTTTATTACACACATGATATATGAATTTGTTAATTGACATGATTATTTGTTTATGATAGCGCGCTGAAGGCGAGTAGCATAAGTTGCGCCAACGGGAGAAGTAGGACTTCTAAGGCTAAAGGAAATCCTGAATGGATCATCCTCAAGGTTGGTAGTTTATTTATCCAATAATTAATATTATAATTACTAATTTATATGTATATTTAACTGACATTGAAATTAATTTTATTTGTAGTCTCGATTTCAACCTGACGGGTGGTCGTGCGGCTATTATGTGATGCTTCATATGCTGAACATAGTCTCTGCATCTATTACGGATGGATGGAAGAAGGTAATATTTAAACAACTTGTTAAAGTATATATTATAGTTTTGGTGATGACTTGCGTCAATGTTATTGTTATTATTTGAACCTGTGTAGGCATTTAACAACCAATTGCCTCTTCAAAAAGATGAGTTTAGAGACTTGAGGATGCACTTGGCAGAATTCTTCTTCAAGTATGCAGCTGAAAAAGGAATTGACAAGATACCTCCGCAATACTTAGATAAATAGTTTTTTTGTTAGACTTTAGAAACTAATTAATAACATATATATATATATATATATATATATATATATATATATATATATATAATAAGATTGGTAGTTTTGTTTTTAGACATTAGAGACTAAAATTTATATATATACTTGTAGATAGTTATGTTTTTCCTATACATGGGTTTTGGTTTTAAGTCCCCCCATTGTTCCTTTGTATATTTCTTTTCTTTTTGTTAATATTGAAATTTAAGGGTAGTGTTTGCAATTCTGTAATGTGTGTGATATTCTGTGTTACTGAGATATTTACTGAATGCGGGGATAGCTGAGGGGAGTGATATTTTTAAACTGAATTTAAAAAAAAAATCTATTAACGTCAGTTCTATCAAACAACTGACGTTAATAATATTTTATAAAATATACAATACACTATTAACGTCAGTTGTATTAGGAAACTGACGTTAAAAATAAAACATGTAACGTTAGTTCTTTAACAGAACTGACGTTAGTTTGAACAACATTAACGTCAGTTGTATTAAAGAACTGACGTTAATAGTTTTATATTTAACGTCAGTTGTTTAAACAACTGACGTTAAAATATTAACTATTAACGTCAGCTGTATTTACGTCAGACAATATTCTGACGTATAAAATCAATTTTAACTGACGTAAAAAGCACTTATTTCACTAATCTTTCTGATGAGCTCTGTTGGTCAATGGATTCAGCAGTATCTTCTAAACCAACAGCAGTGGCAATATGACCAAGTTCTTCAGCAACAGGTTCATCTGTGATAGGCTTTGAAGTAGGTGGGGGTTTCACCGAGATTTCCTTTGCCCATCTAATGGGGTAGATGAATTCCACATTCCTACTGTTTATAGGAAGTCCCCAGAGGTCTTTATAGATCATATGTCTAAAGCGTGAAAGATGGTTCTTTGGTGCAGTGGATAATGTGAGTCTTCCAAAATTCAGCAGCTCTATGTTCATTGATAAACTCAATGGATTCAATATGCAGAAGGAAATCCAGCATTGAGTAGTCAATGGTTTCTTGGTCCAGATCAAGCAATGTTGATTCAGCTTTAGGCATCACTCCCTTGAATCTTCTATTTTTCAAGTCCTTGTCCTTATTTAGATCTAGCATTGGCAGTCTTGGACAGGTCTTGTAAAGCATTACTCCAATTCTGGTTGCTTCATTATGCCTCAGCCAGGATGAAGGGACAAAATGTGCGACTCTATCAACCCTTAAATGACTGAATTCCAACTTCAGTATTTCATAGTAGAGCTGATCCAGAAAGAAGTCAGAGGCCCTCCCATAGACTCTGGGATGCTCAAAAGACACCCATTTTGTGTCCCTTAGCATGATCATGGGGACATGCTTAGAAGATCTCTCTCCCCTCTCAGGAATGGTAGGAAGATTTTTCCTTTTGGGGTCAGTCTCCCAAACAGGTATGATGTGTCTCTCAACTCCATTAGTGAGTGGTATGAAAGGAGGAGTTTTGACAAGGTTAGGGTAAATTTTTCTGGGGGGGAATTTGGTTAAGGGTAGGTGAGTGACTAATGGCCCTAAATTATTGTGCATTTGAGAAGGCACATTTTTTATTAATGTACACTCTGGATGAGGTAGGTAAAGGGGTTCAACATATGGGCTGATTTCTTCCTCATACTCAGGTAGAGTATACCATCTGGTTGGAATGTGTTCAGTTTCAGGTTGGTGAAAATGAAACAGAATTTTCCATTCCCTTTTTACCTTGGCCCAATCCTCATATTTGCCATTATAAAGGACAGAAGTTGGGGTGAAAGGAAATAAGATTCTCAAGGGTTTGGGGAAAGGAGCACCACGGGAAATGTCATCATCTGGTTGATTTAACCAGGGATCATCGGCATGGATAATATGTTGAAATTGTGAAGTGGCTATTTGTGTTGGTTGGAGTGAAGGGGGTGAGGGAGTGTATACATCATTTGGATTGGAGACAGGCACATCATCTATCCTAGGTTCTAAACTAGACACTAGGGCATCTACTGCTATTTGAAAATGATCATTAGCAGAGATGGTTACCTTAGAAGACTTAGTTGATCTAGCTTTTCTTACTGGTTGCCTTCTGGGTTTTGTTGGAATAGGCATAACGGCCTCAGCAGCAGCAACAGAGGTCTTCTGCTTCTTTAGAATTGAACAGATATGAATGTTGTCCTCATCAGCTTCCTCATCTTCATTGTGAAAGAAGATAACTTTTCTTTGCTTCTTTGCAGCAGGGGCATCAGAAGGTTCCCTGATAACAATGCCATCCGCAGGTCTCTTGGGAGCAGGCTTCCTTGTAGCAGTGGTCTTTTGCCTAGTTACCCTTTTAACTCCTAGGACTTCAACATTGTTTTGTTCCACCATCTCTTCTTTAGCCTTCATTAACTCCTCAGTCTTGGCCATTGCAGCAGTAGCATAGGTACTGAGGTTCATATTGGCTATATTCATCGTTCCAAAGTCTGCAACAGACATTGGTTTTTCAGTCAATAACCTAGATTACTCCTCAGGGGTCTTTATTTGTAGCAAGAATCTCATGAATTCCTTGAGCCTTGAAAATCTTGGAGAGAAGATGGCAAAAAGGAAGTGCAGAGAGTCTTTTCTTATTCATCCACTACTACAAAAAAGGGCTTCAATAGAAAACATTCAATAGTGTTTTAATAAGAAACGCTACTTAAAAATAGACGGAAGGCTTTTAATAGCGTTTTTTCAAGGAAGCGCTATTTATTCCTTATCCTAAGACAGCGCTCCCTAAAGGAAGCGCTATTGAATGTTTATGGATAGGAATAGGTAGCGCTTCCTTGAAGAAGCGCTATCTTAGAGTAATGAATAGATAGTGTTTCCCCAAGGGAGCTCTATCTATTCCTTATCAAAGATAGCATTTCTCTGAGTAAACGCTATCTATTTCTTTCCAAAAATAAAAAACCCGTTCCCTCGATCCCACTCAAACTTTCCTGATAAAATCCTTGTTCCTTAACTCCATTTTTTTCTCCTGTTCCTCTGCATTCTTCTTGCTTACTTTTCTGCGTTTTTTCCCCCTTTCATTATTCATTTCAAAACCCTAGAAAATTTCTTGCACAATCTTTGCCACTTCATCCTTCCCCCAAGTTGAAGATCGACAGAGAAACTTTTTTTTTCTCTGCTCTCAGATCTAGTTTGTCGCCTCGTCTCCATTAACGGTGCCACCACACAGGTTAGTGTTTTTCGCATCACCGGATCTCAGATTCGCTACACGGTTCGTTTTTCTTCAGCTTCGCACTCGATCGGTTTCTTCCTTCTCGATTCGGTGTCGGTGCAGTTCTTTGTGGACGAAAATGATGCAGATATGGTTTCTGCATTTTGATCCTTTGTCCCATAGGAATGGCGTTTTCTGGTGGCGTTTTCTTGCTGGAGACTTGACCGTGTCAAAAGTTCTTCAGCCTCTCAAATCCGATTTTGCCGCTGATCTTTCCCTCTCTTTGATTGCGATCTGTTCTTATTCGGATCTGGTTTTTCCATGTTTACTGGTTCGCATCATTCTCTTGATCAGGTTGGAGACGCCATTGCCAATGAAAGCTGGTTCCGATTTGGTTTTTGATGGAGTTTCTTGGCACTTCGTGGTCCTTTCTTTTGTTTCTGGTATGACAGATCTGGTATGTGGTTCGATGTTCTTCCATTGGAGCAGGTGTCACCATCTCGATCCCAGCATCCTACCCTGAGTATGGTGCTGGGATGTGTGAAACTGAGTTGTTGTGGTGAGGTTTATTATTATCTACATTTACTTTATTTTAGTTTTCAGTTAAAGATTGAGAGTTAACATTTGGTGTGTATCTGTTATTCAATTCCATTCTCCCTTTATTCAATGGTGGAAGAACCATGAGTTCTGCAACTGGCAGTGCCACTCCTTGCTCTGGACCTAAAACAGTTGGAAGATGGTTGAAATAAAGAAGAGAGAAAAAGAAAGAAGAAAACAGAACCCACAATGCTCAACTACACGCTGCTATTTATGTGGCTGCAGTGGCATCTGTTGTTGCAGCCATCACGGTGTTGACGGATCTGGGCAAGTATACCCAGTCGTGCAGTAATACGGTGGTGAGACCGTTTTATCGTTCCCATAAGGACTGCGACAAGTACTAGCATGTACCGAATCAATTACTATTCAAGCTGATAATTGGATTGAAGAGAGTTCTATAGTAATTATCAAGCCCAAAACAACAAAAGAAAAGGAAAAGTTCTTTGAGGATTTCTATCGAACACTTGGGAGGCAGAGATTAGGATTCTTCAAATATATATAATATGTTGGGATTAGGTTCACTCAACTTCATCCCCATGCAATGAAATGACTAACAAACAGTTTCTACTTCAATTATGACAATCAATCCACTAAATTACTCAAGCCCCGATTCCTCGGATAACAAGAGCCTAAATCCACTAATAGACCCTAATTCCTTAGGTGGCCTAGATTAATGAATTTGCATTATGATTAGGGATTACACGATTGCTAATAAACCTAAATATATCCCTAGATACAAGGTTTACCAGGTAATTGATTTCAATTCCGGTTCTAATACGAATTTCCCAATTGCATATCAAAACACTAATCGAGTCATGGGGGTGCTAGACACAACAAGCATTAAGCATAGAAAATCAATCACTCATACAGAAGTAAAAACTGTATTACAAGATCAAATCAAATACATGGGTAATTCAGAGAGAGCTACACCTAACCCCAACAATGGGTGTTTAGCTACACATCATCAAAGTAAAAGGGAAAAGAAAAGATACTGAGATGAAGGAAGGGAAGAACTCCATGGAAGGATGCACCCAGCCACAGCAGCAGAAATTGCGTTTTTTAGGGTTTCTTGGCCGCCTCCTTTCCTGCAAATCAATCCCCCCCCACAATTCTGCCCTAAAACAGCATATAACAGGGGTTCTGGGTTTCGTGCGCTCGCGGGGCGAGACGTAGCTCGCGAGGCGAATGTTAAAAATCTGGTCTTCAGAGATTGGATCTCTCGCAAGGCGATACCGAAAGGGAGACATATCTGGCACAGTCAGGCCTTCAGGCTCGCGATGCGAGATGGTGACTCGCGAGGCGAGACAGAAAGGCAGACTGTTGTTGTTCAACTGGTCTTCAGGCTCGCGTGGCGAGATCCAGTCTCGCGAGGCGAAGCTTCAGAATTCTGCTTGGCTCAATTTCTTCTCTTTTCGGGCTCTATCTTCATCCAAGCTTCATCATGGCCAAATCTTGGGCAATTAATCATAAATTCCTGCAAAACAACGCACAAAACCACCTTATCTGTTCCAAAGGAAAAACTAACCAAAATAAAACTAAAATGGCCTAACTATATGCAAATGCATGCAGAAATGTACATGGAAAATGAGGTGAAATCACACTCATCACACAGCAACAGCATCTGCAACCAATAAGGATGAGAAGATGGCCAAGACAGACATGGCTGTGGCTTCTGCAGCCACATTAGTTGCTGCACAGTGTGTTGAAGCTGCTGAAGCAATGGGAGCTGAAAGAGAACACCTTGCTTCTATGGTTAGCTCTACTGTCAATGTCCAATCTGATGATGATATCACGACTCTTACAGCTACAGCTGCCACCGGTAGAGTTTTATACATTCATTAAGCACTCATGTCATATAACACTGAATAATTTTCCTTATAGAGAAGAAACTATTTAAGCTAATGCTCTTAACCATCTTTGTAAGTTGTTTCAATAGTTTAGAATCAATTAGGATATATAGTTTCACTGTTGATCAGTCCCTCGGTACTATAAGGATAACACTAGACTTAGTAAATTAGTAATAGTCATGTTTTGTAATTTGTGTTTCCTTATGTTGCCACTTGAGGGATATGGTTCTTTTATGTATGCAGCTCTAAGAGGGGCAGCAACCTTGAAAGCAAGAGCATTAAAAGAGGTCTGGAATATTAGTACAGTGACACCACTAGAGAGAGGCATAGGGATTGGACTATGTGGTAAAGGCAATAACAGTAATTCTAGCACCAGTGATAGTGGGGAGATTGTTGATGGAGAAAATTTTCTAGGTGCCTGCAGTCAGGAGCTCCTTGCTAGGGGAAGTGAATTGCTCAAACGAACCCGTAAAGGTAATGTACTGATGTCAAAATCAAATGCAGTTACATATTAGCACTAACTATGAATCTTCTCTCTCGATTGCATCCATTTTGGTTAATGCTGTAAGTGATCTTCACTGGAAAATAGTTTCTGTCTATATACATCGATCGGGCCAGGTAATTTTTTTTTGCAAAGATTCATATTAATTAGATGGAAAAGGATACTTGTGCACTCATCAAAATGCTTAAAAACATTTTCAGGTGATGCTGAAAATGAAAAGCAAACATGTTGCAGGAACCATTACTAAAAAGAAAAGGAGTAAGTTGGCATTAGCTTCATGACTTTATTTTGCTTGTGTAGAGGCTTCATGACCATAAAATTTTAAAACAACTCATAACTTATTTTCTTAAACTTGCAGACATTGTGTTGGAGGTGCACGAATTTACCAGCATGGCCAGGAAGGCATCTGTTTGATGATGGTGAAAAAAGAGAGTATTTTGGATTGAAGACAGAATCAAGGGGGATTGTGGAGTTTGAATGTAGAAGTCAAAGGGAATATGATATCTGGACTCGAGGGGTTTCAAGACTTCTTTCCATTATTGTGTTAAAGAACTGACGTTAATAGTTTTATATTTAACGTCAATTGTTTAAACAACTGACGTTAAAATATTAACTATTAACGTCAGCTGTATTTACGTCAGACAATATTCTGACGTATAAAATCAATTTTAACTGACCTAAAAAGCACTTATTGCACTAGTGGTTGTAGCAGCGAGGCAAGAAGAAACAACAATGATGTGGCATTGCAGACTAGGCCATATGTCGGAACGTGGCTTGGAAGTCCTTGCAGAACCTAATCTCCTGCCCGGGCTCAAGACAGTGAATTTACCTTTCTGTGAGCACTGTGTGATGAGTAAGCAGCATAGATTGAAGTTTGCTAGAGTAACTACTAAAAGCAAACACATACTGGACTTGATCCATTCTGATGTGTGGGAATCACCGAAAATATCTCTGGGAGGAGCAAAATATTTTGTGTCATTCATTGATGAATATTCCAGAAGATTGTGGGTGTACCCAATCAAGAAGAAGTCAGATGTGTTTCCAGTATTCAAGGAGTTCAAAGCACAAGTAGAGCTTGAAACTGGTAAAAGAATTAAGTGCTTAAGGACTGACAATGGAGGAGAATATGTAGATGGCGATTTTCTGGCATTTTGCATACAAGAGGGTATTGTAAGACAATTCACAGTTACACATACACCTCAACAAAATGGTGTAGCAGAGCGGATGAACAAAACTTTGCTAGATAGAACAAGAGCCATGCTGAGAACAGCGGGAGTGGCCAAAGCTTTCTGGGCAGAAGCAGTTAAAACTGCTTGTTACGTGATAAATCGATCACCATCAACAGTGATTGGTTTGAAGACACCAATGGAGATGTAGAAAGGAAAGCCAACTGATTATTCTTCTCTACATATGTTCGGATGTTCTGTGTACGTAATTTACAACTCCCAAGAAAGAACAAAGATGGATCCAAAATCCAGGAAATGTATATTCTTTGGGTATGCTGACGGTGTTAAGGGGTATCGCCTGTGGGATACCACTGCCCGCAAGGTTGTTGTCAGCAGGGATGTCGTCTTTGCAGAAAATGAACTGCAAAGTGAGCAGAAAAATGACAGCACTACCAAAGAAACTACTGCAGGTCAGATAGATAGAAAGTCTGGAGAATATGATTCTTCTGAGGCAGAACCAGGGCATGAGGAACGAGTACCAAATGAGGCCAATGATACAGAAGTTCAGCGATCGTCACACCAAACAAGAACACCATCTTAACACTCAAACTATGTTATGGCAAGCCATGATGCATATTGTCTTCTAACAGAAGAAGGGGAGCCATCAACCTTTGAGGAGGCTGTAAGAAGTCCGGATGTTTCTCAGATGACAGCAATGCATGAAGAAATGGAATCCTTGCCTAGGAACAACACATGGGAACTTGTTGAACTTCCAAAGGGTCGGAAATCCATCGGAAACAAATGGGTCTATAAGATCAAATGATATGGAAATGATCAAGTGGAAAGGTATCGTGCCAGACTGGTGGTTAAATGATATGCTCAGAAAGAAGGTATAGACTTCAACGAGATATTTTCTCCAGTTGTCAAACTTACTACTATCAGAGTAGTGTTGGCTAGGTGTGCTGCATTTGATTCACATCTTGAACAGTTGGATGTAATGACTGTTTTTCTTCATGGAGAACTTGAAGAAGAAATTTATATGTTCCCTCCCGATAGATTCACTGGAGTTTCACAATACATATTCTGGGGAAAGGGGTATGGCGTGTAGAAGGATCCGAAGTTTGGCATCATTTGAGTCCCCTGGGGTCCATAATGTAGGGTGTATTGTGGAGTTTTTGGATTGGCAGAAAGTGTCACTGTCGGGGTGTTACCATCATTAGGGTTGACAGTTTGTGTTTGTGGCACCTCGACAGCATCGATGGGGGATTGTGTCTGAGTAGTATGTTCAGAGTTTTGAATGCCATCTTGTGGGCTGGGGGCCGTTGGTGGAACAAATCCACGAGGTATGCCGTATGGGGGATTATTCGGGTCAAATGAAAGATGGGTTTGGTTGCTTTGATAAACGGTGAGAGGCATCATGACCCCTGGTTGGTTGTAGCCTTGAATAGGAGCCTGAGCAAAACCAGGCGGGATAGGAGGTGTTGTCGGATGTCCTTCGTTTGAGGCTGGAGGGTTCCCCTCTGTGTTCTTTTCCTTCTGTATTGCTTGTAGGATCTCCATCATCTTAGTCATCTGATCCTTGATTTGGCTGACTTCATCCCTGATCTCTTGGACTTCTTCTAGTTCTTCCGCCATGGCTCTTCTCTGTGATCGAGTGCGATAAGGGTGTCTTGGAGCAATTGTTCAAAAACCACACTGTTTTATTTAATAAAAGAAAGAATAAATGAATAAAATCAAAAGAAAGAGCAGAAACCAATTAAACTCCATTTTTGACAGGAAGACCGTCATATACACTTATAGCAAGAATACTCATCCTGCAATCAAATCTAGTGGTATAATTCCCTCTAGCTTGACTGTAGTTGATGTCAAGTCCAAGTGAGAATTCACTCCTCGATAGACCACATCTGTACTAGCAATGTTATTTGTTTGATGATACCCATATTTTTACGCAGAAAACACATCGTTTTTAGGGTAAAAATATAGTTGATGAAGTATCTAAGAGAGAATTCACTCCTCGATAGATATCATCTGGAAAAAGAGCATTCTACAAAAATTGATGAAAACTTCCATTTCATTAGATGAATATTGCAATACAAACATAAGTCTTTGTTCAAATAGAAAAACAATACATCGAGAGTTTTCATATTTCTAAATCCATCTTCGGGGACCGCAAAATACTATGTCAAGAGATTCATCTTCTTTTTCCTGAATCCCATTGCAAGCTTCCCAAAATGCTTGAAGAACTCAGTAACCTCTGGTGGTATCTAGAGGAAAGGGTTCTTGTAAACCTGAATTGATACTTCTTCAAATCGCTCCACCAACTGGGAAGTGTGATATTGAATTCTACCAATCATGTCTTCATATTTTCCTCTCCATGCTTCCCTTTCATAGATTACATCCCTCACAACCAATTTCCATCCCTTTACTCATTTTGCGTGACATTGAGCTCCTCTTTCATTTTCTTGCATTATGGTCCTGAGCCAATTTTCCCTTTCATTAGCTTCTGCTAATAATTGACGATATCTGGCATCTTCATTCCATCCTCGATCAGAGTAAAGTTCGGTTTGGGCCAAGGATTCTTATAGAGATTCAACTATCTCCTTTAGTATCTGTATTGTTTCGACATGAATCCCTACGTCCCACTCAAGCTCTTCTTTCTTCTTCAGAATTCTGACTAGTGTATTTTCTTGACACTCCACCTTTGCTTGCAACTCTTGAATCTCTGCTTCTTTTTCCTTTCTTGCCCTTTTCATACGACATGGGGCTTCGTAGGAATAGGCACATTCACCTCTCAAATTCTCGATTTGTAAATTCAGCTTTTGCACCTGGCTTTGGAGTTTGACAATAGTTATTTCTGCAACTTGGTTCTTTTCATCCAAAACCTCCATCTGGGCTTTTAAAACTTCAATTTTTTTTCAGCATTTGATCTTCTGTAAAAGGATTGTTTTCAGCACTGGGCGGGGGTTCTGGTTTTGAAGGACAACCCCTTCTTGCCTCTCTCCATGCTTCATATCTTTTTGTTCGAGCAATGATCCACCTTCCTAACTCATCATGCCCTTTTATGTGAATATTGTCCCATGCTGACCTTATTGCCATTGTCTGACTCTTGATGCTTTCACATTCTTGATATAGGAAATATGCTCCGCCAAGCAGCTCTTTTGGGGGTTCATCTTGTGTCCACCTGAGTTGGCACATTACTAGAGTTGGTGAATATGACACACATCCTCTGGGTCCCATCAATGGGACATTCGGGAAATTTCCACAACTGAATATAACTGAATCTCCATTGTACCATGGGCACATCCATCTAAATGAATGTGAGTCGACCTGATCAAACTCTTGTTTCCATTCATATAGCTTGCGTGACTTTAGCGGCATGCGAATGAATCCTTTCAATGGGTCATCTATTCTATCAATTTTATCACCAGCATACAAGTGAGTCATAATCCAAACATATAACATTGGTGCACAACATCACAACTTTCCTTGTTGATTCTGATGACAAACTTGTAGTGAGAGAAAAGTTTCAGCTAAGATAGCAGGGACTAAATGCACCCCATATTCCTCAACTCTGTAGAAGACGTCCATAGCTGATCGATCAATCACATCCGGAATAAAGGGAAAAAGCACCAGTCCGTAGATAAGGAGAGCCAACAACCTATTAAAAGTAACCCATCGTTGTTGTTGAGCCAACTCCCTAAGGTAACCTTCCAAGAATCGCCTTTTCAAGCCCGTAGTGTTTCCTTTTCCACTTTATCCAATTGTTCTGGTTTAAGTTCCAACAGACTTGCTATCTTCTCATCTGCCACATATTGTCCATAATACAAATAGACACGTGATTCCTTTTGGATAGGCAATCTCAGCATGTAAGCATACTCCTCTATGGTTGGAGTTATATCTAGGTCAGGCAATTCAAAACATCTCAAAGTTGAGTTCCAATATTGAGCAAATGCACTCAGAGCGGGGGCATCCACCGGAATATGTAATAGATCTAGTACCCTCCCGTACTTGTTGTTAAAGTTTGAACGTGCCTTTTCTGACATTTGTTGACTAATTTCCCATAAGCTCTGAACATCATTGAGTGTCACGTCGATCTTGATGCTCTTCTTGGAACTGCTTGCATTGCTAGTACTCTTTTCGATGCCAGGTCCTTCCATTCTTTGCTATAAGATTAATACTCTTCCTGTCATGAAACACAAATAAAGAAAAAATTAGAAATGAAACACAAAAAAAAATGCCTTACACGCTTGATGTTGCATGAGCCCCAGTAGGGTTGGGAACCCCATGTCGGGTATGTTGTCAATGCACTACCTTCACTATGACATGCCGCTTATTAGAAGTGCAATAATATTCGAACATGTCATTCGGGCTTGGAGCGACGATGTGTCGCCCCCATTTTTTTATTTTTTAGAAAGCTTCATAGTAAATATGTATGTGCATGGCAGTTTATGTTTATGATGCCAGGAAAAAAATGGAGAGAGAGAAAGAGTATGCTCCCTTTGTCCTAAATTAGGTAAAACTTAGGGTTGGACAAACTTGAGGTAAGGATCCGATTCATGAATCTAGTCACAAGTAGGGATAAACCCTCTCAATATGACCATCCCATGATATCGGGTACAACTTAAGTGGTGAATCAACAAATATCAGGGAGGTACAAGACCTCTTCAATGACAATGTCGAGACACCATCTAATCCTTGAGTTTTGAGCAAACTCGGGTATAGAGCCAAAAGTGTGTGCAATATGTGATAGTTATGTGTGTGATGGGAGCACACAAACCTTCACAAAAACCCACTAAAATAAAACTACCCCAAACCTGCAAAAGGAACAAACAAAACAAATACAAAAGTTCTCTACCCTAATGCTGCAAGTATATACAAAAGCAGTTATGAAAGCATTAAAAAAAGAAATAAAACAAAAAGGGTAAAACAAATATTTTCAAAGCTGTTAAAAAAAATTTCACAACCAACTATGATAGGCCTAACTCTCAAAAGTCCCCAGTGGAGTCGCCAGCTATCGCGACCGTCCCGTCCGGGAGCCGCGAAAAGAGAAATAAAAACAGAGGAGTCGCCACCAATATTTTATTTGGGAAAATATTTAAAAACCCAATTTTTTAAAGGTAAGCTGGCCTAAAAAAAGAGAAATGAGTCTGAGAGTCGGTTACGAGTAGGGGAGGTGTTAGCATCCCACATCGCCCGTTTAAAAAACGGTACCTCAGGTTAATTGTGCAAAAACATTTTAATAACCTTTTAAATATTTATTTTACCCCAAAAATTAATTACAAGAAAGAATTATTTTTAATTTTTAATATTTTAAATTTTTATTGATTTTTACATTTTTAAATTTATTGTTTATAAAAACTAAATGAGGTTGAACATGGCACATGAGTCCACAGGACAACCTCAAATCTAAGGGACTGAACATGACACCGTGTCCATAGAGCATCTCTAAAAATAGAAAAGTTTAATTATTTTGATTAATTATTTTAACATAAAAAGAGACAAAAAAAAAGAAAAATTTAGATTTGCCTTGATAAGATGATTTATCTTGCTCCTACGTATTCCCGGGTGCGATGGGAAACTCAAAGCCACGTAGTCCTTTAGAAAAGAGTTTGATTGATTGGTTGATTTTAATTTTTTTTTTTTTTTTGAAAAGGAATTGATTTTGAATTTTTTTTAAATTTTTTGTTTTAAAAATTCGATAAACGATGTTTTTATGTTTCTCGTCTTTTGAATTTTTGAAATGAAATTGGTTTTTTGTTTCAAACTTTAAAGGTAATTTTTCTTCTTTGAAAGCAATTCTTGAATTGATTTTATTTTTTATCTTTCAAAATAAAAGGGAAATCCTAAGATCTGGAACTGATCTGGCCTACAAAAAAAATAAAAATAAAAATAGAAAATAAAAAAATAAGAACTTTAGTCCAAAATAAAATTTCTCATAAAAGCCAATGGATTATCCACTTGTTTGGGCATAAAACTAGAAAGCTTGGCCCTTTTATTTTGAAAGAAAATCATTCCCCAGCCTAATCTGTTAGCCCACATAATAAAACATATATCACATAATAATAAGAGATATAAACTATATAGAAAAAAAAAAAAAGTCATCTTCCTCAGTTACCAACAATCAGAGGAGAGGAGAGCAACTCAACAAGGTTGAATGTGAGTGGCGGAGACGAGGCCGGCGGCGGTGCAGATGGATGCACGGTCTGAGGGAAAACGGCGGTGGTCGTCTGGCGCTGTTTGTGGGAAAGCAGCGGTGGGCGTCTGGCTTGGTGGATGAAGGCGTGATGCTAAATGGCGGAGCTCACGGCGGAATGCGGAGTTTGTTTTAGTTTGACTCAGTTGATTGAGTTTGTAGTTTTGGTTCTTTGTGTTGATCCAAAAGATTGGGAGATATAGAGAAAATAAGTATACTAGTTTCGCATTAAGTTATTGGGTGTGGATGCTGCACTGATTAGCTTTTGGATCAGTGTTTCAAAATTTGGAACGCCATTGTTGCATGAGATGAGGTGGTGTTGATCTACTTAGTTTAATTTTACCTTGTTTTTTTACATGAATCACAAGTAACAGGTAATGTTTTTTTTTTAGCATGAGATTTGAACCATCTATTATAATAAGTTAATAACAATATATCTAATGATTCAAAATCATCCTCAATAAAAAAAATTGGGTCGACGCCCATATACCCATAAAACATAATCTTCATGCTAGAATCCACCCCAATCCATTTTAATAGCAAATGTTTCAAACACAATGAGGGCAAAATAACTTACATCATCGTTGTTCTTACATTCTTCAGTTCTTATTCTAGTCTTTCCAACGATATATCATCACTGCAATAACAAGCTAACCAAAATATTTCAAGCTCAAAATTGAAGGAAATGAAACTGAACGATAATAAACTGAAAATAATGTTAGAATTGATATGCTAAGTAGTAAAAAATGGAGACCTTCTTAGATCCGCTTCGAAAGTTAGGTTCCCAAATCGAACGAGATGACGTTGTTTTGTGTATCAAACATTCTTGCTATGTTTGTAGAAAATGTATAATACAATGCGTACTGTCTAATGTCGAATTATTAATTATTATATCATATTAGAAAAAACATAATCAAAATCAAATACAGACTGAGATCTATTTGGATCATCAATTCATCGTGTATTTCTTTCTTTCTGGGTTTCTGTAATGCCAAGCACAAAGCAACTAACGTTGTCGTACTACAAGGCAGTTTCAAAATTGGGTGCTCTTGAGTTTGGGATGGGCTTTCCTTTTTTTAATTTCAGTTTTTAGATAGTAGAAAGTAAAAAAGTCAACAGATGGTAAAAGAGTTAATGCCAAAAATTCATTTTCCTTTCTAAGTTCTATCTGTTATAAATATTTAGATATTACGGTGGACTATATCAATTTGTTATCTTACAATATCTTTAATATTATTATGTATTTACTTTTTATTTATGACTGTTGATTTGGTTCAGGGTTAATGGTCTATTTATCTTTATAAATAGGACCCTAGATTTTATTCTTATACTCACTCAATCAAATCAATATAAAGATCATAGTTTTTTCTTTAAAAACTAGAATTTGAGTCCATCTCTTCTCCCTATCCTCTTTTCTTTTATATCAGCACGATCAAGTCTCTAACGATACAACTTTGATATAAAATTTCAGAAAGAAATTTTTTCCTCTCAATACACTTTAAACACTGCTTTGCTTTTATATATAAACGTGAATTTTCTTTTATTGATCAACACTTCTTTCCCTTTAAACGTTATTGTAGAGTTCGACACAAATTCTTTGTTCATATTTTTATTCATCGAGATTCTTTCACTGTAAGATGTAAACGTGCCTGATACAAATTCTTTGATTTATTTCCCTATACGCTTTTAGTGTAGAGTCTCATATGATCTATAGGATTTTATTGTTTTCTTGATAAATTCCGAAAGAATATATTATTCATGTTAAGTTTGCTGGTAGAGAATATTTGCACTTCAAAAATCTCCTCTGTATTACTTTTCAAATTTGGCATATATATAGCCTAATACAAGTCTAAACAGAGTTAGTTGCAACTAACTAACTGATTAATCCACAACTAACTATTTTAAGCAAGGCATAACTAAAAACTACTAACAAATCCTCCCTTAAACTGACTTGCAACAGGCAGTTTAATCAAACAATCTACACATTCCCAAACAATTCCTAAATTCTGCAAAAGAATCAAGTTTTACTGGTTTAGTCATGCAATCAGCCAGCTGCTCCTGAGTGCCACAATGGACAAGTTCAATGACTCCCTCCTTGCACAGATCACGAAGGAAATGGAACCTTACATCTATGTGCTTGCTTCGGCCATGGAGAGCAGGGTTTTCAGAGAGCTTGATAGTGGAGCTATTATCACACAGAATGGTTGTAGCCTCCCTTTGACTGTGACCAAGTTGTTCCAGTATTCTTTTGAGCCATACACTTCGACATGCACATGAAGCTGCAGCTATAAATTCTGCTTCTGTGGTTGACAGTGTCACAACCGGCTGCTTTTTAGATGACCAAGACACTGCACCTGACCCAAACATAAACACATAACCAGAGGTGCTTTTTCTATCATTCACATCCCCCGCATAGTCACTGTCAGAGTAGGCAATGAGGTTCTCTGTTCCTCCCTTTTTGTACATAATTCCCAACTCCAAGGTTCCCTTTAAGTATCTAAGGATTCTTTTTCTTCCGCCAAGTGCATTTCTCAGAGGCCTCTCCATGTATCTGCTTATCAAGCAGACAGCATACATCAAATCTGGTCTAGTGGCAGTCAAATACATTAAGCTGCCCACCATCTGTTTATAACCTGTAGCATCTACCATCTTTCCATCTTCATCTTTAGAAAGCTTGCACCCTGGGACAATTGGACTTTTCACCATGTTGCTGTTCTCCATTCCAAACCTTTCCAATACTTCTTTTGCATATTTGGTTTGACAAATGAAAATCCCTTTGTCAGTTTGACTTACCTCTATGCATAAGAAGTATCTCATTTTTCCTAGATCGGTCATATCAAATTCCCTTTTCATTGACTCCTTGAATCTTTCAAACATATTTTCATCATTGCCAGTGAAAATGAGATCATCCACATACAAGCTTACAATCAACAATCTATTACCTTCTGCTGTTTTCACAAACAATGTGTGTTCATGAGAGCATTTTTGGAATCCTTCTTTGCTGAAATAGGACTCAATTTTGCTGTACCATGCCCGTGGAGCTTGCCTCAAACCATATAGAGCCTTCTTGAGTTTGTACACCTTGTCTTCCTCTCCCCTTTTCTGATAACCTTGAGGTTGTTCTATAAAGACAACTTCATTCAGCTCACCATGCAGAAAGGCACTCTTGACATCAAGTTGAAACACTCTCCACCTTCTTATTGCAGCAAGGGCCAAAATAGTTCTAATAGTATCCCATCTAGCTACAGGTGAAAACACTTCATTGAAGATGCCATGTTGTTGGGAATACCCTTTTGCAACAAGCCTAGCCTTGTGCTTTTCAATCTTCCCATTCTCATTGTATTTTGTTTTGTAGATCCACTTCACCCCTATCTTCTTGGCATCAGATGGAAGACTTGCTAGTTCCCATGTGTTGTTTCTTTCAATTGCACTAATCTCATTGTCCATGGCCTTCCTCCATACAGTATGCTTTGCTGCCTCCTTATAGGAAACAGGATCTTCTGGAGAGCTAAAGATTGCCAGATTATGCAGTTCATCCTCAGCACATTCAATATCATTTGTTTCATAATCATCAAGCCATGTTGGCCTTCTTCTATTTCTTCTGTCATTTGGTGTTGCTTCATTGTTTGTTTCCTGTTCTGTTTCTGTAATTACTGCAGGAACTGAATTCTCAACTCGACTTTGATTGGTTTCAGTTCCTTTTTCTGCTTCATCATCACTATTTTCAGTCTGCGTATCATTTCCTCTACGTGTTGCCTCTCTTTCCTTCCATGGCCACTTGTCAGATTCAGCAAAGATAACATCTCTGCTGACTATTACTTTCCTTGAAACAGGATCAAGGAGTCTATACGCCTTGGATTCTTCACTTACTCCTAACAAGACACACTTAATGCTCTTGTTATCTAGATTCTTTCTCTGTTGGTCAGGAATATGAACATGAGCAATGCAACCAAATATTCGAAAGTGATGCACAGATGGCTTGACTCCACTCCAAGCCTCCTCAGGTGTAACATCTTGCACTGCTAGGGTGGGGCTTCTATTCAGCACATAGACTGCCCAATTCACTGCTTCTGGCCAAAATTCCTTTGGAACTTCCTTTTGTGCAAGCATGCTTCTCACCATATTCATTATTGTTCTGTTCTTCCTTTCTGCAACACCATTCTGCATTGTGGGGTGTATGCAGCAGTTGAGTTGTCTTTTAATTCCATTTGTGCTGCAGAAATTGTCAAATTCAGTGGAAGTAAACTCTCCTCCTCTATCAGTTCTTAAACAGCATATAGATTTTCCAGACTCCTTTTCAACCATGGCTTTAAATCTTTTAAAAACATCAAGTGCAACAGATTTTTCTGACAAGAAATAAATCCAAGTTTTCCTACTATGGTCATCAATGAAGGTAATGAAGTACCTCTTGTGACTATTTGATTCAGGCTTGATTGGTCCACATATGTCTGAGTGAATCAATTCAAGTGTTTGTGAGGCTCTCCAAGAACTTGCCTTTGGAATGGATTCCCTATGCTGCTTTCCAATCATGCAGTCAGAGCAAACCTGAGATGTCTCCTTCAATCTTGGCAGGCCTTTAACCATTTCCTTCTGAGCCAAGGTCCTTAGACCTTTGATACTGAGGTGTCCATACCTGCAATGCCACAATTGTGTACTGTCTTCACCAGTTACTTGCATACAAGAAGCTGTGATTGCAGGGGCTAGAATTGCAAACATTCTGTTAGATGACATTTTGCTGGAGATTATAAGCCCTTTCTCATCATGATACACACTGCACCTATCATCCTTGAACACAACTGTCAAGTTCTTCTGCTGGAGTTGACCAATGCTCAGAAGGTTGTTTCTCAATTCAAGGATATAATACACATCACTAATTACTTGTATTATCCCATTGATTCTCAGCTTGACACTTCCCTTTCCCATGACCACCATCTTTGAGTTGTCCCCAAGCTTTACTGATTCTCTGAATCTTTCATCAAGATCAAAGAACCATTCTTTGTTTCCACTCATGTGATTACTGCATCCACTATCAAGAAACCATACCTTTGCTTTAGAGGAGTTTTTTTCATCTGAATGTGCCATAAGAAGAAGCTCCTCTTCTTCATTGAATTCTGCAAAATTAACATTCTCCTCCCACTCAGGGCATTCATTTTGGAAATGCCCCAATTTATGACATTTGTAACACTCGACCAGATCTTTATTGAAGGGTTGCCTCCCTCTTCCTCTTCCACCCCGAGAGCCTCCACGACCCCTTCCTCTACTTCCAGTTTTTCCTGTATTTGTGACTTTGAGAGCTTGTTCCTCTTCTTTTTGACCTCTCATTCTCTGCTCATGCACCAACAAACTACTTTGGAGTTCATCAATGGACATAGTGATCACATTGTTGGACTCCTCTATAGAACACACTACATAGTTAAACTTTGATGTCATAGAGCGAAGAATTTTTTCAACAATTACCGATTGCTCCATCCTTTCACCATGGATCTTCATCTTGTTTGCAATTGCAAGAGTCCTTGCAAAATATTCATCAACTGTTTCTCCTTCTTTCATGGAAAGAATCTCAAATTCCTTTCTTAGAGCTTGCAATTGAGCTCTCTTGACCTTTGTGGATCCTTGATATTTCTGTTTCCGAGAATCCCAAATGTCCTTCGTAGTTTCTTTATTCAAGATTGTCTCCAATATTCCCCTATCAATAGCTTGAAAGAGATAGTTCTTACACTTTAGGTCTTTCAGTTTGCTTTCTTCAACTAGCTTCGATTGTTCTTGGTTCGCCCACGGAAGTGTCTTTGGAATTCCATTCTCCACCAAGCTCCAATACTCCTTTGATCGAAGGAGGTTCTCCATCAACATTGCCCAATGATCATAGTGACCATCGAACCATGGAATCGCCGACTGCACAAAGTTGCTATTGTCTGCCATAGCTCTCAGTTTCTTTCTCACTCTTCTCACTTTTACTCACACAGAACACTGCAGTTTCTGTATCAGGACCCTAGATGGAGCTTTGATACCAGCTGTTAAGTTTGCTGGTAGAGAATATTTGCACTTCAAAAATCTCCTCTGTATCACTTTTCAGATTTGGCATATATATAGCCTAATACAAGTCTAAACAGAGTTAGTTGCAACTAACTAACTGATTAATCCACAACTAACTATTTTAAGCAAGGCATAACTAAAAACTACTAACAATTCAAACATTCCTGAAGGAAGGATTGAACAAAACCAATGATATAAATTCATCACTTTTAATAAGTTCCCGAAAAATCTATTATTCAAGCATTCCTGAAGGATTGCACAAAGCCAATGATTTTTCTTGGTAATTGTTCATATGAAAATTTATGGTATAGTTCTTGAAGAGGACCTGATACAAAATTCTTTGATTTATTTCCCTACACGCTTTTAGTGTAGAGTCTCATATTATAGGCTTTTATTGTTTTCTTGATAAATTCCGGAAGAATATATTATTCAAGCATCTTTGAAGGATTGAATAAAGTCAATGATATGATAGGAAGAATCTATTATTCAAGCATCCCTTTTGTGATATAGTTCCTGAAGAGGACTTTTGAATGCTATTGAAATTTAAAAAGTCATTTGATATTGGTATATTTTGAAATAAATTAAAATGATAAAAATAGCATATATGTCTCTCAAGTATGCCCCCAAAACAAAATAGGGGGTGAGGGAAGAGACCGGAAGTTTTTGTCTCCCGCCAAATAATGTGACAACCTTTTGTCCTATGGACACATTATAAGAAAAGACAAAATTATCCTTATATCTTTCTGTTTCTCATCCCACCTTAACGTTCTTACACCAAATCTGGATAGTTAAACTTAATTAATCCAATGGATGGAATTAATATAATTAAAAAATTATAAGAAAATAATGAAGAAGTCACGTGACTATTTTGTTTCTTCTTTCTCTCAACCTCCTTTTTTTTCTTTCTTCTCTGATAGGTTCTTCGCTATTCTATTAGGTCGTTCGACAATGCAGTCGTGCAACAGGCATCGCCGCCACCACTGTGCAGTGGTGCTCATACTTGTTTGGCTTTGTGCTACTATTCCAAGCTTCAATTTCTTCTCTCTAAGATCATGCAATAGACGCCTCCGCTGCCCCAACACGTCGGAGCCACCACTGCGTAGAGGTGCCCATACTCGTTTGACTCTATGCGGCGATTCCAAGCTTGATCCATTGCTTTCCAAGCTTCTTCCTATCTCAATCTCTTTTCTTTACTCACAATCCATCCAAGACCGCAACAAGGTCAGTCAATTTCAATGTGAATTTCAATACCTCTCTATTGCTTTCTTCTTTTGTTTTCCTGATGCATGTGGATTTTGGATCAATTGATAAGCTGTAAATGTTGGGAAAGAAAGGAAAATTCTCAAACTTGGTATTAGTGTTATGGTTATGGATCATTACTGGTATGTGTTGTAAGTTAATCTCACAGAATAATGGATATTAGTAGTATGTGTTGTGACTTTTAAGTTTGGTATTACTTAAGTTATTTTACTTTGTTACTGTGATGGATTGGCATGATGCAGAATGCAGTTATTTGCATTGTATGATCAAGTTTATATGAATAAGATGTTGTCTTTTGCAAATGTAACCATCTTTATCTCTTTCTTTTTTTCTCTAAGCCAGATATGAAGATTACTACTAGAATACTACATTCTAAGTCCAATAAATATACATCATGCAAAACCAGCTAGAATGTTGCTTCCAGCAACTCGAGACAATCTTAGTCCTCTGCACCATGGTTCCACTTTGCTTTATTATAGTAATTTTAAGACCGATAGAAACATTCTAGACCTGTATAATTTACCTAAACAACTCAAGTCTAAAAACCTGCGAATGGCTAAATTATTGAAGACTCACAACCAGGAAAAAAACATTTGACACCACCAGTTTGAACCAGAAAAATAGATTCATCTGGCTAGCATCTTGTCACGGAATAAAATTAGAATCAATTTCAACTAGCAGCTACTTACACCAGAGTACATCACATCAGCAGATTAAACCAGGGAAAGCATAATTACTGTAACAACAGCCTTTAACACAATAATTCACACAATCAATTGATAACCATTTAATTGAGAACAATGTTGCAAATGATATTGAATCATAAAAAATAAATTGAAACAAAAGTATTGTGGTCATTATTTCAAACAAAAGGGAACAAAAACATGGTCCAAACGTGGCGTGGCGTGCATCGACGACGTCTTGTCGTGCTCCGACGAGTCGTGGCATGCTTCGACGGCGGCGTGGCATGGCGTTCTTCGAAGGCGTCAGGGCATGACGTGGGGTGCTTCAACTACCTCGAAACTCCTAAGCAAAGATGAAGGTTTGGCGAAAGAAAGGATCGAGAACGAAGAACTAAATATCAGGAGAAAAAAAAAAACAAGGATAAGGGGTCACATGATTGTTTCTATTTTTTTTATTTTTTAAATTAAAATATTCTAACCCTTTGGATTAATTAAGTTTAACGATGCAGATTTGGTTTAAGTCTTTGGACTTACACCTGATGTCAACGGATCCTATCTCTAATAATATATATAATATTATCATGATTGTAATAATATTATCATAGGATCCAAGGCCAAAATAGATTAGAAAACCAACCCAAAACAGTAATAGCAGAAGGTGGTGGTGGTGATAGTCATAGTAGTAATACAAATACTAAGCCTCGATTTAGCAAAGAAAAACAACAACAAACCAGATAAACAGGTGAAATAATACAGCCTAGTGCCAACTAGCTAGGCTCATAAAAAAGCAAAATACACAAATATGAATTTGAAATATGAAACCAAAGCAACCAATCAACACTTTCAGCTTGCACAAAATCAAAGCAAAACAACATTCAACACCATTGAAAAACCAAAAAACAAAAGAAAAGTACAAAATGATAAGAAGCAGAAGGGTTCACAAAGTTGTTAAACTCCTCCATTAAAGTCTGAAACAAAAACCAGCCATGAAACCACACCATATGATACCAAAGCCTTCTTCATAAAATATCTAACAGAAGAAGAGAATGAAAAACCAGAATAAGAAAAAAAATAGTTTACTAGTAGTAGTTGAAAGTGTTGGAAATAATTCAAATATCAATAATTAGTTGTACTGGTTGTTATTAGTTAGTGTTAGTTACATGATAGTTAGTGTTGATAAGTGAGTTGGTTAGAATAACTAACTATGTGATTCTTGTGGAGCTATGCCATGTACTTGTATAAATACCCTAGTAGCCAAGTGTGAAGTAAATCAGTGAATAAAATCAATTTTCAATTCTTCTCTACGCTTATGAGTTAACTAGTGTTTCATTATTCTCTCTGTGAGTGCATTTGTTCAGTGTAAGTAATTGTGAGATTGAGTGATTCTTGTTCCAACATAAAGCAATGCATGCAGATTCTTTTCTTTAAAGGAATATCAACATAGTTACTCGTTCAGTCAAAAAAAAAAACATGTAGTTACTTTACATTAGAGTTATATTTTTACAACTTACCCTGCCAACAACAAACCAATAATTAAAGGTGTCTCCAGGCAGTAGTATGAGACATTCCGTTACGGCAAAGGCTACAATCCTCCATCGGGCATGTTGAGGATGGGTCCTCCACCCCCTTTCACTTACTACAACCGGTCACCCGGTTCTTTTTTTTTTCAATTAAAAATTAAATAATAAATCACCTCCACCATTTACAGAAATGGAGGTTACTGTACTGTACCCAACCTTCACGGCTTCCTCCAATTAACTTCCTCCGGCGCCGGCATGGAACAACAACCCTGGCCGGTCAGTCCATGATTTCGTTCATGAAGTGTGCAGCAGGCGTGAATTCCGGCAAGCCGTTATCGAAGAAGATGAACTACAACAACAAAACTTATGTCTCTGTTTCTGTTTCCCCTCAACATAAGCATCGAAGTCATGAAATTTGTAATCTTTCCTTCATTAGCGAACTCACCTTCCAGTACTCTCTCTTTCTTCCATTCTCACCTCACAAAACTTAAACAAAAAAATAAAACCCAGTTTTTTAACTTTTAAGGTTGTTCTCTGGTTGTTTTTGACAAAGATTTAATTTTTATATAGGATTAAGATGAGAGGAATAGATAAAGAGGAAGCCAACAGCACCATCAATTTTTTAGAACCAGACAAGCCATTGAAAAAGATAAATTCTTGCTCTTTTCCATTTTCCAATTAGATCCCATATGCAAAATACTTTCCAGTCAAATGATTCGTGTTGTTGATTCCATATTTCCATCGGAATATCAAAGAAAGCATCGAAGCCGCTGGTAAAATCCGACCGAGGTCACTGGATTCCTCTTGCCGGTGAAACCTTCAACTTTGTTTTCTTCGGAGACGACGCGCTCGAGAGGTGTCGGACCATCAAGGTCCCTCCCCCAAACAAACTTTTCATTTGCAACATTAATCATATTATTATTTTTTATTTTCAATTAAACAAAATTTTGATGTTGATCAACGTATGATATTGGGAGTGTCAATTGTAACAAGAAGTGGAAACATTGGAGAGGGAGCTTGGAAGACGATGTCCGGCGGTTGAAGGCTGAGGATGGCTGGAGGGGACAAAGAAACAAAGTTAACTAAATAATAAAATTAATATAACCTGTTAAACAGGTGTCAAGCGAATGATCTCAACCATTCAATATAAATATTATATATCAACGGCTGAGAGGGATGGAGGATTGATCCTCAACATTAAGGAGGCGGGAGGATTGTCCATCAAACCAAGGAGTTCCAATCTGCAATGTACAAAACCACAGACGTAATTAATTATTAGTTTGCAAAAAAAAAAGAGAATAAAATTAGCCACCAAAAGATAAATGATTTTAAGAATAAAAAATAAATGATTTTGTTATAAAATAATTTAGTAATTATTTTTAGTGATTTTAAAGAAAAGCATAAACAAATTTGTGTTTGTTTATAATAAAAAATCATTTTTTTTTAAAAATAGTTAATTATAAAAAATGTTTTTTTTTTCCAAAAGCCAATGTAAGTTACTTTTCTTTGATTTTCATTATTTTTAAAAGAAAAACAAACACATTAAAAGAGTTAAAAAATGATTTTTTTAATAAAATAAACAATAACAAACGCTTCAGGAGAATTTTTTTTGGCTTTGTTTTACAAAAACAGACCAGAACATAGACCCAACATTTAGTAACCAAGTAGATCAGGCTCATACCATCAAACATTAAAAATTTAAAACCAACTTAAACAAAATATATGAAAGAAAGCTGTCAAAGAGAAAATGCTTGATGCTTCTGCTTAATTGTTTATCCATATTACCGACAAGAGACACAAAAAGGGGGCAGCAAGCACGGTGGTGGTGCGTTGATGGAGGACGGCGGCAGTTCGAGCGGATCTGATGGTTCGCGGGACGTGGATGACGACGGGATACGGCTTGAGTGTTGTTGTTGTTGTTTTGTTTGGGGAGATGAGTTGGTAATAGAAGAAGAAAAAATGTAGAAGAAAAGGAATGGTGGAAATGGAGAAGGGAAATAATAGGGTTTTGTTGGGGTCTGTAAGAGGAAGAAGAAGATTGAAGGTGAAGGTGGTTCTGTTTTTGGCTTCTAAAAAATGGTGGTGGGTATTGTGCTAGATATATTGACCATCAAGGGATAAAATGATAAAGAAAGTTGTTGACTATGCCAGCTGTAAAATAGTGGTTGGGGAGTAATAAAGTCAGGTCTTAGTTCAAGTGCCTATTTTCTGTAGTTGTACTTAGTCTGTGTATTCGGGTTGTGTATTTGGGCCTATTACTCTAATTGTAATTAGTTTCTTGTATTTGGGCAATGGACTATTCCTCCTTTTCTCCCCTCTGTTCTGTTACGCTGTTTTAGTGTGTTGTTAGTTTTGTAAAGATAGATTTCCTTTTCTTCGTTTTCAGTTGTTGCCTCTGCTGACCTTATAAATAGCAGAGCCCTCCCTTCTTTTGGATTTAACCCATTTCATTGAAATCAATACAAAGTTTATTCAGTATTTTCAATATGGTATCTCAGAGCAAGAACGATCTTGAGAATGAAGAGAAGAAAGGCTCGCCGGAGAAGCAAGATCATACCTCCGACGAGCCCAAATCTTCCAAGAATTCTTCCGCTAAAAACCCAGCTTACTTTTTGAGCTATTCTGACAACCTAGAAATTCCCCTCATAGCTGCAACGTGATGAGTGTGATTACACATCATATTTCTTTATCATTTTGCATGCATTTTCATATAGAAGTATAAATAAAAATAAATGTATACTAAGTTTAAACAACCTATATCAATATCCCTTCGTGATGTTCATCACGAGTGGCATGTACATCGTCCACCTGTGTCTCATCGATTATAGTAGGCATGTTTGTTGAAAAAGAAGGAGTCTCAGGAATATCAAGATTTGAATCTTGATTTTCATCACTACCATTATACATGCTTTTTCCTTGGAGAACCACGGACAACCTTTTGTTAGAAGGATCAGTGATGTAGAACCCTTGTTTTGCTTGGGAAGCCATTATGAAAGGCTCATTTATATAACCTAATTTGTTGAGGTCTACCAATGTGAACCCCAATTCGTCGGTTTGTACACCACCGTTACTATCAACCCACTTACATTTAAAAACCGGCACCGTAAGCTTAGTGTAATCGAGCACCCAAATATCTTCAATATATCCAAAGTAAGGTCTCGGTGCTTTAACGGGTTTTGTGTCATTTGCACTAGAGAAGTGCATTACTTCGGCCACGATCATAACCCCACTATTTTGCATGGTACTCTTGTTATCTCGTTCCTTTGTATAAAAGGAAAAGTTATTTATGTCGTATCCGCTCCAACATATGACGTTGAAGCTAGGCCCACGTGCTAGCCATCTTATGCTTGTTCAACAACCACCTTTCGCTCATTCGAGGGTTTTCTTGATTGACTTTTCTTTTATGTTCAAATAAGAAAGGCTGAACACAATCGATGTTGTTCAATACATACAAATGTTCTTGAAGCACTTCCTCCCGACCCTTGCTATTAATTCTTAAGCCATGTGTACCCTTACCTTGACATCTGATCTCATCATGACGACTCTTAGGAACCCCTATAGGATCCGTGTTATGAAGGTAGTCCGAACAAAACTCAATAGCTTCTTCTGTAACATACCTTTGAACAATAGATGCTTCCGGACGATGAGGATTCTTCACGTACCCTTTCAAGATCTTCATGTAGCGCTCAACTGGGTACATCCATCTCAGAAAAACCGGCCCACATAATCTAATCTCCCTCACCAAATGAACAATTAAGTGAACCATTATGCCGAAAAAGGAAGGAGGAAAATACATCTCCAATTGGCACAAGATTGTAGCAGCCTGAACTTCCAAGTCATCCAACATACGGGGGTCAATGACTTTGCTACATATAGAATTGAAGAATGAGCACAACCGAGTAATGGCATGTCTCACATTTTTTGGAGCAATACCATGAATAGCAACGGGCAGAAGTTGTTGCATCAAGATGTGACAATCATAAGACTTTAAGCCAACCAATTTAAGACCACTAGAGACAAGCCTCTTCATATTTGAAGAGTAACCATGTGGAACTTTGATGCCCTGAAGACACCCGCAGAAACTTTGTCTATCTTTTTTTGACAAAGTATGACATGCTGGCGGCAAATAAGTCCACTTACCATCCTCAACAACTGGAGCTAACTGCTCTCGTATACCCATAGCAACGAGGTCGAGACGAGCATTGACACCATCCTTTGTCTTGCCCTGAATGTTGAGAAGCGTCCCGATCACACTATCACACACATTTTTCTCCACATGCATCACATCAATGCAGTATCTGACATCAAGCTTGCGCCAGTATGGAAGATCAAAGAATATCGACCTCTTCTTCCATATGTTTTTCTCAGCAGCTTTACCTTTCTTTTTGGACTTGCCGAATATAACATCGATGCCCTTTACCCTCTGATAAACCTGCTCTCCAATTAAGGCCACCGGAGCTTCTTCTGTCTCTTGGCATCCATGAAAAACCTTTTTCATCTTACGATATAGGTGATCACGTCTAAGAAATCTCTGATGACCAAGGTAAACCGTCTTCTTTCCATGATGCAACTGAGTGTAGCATGTGCCTTCTTCACATATAGGGCATGCTTTATGCCCCTTGACACTATACCGGACAAGTTACCGTATGCTGGAAAGTCGTTGATGGTTCAAAATAACATGGCACGAAGCTTGAAAGTCTCATGAGAATACCCGTCAACTACATCAACACCTTCCACCCACAGCGTTTTCAAGTCTTCAATCAAGGGACTTAGATAAACATCTACGTCATTTCCTGGTTGCTTTGGACCCGAAATCATCATAGACAACATCATGTATTTGTGCTTCATGCACAACCAAGGGGGCGGGTTGTAAATTATCAACAGAACAGGCCATGAACTATGAATACTACTCATGTTACCATAAGGATTCATTCCATCCGTAGCAAGTCCAAGCCTTAGGTTTCTTGGCTCATCGGCGAAATCCGGAAACATAGTATCAATATTCTTCCATTGCATAGAATCAGCAGGATGACGAACCTTTCCATCACGTTTCCTCTCATCATTATGCCATCTAAGATTCTTCGCATCTTTTGCATTGGCAAACAATCGCTTGAACCTTGGAATTATTGGAAGATACCACAACACCTTCGCAGGAGGACCCTTTTTTCTCACATCTTCAAGATCATCATCATCATCACCACCCTTCACTTTGTATCGTGATAACCCACATTTGGGGCAATCGTGATTGTCTTCATGAACACCGGTGTACAATATGCAATCATTGGGGCATGTGTGTATCTTCTTATACTCCATACCCATCGGACACAATACCTTCTTGGCCTCATAGTTATGGTCAGGCAATGTGTTGTCCTCTGGAAGCAAGTCTTTCAACACTTCAAGCAATTCCGTGAAGCTTTTATAGGTCCAACCATTTCTCGCCTTCACACAAACCAATTTTAGCACTGTCGACAATCGTGTACGAGTAGTACACCCTGGATATAAAGGCTTATCCTCATCACCGCACAACCTATCATACACATGAGCTCGATGAAAATATTCTTGTCCAATATCACGGATCATGTCCTCTACTCGATCATCCTCCATATCTACGTGAACGTCCTCACTTTGGGAGACACTTGCCGTACTACTCAACAACACATCACCATGCCATATCCATCTTGTATAACTCAATCAAATCCCTTCACAAATCAAATGAGTACGTATATCCTTCACCGTACATTTCCTCATATTCAAACACTTGACACAAGGACAACAGAACATTCCATTACTATTAGGAACATTCCTTTGAGCAAATTCTATAAATTCTCCCACCTGATGAGTGTGATTTCACCTCATTTTTCCATATATATTTCTGCATGCATTGCATATAGTTAGGTCATTTTAGTTTGATTTTGGTTAGTTTTTCCCTTGGAATAGATAAGGTGGTTTTGTGTGTTGTTTTGCAGGAATTTGTGATTAATTGCCTAAGATTTGACCTTGATAAAGCTTGGTTGAAGAGAGAGCATGAAAAGAGAAGAAATTGAGCCAAGCAGAACTTTGAAGTTTCGCCTCGCGAGACTGTATCTCGCCTCGCGAGCCAGAGTACCAGCCAAAGCAGCAACAGGCACCATTTCTGTCTCGCCCCGCGATACTGTATCTCGCCACGCTAACCTGAAGGCAAGCTGATCAGCAACAGCCAGCCTTTCTGTGTCGCCTCGCAAATCACGTTTCGCCTCGCGAACCAGAAGACCTGACTGCGCCAGAAACTTCACCCTCTCTGTGTCGCCTCGCGAGTTACCTTCTCGCCTCGCGAGAGGACGAATCTCTGAAGGACAGATTTTTAAGACTCGCCCCGCGAGCCACTTCTCGCCCCGCAAGCTCGCGAATCTTAGAACCCCTGTTATAAGCTATCTGAGGGCAGAATGAAAAGGGGGATTGGATTGGAAAAGAGAGGGGGCGACTACAAACCCTAAAAAGGCACTCTCTGCTTTTGTGGCTGCTGCTGGGCATTTTCCATGGAGTTCCTCCCTTTCTCCATCTTTGTATCTCTTTCTTTCCCTTTTACTTTGATGATGTGTAGCTAAACTCCCCTTGTTGGGGTTAGACAATGGTTTTTCTGATTTTGGTTGTAACATGAAGTGATTATAATGCAATTTCCTATTTCTTTATGAGTGTTTGATTCCATGCTTAATGCTTTCCTTGGCTTGATCATCCTAGGAATGATATGTTGCTTTAATAGACAATTGAAAGGTTGATGTTAGGGCATGCTCTTGAATCAAATACCAAGTAGTTCATGAACCTAGACATAGGTCTTGGGGTGCTTGCAATCTTATGAATCTTGACTCTTAATGCAATTTCTCATATTAATCCACCTAAGACATTAGGGTTTAATTTGGGATTTTAGGCTCATTCCACCTAAGACATTAGGGTTTGAGTATTTGAAGAAGATTTGATTGTCATAATTGAAGTAGGAATTGTGTTATTTACCATTTCATAGCATCAAAGGAGGATTAGCCTAGTCTAACCCTAGCAATTCTATCCATTTGTTGTTCACATTTCTGTTTGCCCACTAAGTGTTTGATAAAATACCTAAAAGAACAAAAACATTTTATTCTTGTTTGTTTCATTAGATGTTAGAGCTACCTTCATTCCAAACAAGATTCGCCTAGATAGTAGTTCAATTTGTGAAGTGGTACTTGTCCACGATCCCTGAGGACGATTTCCGGTTCTTACCGTTTTATTACTTGCAACGACCTGGTACACTTGCCGAGTACGTATCAAGTTTTTGGTGCCGTTGCCAGGGATCGGTGTGTCAATATCATGAGTACCAAAGGGGACTCCTAATTTAGGCATTTTTTAGTGTTTTCCTATTGCTGTTTTTCTTTTCTGTTTTCTATTTTCTTATTTTCAGTTTTGTTCTGTTCTTTTTCTACGCTACTCTGTTTGTTCCTTGTATGTGAGGTACAATCGACCCAGGTGAACTTCAATTTGATCCTGAGATCGAGAGGTTTTGCAGACAGAATAGAAAGGAAACCAAAGCAAGGAAAAACAGAGAAAGAGCATCTTCTAGTATACAAGAGCCACAAGTGGAGTTACCCAGTGTGCAAGAACCACAAGTCGAAATAGCAACTGTCACCATGGCTGAAGAAAATGCACCAAGAAGGACAATGGGGGACTATACTTCCCCTAGAGTCGATAGATGTGGGACTCCCATTGTTAGACCTACAGTGGCCTGCAACAATTTTGAAATAAAGGCATCACTTCTCAATCTTGTGCAACAAAATCAGTTTGGATGTTTGGAGAGTGAAGACCCTCATGCTCACATTGGCACATTCATTGAGTTGTGTGACACCATCAAGTTAAATGGAGCTTCTGATGAGGCCATTCGTTTAAGGCTTTTCCCTTTCTCTTTGAGGGATAGAGCTAAGTCATGGCTTCAATCTCATCCTCATGGAAGTATTATCACTTGGAATGATTTGGTGAGCAAGTTCTTATCTCACTTCTTCCCTCCGTCTAGAATGATCAAGTTGAGGTCCGAGATTAATGCCTTTGCACAGAGAGATGGTGAGTCACTTTATGAAGCCTGGGAGAGGTTCAAGTCTTTACTCACAGCTTGTCCAAATCATGAGTTAGAGACATGGCATCAAGTGGCAACCTTTGTTAATGGGCTCAATAGGAATTCCAGAAGTATGATTGAAGCAGCTACAAGTGGATCATTGAGTCAAAAGACACCTGAAGAGGCAAAGAATTTGATTGAAACTATGGCCAACAATGATTATCAAATGCCTAGTTCTCGATCATTGGTCAAGAGAGGTGTGTTGGAGCTTGATGAAATTGGCGCTCTTAAGGCACAAATGGCCATTCTTACCAAGCAATTGGGGTCCGTTCAACTGCAGAATTCTCAGTTACAAGCTGTCCAAGTTCAAGCTACCTCAGTGTGTGATTTTTGTGGAGGTAACCATGCAAATGGAAATTGTGAGATTAATGTGGTTGGAAGTTCTGGACAAGAAGAGGTGAACTACATGGGGAATCAAGGGCCCAAGAATGATCCTTACTCTAACACCTACAATCCGGGGTGGCGTAGCCATCCTAACTTTGGTTGGAAACAAGGGCAAGGATCAAGTTCTCAAGCAAAGCCCTCTCAAGAGAAATCAAGCAACTTAGAGAATATTCTAGGCCAGTTCATGCAAGCGACCCAAGCCAATTTTCAAGCAACTCAAGAGACTATGAAGAATCAAAATGCCTCCATCAAAAATCTTGAGCACCAAATAGGTCAACTGGCAAAGCAAATGGCGGAAAGACCTCAAGGATAATTGCCGGGAGACACCGAGAAAAATCCAAGAGAGGATTGCAAGGCAATTGCTACAAGAAGTGGAAGGGTAGTAGGGCCACAAGAAAAGAGCGAAGAGAAGGAAGAAAAGAGGGTTAGTGATGAGGTGATTGTTGAAGATGTGACCAATGAAGAACCCGAGACTTCCCAAGCCACTACCTCTAGTCTCATTGTTGTTGAAGCTGAAACACCACAAAGAGAAAAATTGGTGGATGAAGAATTTGCAAGAAAGAAGACTAGAAGGCAAATTCTTGAAGAAGTTGACAATCCCAAAGAGCTGCCACCATATTTAAAGATACCCTATCCTCAAAGGTTGAAGAAGGAGGCAAAAGATCAACAATTCTCTAAATTCTTGGATGTGTTCAAAAAATTGCAAATCAACATCCCGTTTGCCGAAGCCCTTCAACAAATGCCTTCTTATGCAAAGTTTATGAAGGAGATTCTTACCAACAAGAGAAGGTGGAAAGAGGAGATGGTCATGCTCACAGAAGAGTGTAGTGCTATACTCCAAAGGAAATTGCCGGTGAAGATGAAGGATCCGGGAAGCTTCACTATTCCATGCACTATTGGTCATTTGAATATTGGGAGAGCCTTGTGTGATCTCGGTGCAAGTATAAACCTCATGCCTCTCTCCATTTTCAAGAAGCTGGGAATTGGTGAAGTCAAGACAACTGGGATTTCTCTCCAATTGGCGGATCGCTCCATTACATTTCCTTATGGTGTAGTGGAGGATTTGTTGGTCAAAGTAGACAAATTCATCTTTCCGGCAGATTTTTTGGTGTTGGATATAGAGGAAGATAGTGAGACTCCGTTGATTCTTGGAAGACCATTCCTAGCCACGGGTAGAGCTTTGATTGATGTAAATCAAGGGGAATTGGTGCTTCGAGTCCAAGATGAAAAGGTCACCTTCAACGTTTTTGAAGCAATGAAGCATCCAAGCGACAAGGATACGTGTATGAGTGTGGACCTTGTTGATTCATTGACTGATAAGAGTGTGCAACAGACTTTTGAAGATTCTTTGGAGGCGGCTCTTATGATGGAGGATGTAGAAGAAGATGTATGTGCGGAGGAAGTTGAATTCATGGTTAAATCCCTTGAGGCTTGTCTGGTGGTGAATAATGTTGAAGACAAAGTTGTGGAAGATGTGAGGATTGAAGACAAGGGTGAACCATCTGTGCTAGAGTTGAAAGAACTTCCATCTCATCTCCGTTATGATTTCCTTGGGATAAATTCTTCATTCCCAGTTATCATTAGTAGTGAATTGAACTCTCTGGAGGAAGAGAAACCGTTAAGGGTGCTCAGGGAGCACAAATCTGCAATTGGGTGGTCTATGTCCAACTTGAAGGGGATAAGTCCCTCATTCTGTATGCACAAAATCCTCTTGGAGGAAAATTTCAAGCCGGTTAGACAACCCCAAAGAAGACTCAACCCGAATATGAAAGAAGTTGTACGGAAGGAGGTTGTGAAGCTGTTGGATGCGGGAATAATCTATCCAATCTCCGATAGTCCATGGGTGAGTCCGGTCCAAGTTGTTCCCAAGAAAGGGGGGATGACGGTGGTGGCAAATAATAAGAATGAGCTCATCCCCTCAAGGACTGTTTCTGGATGGAGGGTGTGCATTGATTACAGAAGACTGAATGAAGCCACCAGAAAAGATCACTTTCCATTGCCCTTCATTGATCAGATGTTAGAGAGGTTGGCGGGTCATGCTTTTTATTGCTTCCTAGATGGATACTCAGGGTACAACCAGATTGTGGTTGACCCACAGGACCAAGAGAAGACCGCTTTCACTTGTCCCTATGGAGTCTATGCATACCGGAGAATGCCATTCGGGTTGTGTAATGCACCCGCCATTTTCCAAAGGTGCATGCTTTCTATATTCTCTGACATGACTGAAATATTTATAGAGGTATTTATGGATGATTTTTCTGTGTTTGGTAATTCTTTCGATAATTGTCTGAATAATCTTGCATGTGTTCTAAATAGATGCCAAGAAACTAACCTTGTTCTAAATTGGGAAAAATGTCATTTCATGGTTAGGGAAGGTATAGTTCTTGGTCATAAAATTTCATCACGGGGGATGGAAGTTGATAAAGCAAAAATTGAAGTGATTGAAAAACTTCCCCCTCCCATAAATGTGAAAGGAGTTAGAAGCTTCCTAGGGCATGCGGGTTTCTATAGGAGGTTTATCAAAGATTTTTCAAAGATTGTGAAACCCTTATGCAAGGTTTTGGTAGTTGATACTCCTTTTATATTTGATGATGATTGCATGCATGCATTCCAACTTTTGAAAGAAAAACTCACCACCGCACCGGTCATTGCACCTCCAGATTGGAGTTTACCATTTGAGTTAATGTGTGATGCAAGTGACTATGCGGTGGGAGCCATTTTGGGGCAAAGAAAAAATAAAGTGCTGCATGTCATTTACTATGCCAGTCGTGTGCTGAATGATGCTCAATTGAATTATACCACGACTGAAAAAGAATTGCTTGCTGTGGTGTTTGCGTTTGATAAATTTAGATCCTACTTGATTGGCTCTAAAACTACTGTCTACACTGATCATTCTGCTTTGAAGTATCTTATGACTAAACAGGATGCCAAGCCAAGGCTCATTAGGTGGATACTACTGCTCCAAGAGTTTGATTTGGATATTAAGGACAAGAAAGGAGTAGAGAATGTGGTGGCCGACCATTTGTCTAGGCTTCCACAAGCAGATGTTCAAGCAAAAGCTGAGTTTCCAATTCAAGAGGAATTCCCAGATGAAAAGCTGTTTATGGTACAAGTGGCACCTTGGTTTGCAGACATTGCGAATTATAAGGCCGCCAACAAAATTCCGAAGGACTTCAATGCACAACAAAGGAAGAAGCTCATCCATGATGCCAAATACTATGTATGGGATGAGCCTTATCTTTTCAAAAGAGGTTCGGATGGAACTCTGAGAAGATGCATTCCGGAAGAGGAGATTGAGGGGGTACTGACTCATTGCCACAACTCACCATATGGGGGACACTTTGGTGGTGAGAGGACCGCCATGAAGATCTTGCAAAGCGGGTTATTTTGGCCCACTATTTTCAAAGACTCCAGAGCTTGGGTGATGAAATGTGATAAGTGTCAGAGGATAGGAAGTATATCCAAGCGGAATGAGATGCCCTTGAAAGGTATCCTAGAGGTGGAGCCCTTTGATGTATGGGGGATATACTTTATTGGTCCTTTCCCATCATCATACAGCAACAATTACATTCTTGTTGCGGTGGACTATGTGAGCAAGTGGGTGGAAGCTGTTCCAACTGTGAAGGATGATGCAAAAGTTGTGATTAGTTTTGTAAGGAAGAACATCTTCACCCGATTTGGAACCCCTAGAGCCATTATTAGTGATGGGGGTACCCATTTTTGCAACAAAGAGTTCAATGCAGTGCTTGCCAAGTTTGGGGTGAATCATAAAGTTGCCACACCATACCACCCTCAAACCAGTGGGCAAGTGGAGTTGTCCAATCGGGAGTTGAAAAGAATTTTGGAGAAAACTGTGAACAATGCTAGGAAGGATTGGGCAAAGAAACTGGATGATGCACTTTGGACTTATCGGACTGCATATAAAACACCTATTGGTATGTCACCTTACCAATTAGTGTTTGGAAAATCATGTCATCTTCCGGTAGAACTCCAACATCGTGCTTTTTGGGTAGTAAAGGCCCTGAACTTTGATACAAGACTAGCCATGGATAAGAGATTGTTGCAGTTGAATGAATTGGACGAATTTCGACTCTTGGCTTATGAGAGTGCAAGGATTTACAAGGAAAGAACAAAATTATGGAATGACAAGTACATTCTTCCCAAGCAATTTGAAGAGGGCTAATCAGTTCTGCTCTTTAATTCACGTCTCAAGCTGTTTCCAGGCAAGTTGAGATCAAGATGGTCGGGTCCATTCTATGTCAAGTCAGTTTCTCCATTTGGTTCAGTTGAATTGGAAGACCCATCATCCGGAGATACTTTCACTGTTAATGGGCAAAGGCTCAAGCACTACCTTGGAGGAGACTTTGATCGTCAAGCAGTTTCCGTCCATCTTAAAGCACCATCTTAGAGATCATCCGTCAAGCTAGTGACGTTAAAGAAACGCTTATTGGGAGGCAACCCAAGTTTTCTTTTCCTTTTCTCTTTTGTTTTTGATTTTCATCTCTTGAATAATTTGAGAAGATCAAGAGATTTGTTAATAGTTTTGTTAAGTGCTTTCAGAGTTTGAAGGAAGGAGCAGAAAAAGGGCAAGGAGAAACAAAGCCAGAAAGCATGTGATCCAGCACCCGCTACCACCCTGGTGAGTTGTTCCATTTTCACCCCTCTCCAACTTGATTATTTACATTGGGGACAATGTAAGTTTTAAGCTTGGTGTAGGGGTATTTTTGTAAATTTTTGAATTTTTGCATTGTTCATATTGCATTCATCTAGGCATAGTTTTGCATGATCGCATGATTCGGTTACCCCTGATTAGATTGAGCATCTGATTGTGAGAACTGAGTGCCAACTTATTTGTGATAGTGAATTTTTGAACCCTGATTTTTCTATTCTTGTGATATGGCTTCAAATAAATATTCTTGAGATGGTCTTGGATAGTTTATGATTAGCATGTGTTTCTATAGACTTGTGTTCCTCACTGATTTTTGAACTGATAAATGTGAGCTTTTGAGCCATTATGGGGTACTCACTAAATCTACCCCATTTCTTGTGTTAGAGTGTTATTCCTCTTGGATTGTATTCCTCTAGAACTTGACTTAAAACCATGTTGAAGCTTAAGAATTTTTGAAAACATTTTTGAAAATGATGGAGGCACTAGGTATTTTTTCTGGCCTTCTGAGCTTTGATTGACAAAATGCTACCCCCTTAGTTGCCCAATTTTGAGCTTGAAAGAATAAAAATACTTTTCTTGGTACCTTGAAGTATTTTAATGAATGATGCTTGATAGGACCTTCTAAAGTATTACAAAAAGGGTGAAAAAGGTAGTTGAAAAAAGTATGGGATGAAAGAAAAAAAAAAGAGAGAGAAAAAAGTTTCTCTTGAGCTGAAAAATCCCCCCTTCTCCAAATAAAAGGAAAAAAACAAAAGAAAAAGAAAAGTATATGGAGAGGGGGATGACAAAAAGAAATGAGAAATAAAACAAAAGGAAAGGAAGAAAGGTGGAAAGTGAATTGAAACCCAAAAGGTATTTTAGAAGGTCATGTTTGCAATGCTTGATGTTTATGTAGCCTTTTGAAATGTCCTTTTCTTGTTATCCCCACCTAACGATTAATCCCATGGCCACATTACAACCAAGTAAAAGACCTCTTGATTCTTAATTGTTTTCATTAATAAAGTAGAGATTTGGTTGATAGTCAAGCCTATGGTAGGATTCATTCCTTGAGGAAAATTGAGCGAATTGTCTTATTCCCCTAAACACATGAGTGAGGTAGAAAGAGAGCCAAGCAAATGAACAAGCTTGGGGTGATCTTCAAGTGAGCAAGAGTGCCCGAATTAGTGAGAATATGAGTCTAGGAAACCTAAGCCCCTAATTGGACTTGAATTGATTGTCTCTTGCTGAATTATTTGAATGCCTGTTACTTGGATCATTTTACTCTGGTTCTTAGTTCACTATCATTGCTCTGTTTGTTTGCATCTTCTGGCCTTGGTTTTTGTTTGAGGACAAGCAAAGTCTTAAGCTTGGGGTGATTTGATGAGTGTGATTTCACCTCATTTTTCCATATATATTTCTGCATGCATTGCATATAGTTAGGCCATTTTAGTTTTATTTTGGTTAGTTTTTCCCTTGGAACAGATAAGGTGATTTTGTGTGTTGTTTTGCAGGAATTTGTGATTAATTGCCTAAGATTTGGCCTTGATAAAGCTTGGTTGAAGAGAGAGCATGAAAAGAGAAGAAATTGAGCCAAGCAGAACTTTGAAGTTTCGCCTCGCGAGACTGTATCTCGCCTCGCGAGCCAGAGTACCAGCCAAAGCAGCAACAGGCACCATTTCTGTCTCGCCCCGCGAGACTGTATCTCGCCACGCTAACCTGAAGGCAAGCTGATCAGCAACAGTCAGCCTTTCTGTGTCGCCTCGCGAATCACGTTTCGCCTCGCGAACCAGAAGGCCTGACTGCGCCAGAAACTTCACCCTCTCTGTGTCGCCTCGCGAGTTACCTTCTCGCCTCGCGAGAGGACGAATCTCTGAAGGACAGATTTTTAAGACTCGCCCCGCGAGCCACTTCTCGCCCCGCAAGCTCGCGAATCTCAAAACCCCTGTTATAAGCTATCTGAGGGCAGAATGAAAAGGGGGATTGGATTGGAAAAGAGAGGAGGCGACTACAAACCCTAAAAAGGCACTCTCTGCTCTTGTGGCTGCTGCTGGGCATTTTCCATGGAGTTCCTCCCTTTCTCCATCTTTGTATCTCTTTCTTTCCCTTTTACTTTGATGATGTGTAGCTAAACTCCCCTTGTTGGGGTTAGACAATGGTTTTTCTGATTTTGGTTGTAACATGAAGTGATTATAATGCAATTTCCTATTTCTTTATGAGTGTTTGATTCCATGCTTAATGCTTTCCTTGGCTTGATCATCCTAGGAATGATATGTTGCTTTAATAGACAATTGAAAGGTTGATGTTAGGGCATACTCTTGAATCAAATACCAAGTAGTTCATGAACCTAGACATAGGTCTTGGGGTGCTTGCAATCTTATGAATCTTGACTCTTAATGCAATTTCTCATATTAATCCACCTAAGACATTAGGGTTTAATTTGGGATTTTAGGCTCATTCCACCTAAGACATTAGGGTTTGAGTATTTTAAGAAGATTTGATTGTCATAACCACCCCCTTCAAATACTCAGCACTAGTGCGCTTACAAACCATCCAACTACGATCCATAACTAGATAGGTTCTGTAGATATACAAAACATATATCCAAGGCGTTTAAAAATTATTTCAAATTTACACCATTTTCAGGTTTCTTAAGACAAAATAAATAAGCAGGTGAAGATAAATTAACAAAACAGAATTCCAATGAGCAATATATTGTTGATGTCACATGCTGCAAGCAACTCTAAATTTCTTCCCATTTTGAAATAGGTCATGGTAGCAGAAGAAAAACAATAGAAAACACAAAACCCACGATCAGAAATAGAGACATCCCAAACAACTCAAACTCACAGTTTCAAGTTTCAACTACAGAGACTACAGTTTCAACATACACTCAAAACCAAAAATAAAAAAATGTGCCCTAAAGACTCACCAAAAATAGGTGCTCGCGTGGTGGCCAACGTTCGATGTGGTTACTGAGAGCAGAGGGACAAGGAGAGTTAGTGTGCGGGAAGGGGAAAGAGAGATGTCAAGTTATTTCAAAGAATGAGCGGGAAAGACAGAGTTAGGGTTAAGAGTGTACCTCATGGTGGTAGGGAAGAAGCCCTCGCGGTGGTTCCGGTGGAGATGAGCTCGCGATTAGGGCAGAGTGAGAGTGAGAGTGAGAGTGAGAGTGAGAGTGAGAGTTGAGAGTCAGAGTGAGAGTTGAGAGTTAGAGTGAGCGTGAAAGAGAATAACAGAGACGTACAGAGCGGAGTGCAGAGGGCGCGCGGGTGTAAACGTTATAATCAAAAACCAAAAATAAAACAACATTTTACGTCAGTTGTTTGTAGCAACTGACGTTAAAGGTAATCTATTTAACGTTAGTTGTCTTAAGAAACTAACGTTAAAAGTCATTGTTTACGTTATAATCAAAAATCAAAAATAAAACAACATTTTACGTCAGTTGTTTGTAACAACTGACGTTAAAGGTAATTTATTTAACGTCAGTTGTCTTAAGAAACTGACGTTAAAAGTCGCTGTTTAACGTCAGTTGTATTAAACAACTGACATTAAAAATAAATATTTTTTATTTAAAAACACTTTTAACGTCAGTTGATGAAGACAACTGACGTTAAAAGTGTATAAGTTTCTGCAAAAACATTAATTCCTTTGACTACTGTGCTACTTACCCATGAGCATTAAGTTTATAGATCAGTTTTCAAGAAAATCAGCTAGTCTCTCTTCTCTATATAAAGTATCATTCTTCTGTATCAGTCTGTAATACAGCCTCTTCTTTTCCTCTATATTTCGTGCGTTTTCTATTCCTTCACAAAATGGCTCTGAGACTTTTGTTATTTCTTCCTATACCTAGACTTAAAGGTCTCTGTCCTAATGGTCAAAAAACTTCTAAGGTTGAGTAAATCACGTAACATGGATGGTAAGGTTGTGTAAATCATGTAATGTGATTTA
Source organism: Sophora flavescens (assembly GCA_030762895.1). Classification (NCBI taxonomy): domain Eukaryota; kingdom Viridiplantae; phylum Streptophyta; class Magnoliopsida; order Fabales; family Fabaceae; genus Sophora; species Sophora flavescens. The sequence goes on along the minus strand of CM061062.1, from coordinate 280,342,262 downwards.
CTCACTTTATTTCATCCCAGCCATCCCTTTCACTCTGCTTTGGCCCCAAGTGACTGTGGATTCAAGACGATGCATCAAGGAATTCCAGTGAAGGAGGTGATGCAAAGATCCCTTTCACTTTGCTTTCGCTGCTAGTGACTGTGGATTCACGATGCATCATGGAATTCAAGTGAGAGAGGAGATGCATCGATCCATCCACTAGAGTTTCTGAGGACAGGACTGAGAAGAAAATGATGTTGAAGCAGAAACTTTTTTATATTTTAGGGCTATGTTGCAGAAATTTTTTATCTTTTAATCATGTAATTGTAACTTATGAATCGCTTCAATGAGATACGATTTGATTATACATATATAACTTGTTTTATGTTAAGTGTTTATTTATTTTAATTTGCACAAGAATTTGTTTACTAATTCAAGCTAATTAATTAAGATTAAAAATAAACTTGTTTAAAAAAAAAGTTTAGAAATAAACTGCACTATATATATGGAGTGACCTGCGTTAAGGGTGACAACAGGGCATTTCAGATAGGGATATAGGATTAGTTACGTCGGCTATTTATTTAACTGAAGTAAAAATCAAACTTTTAACGTCAGTTGTATAAACAACTGACGTTAAAAATAAATATTTTTTATTTTAAAAACAATTTTAACGTCAGTTGTTGAAGACAACTGACGTTAAAAGTGTATACGTTTCTGCAAAAACATTCATTCCTTTGACTACTGTGCTACTTACCCATGTACCTTGTAACTTAATCCTCTTAACGAGCATTAAGTTTATAGATCAGTTTTCAAGAAAATCAGAGAGTCTCTATTCTCTATATAAAGTGTCATTCTTTTGTATCAGTCTGAAATACACCCTCTTCTTTTCCTCTATATTTCGTGCGTTTTCTATTCCTTCACAATATGCCTCTATCATATTTGAGGTGTTGTTATTTCTTCCTATACCTAGACTTAAAGGTCTCTGTCTTAATGGTCAACAAACTTATGAGGTTGAGTAAATCACGTAACATGGATGGTAAGGTTGGGTGAATCACGTAATGTGATTCCCTCACTTTATTTCATCCCCTGGCCTCATCCCTTTCACTCCGCTTTCGCAGCAAGTGACTGGATAAAACAGATGGAGCATCAAGGAATTCAAGTGAGGGAGGAGATGCATCCATTAATTGGAGTTTTTGAGGACGGGACTGAGAAGAAAATGATGTTGAAGCTGAAACTTTGCATCCATTGGGATTTCTGAGGACAGGACTGAGAAGAAAATGATGTTGAAGCAGAAACTTTTTTATATTTTAGGGATATGTTGCAGAAATTTTTTATCTTTTAATCATGTAATTGTAACTTATGAATCGCTTCAATGAGATACGATTTGATTATACATATATAACTTGTTTTATTTTAAGTGTTTATTTATTTTAATTTGCACAAGAATTTGTTTACTAATTCAAGCTAATTAATTAAGATTAAAAATAAACTTGTTTAAAAAAAAAGTTTAGCAATAAACTGCACTATATATATGGATTGACCTGTGTTAAGAGTGACAACAGGGCATTTCAGATAGGGATATAGGATTATTTACGTCAGCTATTTATTTAACTGAAGTAAAAATCACACTTTTAACGTCAGTTGTATAAAAAACTGACGTTAAAAATAAATATTTTTTATTTTAAAAACACTTTTAACGTCAGTTGTATTAAACAACTGACGTTAAAAGTGTATAAGTTTGTGCAAAAACATTCATTCCTTTGACTACTTTGCTACTTACCCATGACTGTTGTGCTACTTACCCATGCACATTGTAACCTATAATCCTCTTAATGAGCATTAAGTTTATAGGTCAGTTTTCTAGAAAATCAGTTAGTCTCTCTTCTCTATATAAAGTACCATTCTTACAGTATCGATCATGAATCTGACCTCTTCTTTTCCTCTATATTTCGTGTGTTTTCTATTCCTTCACAAAATGGCTCTGAGACTTTTGTTATTTCTTCCTATACCTAGACTTAAAGGTCTCTATCTTAATGGTCAAAAAACTTCTGAGGTTGAGTAAATCACGTAACATGGATGGTAAGGTTGGGTGAATCACGTAATGTGATTCCCTCACCTTATTTCATCCCATCCCTTCACTCTGCTTTGGCTCCAAAATGACTGTGGATTCAGATGAAGCATCAAGGAATTCAAGTAAGGGAGGAGATGCATCCATTGAAGTTTCTGTGGACAGGACTGAGAAGAAAATGATGTTGAAGCAGAAACTTTTTTATATTTTAGTGCTATGTTGCAGAAATTTTTTATCTTTTAATCATGTAATTGTAACTTATGAATCGCTTCAATGAGATACGATTTGATTATACATATATAACTTGTTTTATGTTAAGTGTTTATTTATTTTAATTTGCACAAGAATTTGTTTACTAATTCAAGCTAATTAATTAACATTAAAAATAAACTTGTTTAAAAAAAGGTTTAGAAATAAACTGCACTATATGGAGTGATCTGCGTTAAGAGTGACAACAGGGAGATGACAACGAAAGAAATGAGTTTCATAATTATTTACGTCAGTTATTTATTTAACTGTCGTAAAAATCACACATTTAATGTCGATTGTATAAACAACTGACGTTAAAAGTGTTAAAATCACTTTTAACGTCAGTTCTTTACACAACTGACGCAAATAGTGATTTAATATTTACAAAACTGCCACCGCCTCATTTTTAACGTCAAACATATGGTCAACTGACGTAAAACGTTCCCGTATATTACATTATTTCCACTAGTGACGGTCTCTGTGGGATCGATCTTTTTATTACTTGGCGACGAATCCGGTACACTTGCCGGAAACCACGCACATCACAACGCTTAACAGAGATAACTACTGAACCTGGGCTCGATCTATGAGGACTACATTGAGGGCAAAGACCAAATTAGGGTTCATAGACGGAACCATCAATAAGCTATCAACACAAGCAGTTGATTTCCTTCAATAGGACAAGGCTGATTCTATGGTTCTTGTGTGAATACTAAATTCAGTTGATCCCATGCTACATGCCAGTATTTCTCACACAACAACCGCGAAGGAGATCTGGGAAGATCTTGAAGAGCGATTCGCACAAACCAACGCTCCCAGAGTCCATCAATTGTGGCGCACTCTTTGTCTTCTCCAACAAGAATCTGACATGAGCATTAAGGACTTTTATATGCAGTTCAAGAGCTATGTTGATGAGCTTAGTGAGCTTTAGCCTCTCCCGGAATGTTCATATGGAGCATCGGAGGCTCTCGTGAAAAGGGAAGAGGAAAGTCATGTACATCTGTTTCTTGGAGGGTTGAATAGTGAACGATTTGCTCACATTAAAGCAACAATTCTAAACACAGATCCTCTGCCATTTTTGTGAACCGTGTTCAATCATGTATCAAGAGAAGAATCGCGGTTCTTGGCTGAGAAAGAAAAAATGGGAAGACAAACGGTTGTGGCATTCTACTCCAACAATAACAAACCAAGAAATCGAGAAGGCCCAAAACCAAAGTGTGACCATTGTGGTAAAATTGGGCACATCAAACCAAAGTGTTTCGAATTGGTTTGTTATCCCCCAAATTGGGATATGCGCGGGACTCAGAGGAACACCAACAAATCAGGACAGAACTCAGCTAATTTGGCATATGCAGATGATAAACAAGGACATCAAATTGCATATCAAAGATCAGCAGGACATGCTCTTCATGGAAGCTTGGTGAACCATGAGGACATGGCTGGTAAAGTGGGCAGAATTAGAAGTCAATTTTGGGTGTTAGATAGCGGTGCTTCACACCACATGACCCATCTACTTGCTCTTTTAGAGGAAGTGAAAAGAATTGACAAGCCCTTTCATATTGTAGTCCCTACGGTTGACACTGTCTTGGAAGAAAAGATGGGAAATATCCATCTTAACAAGAACATAAAACTGCTTAATGTGCTTTTTGTTCCTAATTTTAACTGTAATCTAATTTCTGTGCATAAACTTATACATGACATGAATTGTGTAGTCACTTGCAAGGCTAATTTTTGTGAAATCCAGGACCAAACCTTGAAGAGGAAGGATTGGATTAGGTGAGCTCCAAGATGGAGTGTATGTCATGGAAGTGGAGGCTAAAGGTGCTTCCCTGGCAGTAATGGAAAAGGACTCAACCAACCTATCGCATGCAAGAATGGGACACCCCTCAAATCAAGTTTTACAGTACATTTCCCCTTTACTTAAATGCACTTTGAATTTCAATAAGTTGTTGTGTTGTGACATATGTCATAAAGCAAAACAATGTAGGCTTATTTTTAGTCATAGCATGAATAAAGCTGAAGAACCTTTTTATTTAACTCATTGTGATATTTGGTTCAAGTATCATACTGCTTCTAGTAATGGTTGTCACTTCTTTCTTACCATAGTTGATGATTACACTAGAGGGACTTGGGTCTACTTGTTAAAGGATAAGAGTGAAACTTGTAATGTTCTTGTAAATTTTCACAACATGGTAAGGACTCAATTTAATAAAAGAATAAAGAGAGTTAGAAGTGATAATGGAACTGAATTTGTCAATTCCACTCATAGAACCTTCTTTTAACAAGAAGGGATTACACATGAAACATCTTGTGTATCCACACCTCAACAAAATGGAAGAGTGGAAAGTAAACATAGGCACATTCTTAATGTGGCTAGAGCCTTGAGGTTCCAAGGAAATCTACCCTTAAGATTTTGGGGGGAATGTGTTTTACCTGCAGCTTACATAATAAATAGGACCCCCACTGTTGCTAATAAAGGAATCACACCTTATGAAATGTTATTTGAGAGGGCACCCTCATATGATCAATTGAAAGTTTTTGGTTGTTTGTGTTATGTAAGAAATGCTTCTAAAAACAGAGATAAATTTGATGCTAGAGCAGAAAAATGTGTTTTTATGGGGTATTCTATAGGACAAAAGGGATGGAAAGTATATAATCTAAGAACAAAGGAATTCAGTGTATCAGGGGATGTCATCTTCTATGAAGATGTTTTCCCTTTTGTCAAAAACAATAAGAACTGTACTAGCAGTATCTTTAATAGCACACATACCCTCCTGCAAGGTTCAATAGTTGAAAATGAGGACATTGTTCAAAGTTCTAATGAAGGAGAAATCAATCAAGATCCTATTGAAAGTTCTGCAAGCGAGCAGGACAATATAAACATAAAAACCGAAGCACAAAATGAGGGGGAGATGGAAACTAAATCCCATGAAACTATGCTACCGGCAACTAGAACTAGGCAGCCTCATTCTTATTTGAAGGACTATTACTTCCATTCTGCTGTCAAGAATCCTACAAGTAGTTCCTTAGAAAATCTCACTGATTCAAACACTAACTATCCTATTTCTAATTATATTGATTACACACATTTCTCAAACAAATATGTGACCTACTTGGCTGATATTGCACATCAGGAAGAGCCCAAAACCTATGCTGAAGCAGCTCAGAAAAAGGAATGGCAAAAGGCCATGGATCAAGAAATGCATGCCTTGGAAGAAAATAGAACTTGGGACATGGTAATTCTTCCAAAGGGCAAGAAAGCAGTAGGATGCAAATGGGTCTATAAATTAAAGCATAAAGCAAATGGAGAGATCGAGAAGCACAAGGCTAGACTTGTTGCAAAGGGTTACACTCAAATAGAGGGAGGGGATTTTAATGAAACTTTTGCACCCGTGGCAAAAATGACCACAATAAGGTGTCTTTTATCTGTAGCAGTAGTTAGAGGTTGGAAACTCTATCAAATAGATGTGAGTAATGCCTTTCTCCATGGAGATCTAGATGAGGAAGTCTACATGGAACCACCTCTTTGGTTACCATATGTCTAAGACAGGGATAGTTTGTAGGCTTAGGAAATCTATCTATGGCTTGAAACAAGCCTCAATGAATTGGTATGCTAAGTTGTCTCAGTCCCTCATATCCTATGGCTATACTGAATCTCAGGCAGATCATAGCCTATTCACATATATGCACAATGACAATTTTCTTGCTGTTTTAGTTTATGTGGATGACTTGATCATAGCTGGAAATAATGAAACAACTTGCAATGATTTTAAAAGACATCTAAATAAATGGTTCCATATGAAGGACTTAGGGACTCTTAGATATTTCTTGGGCATAGAACTTGCCCGGGGAAAGGATGGTCTTTTCTTAAATCAAAGGAAATATGTGTTGGACATCTTAAATGAGTGTGGTATGTTAGCTTGTAAACCTGCAGCTATTCCTCTTGAACAAAACACAAACTGATATTAGATCAAGGAAGTTTGTACTCTAACCCATCACAATATAGGAGACTTGTGGGAAGGCTAATATACCTAACTTTTACTAGACCTAATCTAACTTTCTATGTTCATATCCTTAGTCAATTCATGCAAAATCCAAAGGAAACTCACTGGAATGCTACATTAAGGGTCCTCAGATACTTAAAAGCAATAGTAGGTCATGGAATCATATTGCCCAAAAACAACAATCTGCAATTGACAGCCTATACGGATTTAGACTGGGCAGCTTGCCCTTGACAAGGAGATCTATTACAGGATATTTGATGCAATTTGGAATAGCTCATATCTCATGGAAAACAAAAAAACAGCACACGGTTTCCAAGTCCTCAAGTGAGGTCAAATACAGGGCAATGGACCATGGATCCAGTGAAGTCATTTGGCTGCATAACCTCCTGAAAGACTTACAAGTTCAATGTCATCTACCTATTGTTCTCCATTGTGACAATCAAGCAGCTCTTCACTTGGCAGACAACCCGGTCTACCATGAAAGAACAAAACACATAGAAGTGGACTGTCACTTCATTAGGGAACATCTGCAAAAAGGTCTCATCAAACCAGAGCACATTCCCACCAAGTTTCAGTTAGCTGACATCTTCACCAAAGCTTTAGGTGTCAAGCAATTTCACACATTATGTAGCAAGATTGGTGTTGCCACACTGCATCTTGATGGGGAGTAATAAAGTCAGGTCTTAGTTCAAGTGCCTATTTTCTGTAGTTGTACTTAGTCTGTGTATTTAGGTTGTGTATTTGGGCCTATTACTCTAGTTGTAATTAGTTTCTTGTATTTGGGCCTTGGACTATTCCTCTTTTTCTCCCCTCTATTCTGTTATGTTGTTTTAGTGTGCTGTTAGTTTTGTAAAGGTAGTTTTCCTTTTCTTCATTTTGTTGCCTCCGTTGACCTTATAAATAGGAGAGCCCTCCCTTCTTTTGAATTTAACCCATTTCATTGAAATCAATACAAAGTTTATTCAGTATTTTCAATAGGGAGCCATTCAACAATGCAGTGTACCTTCTTGGCATGGGAAAGGAAAATGAGACATTCCCAAACATAAACGTACCTCAGTCTTTTTATTATTTTATTTTTCTCAAAGTTTTTACTTTTATTTTTAATGTCTTGGCCTGCATGCATCAGATAAAAAAAACGAAAAAAAACAAGGGACTTGATGTTCCTACCTCTCATTTGGATGTTACCACCTCTATTATAAATTTTTCTCCCCTAACGCCAATTACCCACTACCTACTATCCGGAAACCTAGTCCCAATTTTTCCATCTCCGGACTACCTCCTCTCACCTCCTTCTCTTTCCATCATTTTTTCTTCAACCCAGACTGACCAACTCGTTGTTGGCGTGAGTCATTAGAATCACCAGAAAATAAGAACATTAATTGTAAATAGTTGTCAAATCTCTTATATCAAGGGACAAACTTATATTTAGCCATGAGTATTGTGACAAACTTATATTTAGCCATGAGTATTGTGTATAGGCTAGGAAAGTTCCTAAAATCTCTCCTCCTTGTATCTATTTATACTCTGTAAATGACTCAAAGGAATAATAAGGTGAATGAAATACCTTCTGTTCTGACATGGTATCAAGAGCATAATCTTGGGACCCAAACAGTTCTGAATAGATGGTTGATTCCTCAGCAATGCGTGATTCCACAGCAATTGGCGACTCCACGAAGCAGCCATCAAACGCTTCCGCCGTCGATTCCATTTTGGAAAATCTTACGGCCAAAATGACGGAGGTTTTGTCAAAAGCCCAGCCAACATCACAACCGCCGATCTCTGATTCCTCGACGGTACCGATCAGCATCAAGTTGGATGGTTCCAACTATGCCCTATGGTCCCAGGTGGCTGAGATGTACATCTCAGGCAAAGACAAACTGGGATATATTGATGGATCCTTCCCTCCGCCGTCGGAAACTAATTCGACGTTCCGTAAATGGCAAACTGAGAATGCCATAGTGAAAGGATGGTTGATCAACTCAATGGATCCCTCGCTGGTGGGGAATTTCATACACTTCCCAACAGCCAAAGGGGTTTGGGACTCCATTGGTACGACATACTTTGACGGATCTGATACCTCGCAGGTTTATGACCTTCAACGTAAGGTAACCCGGATGAGGCATAAAGGAGGATCGGTTGAAAAATATTACAATGATCTACAAGGGCTGTGGCATGAGATAGACTTCCGACGCCCTAATCCCATGGAGTGCCCAAGAGATATACAGAAATACAATTCTCTGCTACGGGAGGAAAGAGTTTATATCTTTCTCGATGGATTGGATGACCGACTCGATAACATTCGGAGTGACATACTCCAACTGAAGCCATTCCCCACAATCCAGCAGGCTTATGCACACGTTCGAAGGGAGGACACTCGTCAGACTATGATGGTATCTGGGGCAGAGAATATAACAAGTGGTGCTGTTATGGCCACTAAAAGCTCAAAATTTGGTCAATTGCCAACACTGGTGGCTGGGAAACACAACTCAGTCTTGAAGTCGAAGGGTCCATCCGATGGAGGAAAGTGCACACATTGTGGAAATGCCAGACACACTCGTGATACCTGTTTCAAGTTACATGGGTATCCAGAGTGGTGGCATGAGTTGAAAGCTAAGAATAAAAAAGACACCACTACACTTGAGGAAGGCACTGGTAAAGCTTCCATAGTCACTGCCGAGTCTCAACTCTCGCTTTTTCCTATGACCAGTTCCTCCACCTCAATGAAACCAGGTAACTGCGGTCAAGTTTTCTGTAGTTCTAATTCTCAGGATGCAAGTGCATGGATTATTGACTCAGGGGCAACAGACCATATGACCTTTGATCCCATGGACTTCTCCCATTCAACTCCACCACGTAGGACTTGCATTGCGAATGCAAATGGAGTTGCATACCCAGTCACAGGCACTGGAACTGTGGCATTATCACCCTCACTCTCCTTATCTCACACTCTCCTTGTTCCTACACTATCTAATAAATTAATATATGTGAGTCAAATAACTGAAGAACTCAATTGTGTGGTATTGATGTACTCTACTTTTTGTCTTCTTCAGGATGTTCTCGTCAAGAAGATTATTGGGCGTGGTACTAAGAGAGGGGGCTATACTACCTAGATGATTTTAGCAAAGGAGAATCACATCACGTGCACCACCAGTTCAGTAGCAAAGAACGAGAAATATGGTTTTGGCATCGTCGTTTGGGACATCCATCATTCATTTATTTAAGACACTTATTTCCATAATTGTTTTTGAATTTGAAAAATGTTGAGTTTACATGTGATACTTGTATTTTGGCTAAAAGCCATAGAACCTCCTATCAGATGAGTTTGAATAAAAGCAGTGTTCCTTTTGCTCTAATACATTCTGATGTGTGGGGACCTTCCCCTAGGACTACCGTATCTGGTCACCGTTGGTTCGTAATATTTGTCGATAATTGCACATGAATGACATGGCTTTACTTGATGAAGACTAAAGATGAGGTGTTTCAAATATTTCAGAATTTTCATGTCATGATTCAAAACCAGTTTTCAGCCAAGAGTCAAGTTCTTCGGTCAGACAATGGAGGGGGGTTTGTTAACCATCGTTTCAAAGCATACCTCCAGAAACATGGTCTTCTTCACGAGACCTCATGCTCACAAACTCGACAACAGAATGGCGTCACCGAACGGAAAAATCGTCATATCTTGGAGACAGCATGTCCTCTTCTTCTTGGCACCCATGTTCCAACTCGCCATTGGGATGATGTTGTAACTGCAACTGCATACCTCCTCAACCGCATTCCCTCCAAGGTCTTGCATTTTAAAACACCTCTGCAAGCACTCTCCTCTCATGTACAGTCACCTACTGTGTTGATGCTTCATCCTAGGATTTTTGGGTGTGTGGTTTTTGTTCATCTTCACAAAAACCAACGTACCAAACTTGATCCATGTGCTGTTAGGTGCTTGTTCTTGGGCTATGGACTACACAAAAAGGGCTACAAATGCTTTGACCCTACCACCAACAAAACTTATATCACTATGGATGTAACTTTCCTAGAATCTGAACCTTTCTTTTCTCATATGGTATCCAATTCAGCTCTTCATGGGGAGTCCATGAATAAAGAGCTAAATTGGTACTTGGCGGCTCCATCATCAACTGTTGAAAAGAAACAAATTGGAGAGCATGAATCCGAAGTTGAAGGAGTAATCCATGATGAACCTACAGAAATGCAGCATTTAAACATAACTGAAATTGAGAGTGAAGAGGATCCTCCTACTGATGAAGAAATTGCTAGTGAAGAGGTTCCCGCCAATGAAGAGTATATCGATTAAGGAAGTGAAGAGCCCCCTCTCTCCACAGTACCCGACCCTCTCACTGAGAACAATCCTGAGGTAAGCTCTCCTATTATCTCCTCATCCACTAATGCTCCTGTAAGATATGTATTACCTATCAGGAACAACCAAGGAAAGCCACCCAATAGATACTCTCCTGAAGCAGAAGAAAGGTGATCCAAATACCCCATTGCAAATTATGTGTCTACTCAACAGTTATCAAAGCCTATTCAAGCCTTCACAGAGACATTATTCTCCTGTCATATTCCAAAGAATGTGGAAGAAGCCTTAGCTAATCCTAAGTGGGCACAAGCCATACAAGAGGAAATGGAGGCTTTACAAAATAATAATACATGGAGGTTGACACCACTTCCTAAGGGGAAGAAGACAATGGGTTGCAAATGGGTATTCTCAATCAAATACATGGCCGATGGATCCATTGATCGACACAAGGCAAGGCTAGTGGCGAAAGGGTTCACACAGACTTACGGTATAGATTATACAGAGACTTTTTCTCCGGTGGCCAAACTAAATATTGTTAGAGTCCTATTATCTCTTGCAGCAAATTTAGATTGGTCACTACTCCAGCTCGACGTGAAGAATGCTTTTCTCCATGGAGATCTTGAAGAAGATGTTTATATGGATATCCCACCGGGCTATATGTCCTCTTCCAGAACCAAGGTGGTATGCAAGTTAGAGCGAGCATTATATGGATTGAAACAATCACCTCGAGCATGGTTTGGAAGGTTTAGCTCAGCTATGAGAAGGTATGGTTTTAACCAAAGTAATGCAGATCACACCTTATTCTTAAAGCATCAGCAAGGAAAGGTGACAGATCTAATTGTTTACGTAGATGACATGATTATTACTGGTGATGACACCGAAGAAATTTCAAGACTACAAGAGCAATTGGCAGCTGAGTTTGAGATGAGAATTTGGGCGGACTCAAGTATTTTTTAGGAATAGAGGTGGCAAGGTCACAAAGAGGAATTTTCTTGTCTCATAGAAAGTATGTGTTCGACCTATTGGCTGAGGTGGGGCTGCTGGACTGCAAACCAGCAGATACTCCAATAGTTCAAAATCACAAACTTTCACAATACACAAACCAAGTGCCTACGAATAAAGGAAGATACCAAAAATTGGTGGGGAAACTTATCTATTTGTCGCATACTCACCATGATATTGCCTATGCCGTAAGTGTGGTGAGCCAATTTATGCATAATCCAAGTGAAGAACACATGGATGCAGTAAACCGAATACTTCGCTATTTAAAATCCTCACCAGGAAAGGGGTTGATGTTCTCTAAGAATAATCACTTGAGTGTTGAAGGGTACACCGATGCAGATTGGGCAGGGAATGTTCTAGACAGAAAATCCACATCAGGATACTTCACATTTGTGGGAGGGAATTTAGTTACATGGAGAAGTAAAAAGTAAAAGGTAGTGGCCTTGTCTAGTGCTGAAGCTGAGTTTAGGGGCATGGCAAAAGGACTTTGTGAACTATTATGGCTCAGAAGGTTACTAATGGAGATCGGCTTTGGTCCTAGCATGGAGATGAACCTATTCCGTGACAATAAAGCTGCAATTGATATCTCACAAAATCCTGTCCAACATGATCGAATAAAGCACGTGGAGGTAGATAGACATTTCATCAAGCAGAATCTTGAGGAGAAGATTATTCGATTTCCTTTTGTCAAGTCGGAAGACCAGTTGGCAGATATTCTTACAAAGGCAGTATCCGGTAAGAACTTCCATTACTCCCTTGACAAGTTGGGCATTAAAGACATTTATGCACCAACTTGAGGAAGAGTGTTGGCGTGAGTCATTAGAATCACCAGAAAATAGGAACATTAATTGTAAATAGCTGTCAAATCCCTTAGATCAAGGGACAAACTTATATTTAGCCATGAGTATTGTGTATAGGCTAGGAAAGTTCCTAAAATCTCTCCTCCTTGTATCTATTTACACTCTGTAAATGACTCAAAGGAATAATAAGGTGAATGAAATACCTTCCGTTGTGACACTGGTTCATCTTCCTTTCTTCTCACGGTGCAAATGCAATTGCTAACTTCCGACTATGATATTTCAAACTCTTCCTCTTTTCTTCTTCATCTACATCATGCAAAACCTGTGATGTGTTTGTGTTGACGCTGGTTTTTGGTTGGAGTCCAAAATCCTTGTCACAAATAATTTCAAGATCAGACGAGTGTAGGGACGGACGAGTTATGCGGTAATCTCGCAAAGGATGTGTATATATGTTGTCTGCCAAGTATGAATTTGACAAATCAGTCAAATCTAGTAAATACTGGCAATGACTTGGTGTTAAAATGAAATGTACAGAATATTGCCAATAGTGAAAGTTGACAACATTCAAAGCATGAAAAAGAACTCAAATGGTCTGAAAAACCACTTGATTGATAAAAGAGGAGAAATGCATGAATTTAAATAATAATAAAAAACATGTAAAGAACTGAAAATTAAGGGAAAACATTTAAATGACATAAAAATAGAGGAAAGCATGTAAAAATGCAGAAAATTAGAAGAAAGTAAATAAAGAACATGAAATTAAAGGAAAGCAATAAACAACAGGAAATTTAAAGGAAAGCATGTAAGTTGCAGGAAAATAATTGAAAGCTTGTAAATGACAATGAAAGATAAATGACAGTAAATTAAAGGAAGAAAGCAAATAAAGAAAAGTATTTAAATGATTGAAAAGTAAAAGAAAGCATTTAAAGTGCAGAAAATTAAAAGAAAACAAGTGAAAGACATGAAAGATAAAGTGCAAGAGATGTAAATTGCAGAAAAGTAAATGCATGAAATGAACCAATACTGTATTGAAATTGAACATTGCATTAATGATAAAAGGGTGGAAGGAATACTTGAGTTAATCCATCAGTCTACTTGTGATCGAGACGTGTAGGATGTTTCAAGTTCCAACCCTTATTACATCGTAGAATCTAGTATTTATAGAAAAAGTAAATAACTTCCTAAAGGTAACTTCCTAAAGGTAACTTCCTAATCTATTTTCTGATACCTATATGGCAGTTTTGCCATATTCAAATTCAAACTATTTGACAAGTAAACTTCTCTAACTGCTCAATTCTTTGAACCGCTTTGTGTCAACTTGCTTGTTGTCAACAGTTTGGCTATCTGACAGCTTATCTTGCTGATGCCTTGTCAGCCTTGAAGACTTAGCCATTTTCACACTTCTGTACGTTTGACAACTCTTCTTAACACTGTCAAAAAGCTGGGTTGTCAATTTATCCTTTCTGTCGGCCAGTCAAATGCATCCGTCAATAATCAGAAATTTCACCCTTGACAGATGCGCTCTAAGTTCCGCCTTTTTGACGGCTTTTCTTGTCTGACATGTCAACTGAAGAACTTCTTGTCAACTCCACACCTGTCAATTATAATCATGAGTTCGACGTTCTTCTTTATGTACATTCTTCTGTCAACTTTATTCCTGTCGACTTTGAACTTGGTCAATTTTCCTCTCTTCAATGCAACTCTCGTCTACTTTGGGAATTCCTTATGAATTTGACAATCTTGCTTTTGACCAATTTTTCTGTCAACTTTCCGTCTGTCAACTTAGTACTTGTCAACTTTCTTGACAACTTTCTGTCAACTTTCCGTCTGTCAACTTAGTACCTGTCAACTTTCTTGACAACTTTCTGTCTGTCAACTTTCTTTTAGCCAAACCAGTATATACCAATTTTGGGACTTCTTCTCAATTTTCATGGAGCCTCTTTCTGCCTGTCTGACGAAAACTCACATGAAAATTCACTCCTAACAGTTTGGTATATAGCCTTCGAATTTCAATTGCCATTTCATTTGGTGAATTATATACGTTCTGTCACATTGGGGTTGAGACTTGTCCTGTGAGACAAACTTGTAGACCATTCTCTTTGCTTCAACCAAGCTAAACTATGGTGTTTGTACCAAGCCTTTCTCACCCATTTCTGTTCTGATCATGGCCACATCAACCCACTTTTGAGCTCTTGCATACATATTTACTAGCACCAAATAGTCACCTGGTTTGTATGGATTCAACATGAAACTAAATCTTTTAAAAATAAATATATATTACTTACGGAAACCAAATTTTTCGTAAGTGAAAAAAACTAAAAACTTGTTTCGGTAAGAAAAAAGTAAGTATTATATAAATTTGGACCGAAACTAATTTCCATAGTAAAAATTTTGTTAACGGAAGAAATATAATGGAGAATGAGGGAGAATAATAGAATGGAAAAAAAAAAATAGAGAATGGGGTGTGTTCGATGGACAAGAAAATAAATGGTTAGGGTTAATAATGGTATTTAAAGGAAATAAAAGAAAGTTACGGGGATAAGGGGGTGGGAATAATAATTTATGGGGTGGTAAAATCAAATCCCCAAAAACAAACATGACCTATTGCTATTAGAGGTGGGTATTTGGACTCGGGTCCGCGGACAGTCCGTTAAACCCGCAGTCCGTGCGGACTTGGACACCCTAAAATGCGAGTCCAAAAAAATGCGGGCTTTTTGAGTCCGGTCCGTTTAGCCCGCGGGCTTAACGGACTCGGTCCGCGGATTCGCGGACCCGTCCGCGGACCCGGTCTGTTTTAAAAAAAAAAAAAAAAACCTGCTGGCTGCTGGGCCAGCCCATCTCATACATAATACACTCAGTATTAACCCATCTCTAACTAACCCTAAAATACACTCCCGTTCGGCCGTTCCTCTCCAAATAACACTCAGTAGTCATCTTCCACCACCCTTTTCGCTCGTTTCTTCGTCCTAGAAGAGCTTGCATCCAGAGAATGGCCAGTTGAAGACCTCTTACGAGAAGCGTCGCGGTGAACTTCCTGATTAACTTCACTGGTGGATGTCGAATCGTCAGTACTCTGCGCCGTTCCGGTGATTCGGTGAACGAGGGAAGAGAAAGAGCGAGATAGTCACCGTGATCGTGATCGTGATCGTGAGCTCGCGGGTCTCTGATTGTAGTTGCCATTATTTCCTTCGGTAAATATATTAGATCTGACCAGTTTTTTCTCTGTCTCTGTTTGTTTTCCTTCACTGGTTGATTTGTTTTTTCGCCTAACTGAATAGAAGTGAGAAAGGAAGAGGGTGGTTGATTTGTTTTTTTGCTGTTCTGTCTATCTCGCTTGCTGTTTTCGCCTAACTGAATAGAAGTGAGAAAGGAAGAGGGTGGTTGATTTGTTTTTTTGCTGTTCTGTCTATCTCGCTTGCTGTTTTCGCCTAACTGAATAGAAGTGAGAAAGGAAGAGGGTGGTTGATTTGTTTTCGCCTAATGACCAAGATGTTTTCGCGGGTCCCAGTTATGCTGTTCTGTCTATCTCAGTTATGAGACATAAAGAGTAGATTGCTTGCCTATTGTAGATAAAGTTGGTTGCCTATGGATTAATTGCTTGCCTGTTCTGAATAGATTGCTTGCCTATCCCAGTTATGCCTGTTCTGAATAGATTGCTTGCCTATCCCAGTTATGCCTGTTCTGAATAGATTGCTTGCCTATTGTAGATAAAGAGTAGATTGCTTGCCTATGGATTAATTGCTTGCCTATTGCAGTTCTTTGATTTATTTTGTTTCAATTTGCCATTTTCAGTGATACTTTTTTGCTGAAGTTATTGTAATTGAAATGGATTTCTCTGCCTCTGCCATAATTGAAACTGAAGTTGATAATGTGGCTGAAATTGAACCTGAAAGAGTAGACCTAATTAGTGATCAGGATGATGATGGAGATGGAGATGGATTAAATGAACCTAAAATACCAAAAAAGAGGGCTAGAAAGCAAAGATCTGATGTCTGGGATTTTTTTGACAAACTGCCTTTGGGAAGTGATGGGAAGGAAAGGAGTGAATGCAAGGCATGTAAGAAAGCCTTGGTTAGTGGTGGTAATAAATACGGAACTTCAACTTTACAGCGTCATAGACTCACTTGTGAGAAGATTCCAAAAGGATTTGCTAACACCGAGGTTGGTAAACTTATGCTTGATCATAACGGAAAATTAAAAAGTAGAAAAGTTGATTTTAAAGTTGTACGTGACATGATTTCCATGGCTATCATAGAACATGACCTTCCATTCTCTTTTGTGGAATATAGGAGGGTTAGAGAACTATTTAAATATTTGAATCCCCGAAGCTAAGGTTCCCTCTCTAGACGTCTGCCACAAATGATGTCATTAATATGTATGAGGTGAAAAGGAAAAAATGAAAGATGTGCTATCCAAAGTTCCAAGTAGAATAAACTTGACATCTGATGTATGGACTTCTTGTACCACGAGGGCTACATTTCATTGACTGCCCATTTTGTGGATGAAAATTGGAAGCTTAACAGCAAAATTCTAAATTTTTCTCATTTCCCCCTCCACATTCCTACCGTGAATTGGCCAAAACTGTTTATGGTTTCTTGGAAGAGTGGGGGATTGAGAAGAAAATATTTTCATTGACTTTGGATAATGCATCTTCTTGTGGTAGCATGCAAGGGTTGTTGAAAGATAGACTTCTTATGCAAAGTGATGGCTTGTTATGTGGTGGTGATTTTTTTCACATTCGTTGTTGTGCTCATATCCTAAACATTATAGTTCAAGATGGGTTGAAAATTGCTAGTGAGGCTATACATAAGATTAGAGAGAGCATCAAGTATGTAAAGGGGTCGGAGAGAAGAATGATTGCATTTAAAAGTTATGTTAATAGACTTGGTAAAATTGATACCAAGATGGGTCTTCGTTTGGATGTCTCTACTAGGTGGAACTCCACCTTTATGATGCTTTGAAAGTGCTCTTGCATATCGTCGTGCTTTTGAAGATCTTGCTTTTGAGGATAGGAACTATAAGTATTACCCTACTAATGAAGAATGGTCTAGAGGAGATAAACTTTGTGAATTTTTACGTCCATTCTATGTGATCACAAATTTGATGTCCGGTTCCTCTTATCCGACATCTAACTTGTATTTCTTTCATGTATGGAGGATTGAATGTTTGTTGCTTGAAAATAAGACAAGTGAAGATGAGGTGATTAGGGATATGACAACTTCGATGCAAGGGAAGTTTGACAAATATTGGAGTGATTATAGTGTTGTGCTTGCATATGGAACCGTTCTTGATCCTCGCTATAAGTTCTCATTTTTGGAGTTTTGCTATTCTCAACTTGGTGTTGATTCAATTTCTTGTCAAGCAAAGTTGAAAGTTGTCAAGCATAAGTTGTATACTCTGTTTTATGAGTATGTCAAAAGGTCCTTCAAAGAGACACCTCCCGATGAAAGTTCACTACAAGATAAGCAATGTCTTCCAACTAGTAGTAGTGGATTTGCTAATATGGACCCATCACAATTGGCTATTTTGAATGTAAGTATATTTCTTTCTTTTATTTATTCATTATTCATTATTTTTTATGTTTAATTTCTCATTCTTTATTTGTTGTTACATGAAAATAATGTAGAAGTATATCTCGTTTGAGAATCAAAATAAGAAGGATGTAGGTAAGTCGGAATGGGATACTTATTGGGACGAGCACAACCTTTCCTCAACATACCATCCAAATCTTGATATTTTGCAATATTGGAAGGACAACATGTATAGGTTTCCGAATCTTGCTTTGATGGCTAGTGATATCTTAAGCATTCAAATAACAACCGTGGCATCGGAATCAGCATTCAGTATTGGTTCTCGTGTTCTCAACAAATTTCGAAGTTCTCTCCTTCCCAAAAATGTGCAAGCCTTGATATGCACTAGAAATTGGTTGTTAGGGTTTGAAGTGGAAGGTAAATACACAATGAATTTATGTATAGAAATAGAATGTCTTCCATTTAATTATGTTTTGCTTTTTAAACATAATCTTATGAATTATGACTTGTGAATTGTAGGAAAAGAAGAAGATGAAGATGATTTGATTGACACAAAGGAGGAGCTTGCTAAATCAAAGGGAAAGACTAAAGTTATTATTGATGCTTGATGTCAACATGTAGCTTTAATTTCAAACTTGTAATATTGTTGTTTTTGTTCCTTATTTTGCATTTTAAGTTCGTTGGTACAATTTTCTTTCTTATCATGTACAATTTTCTTTCTTGGAGGAACTTGATTTTATGATTATTGGTTACAACTATGGTTATTTTGCCTTATAAAAAAAAGTGTAAAGTCCGCGGACAGTCCGTTTAGTCCGCGGACTATGCGGACTGGACTTGGACTCTATTTTTAAGAGTCCATTTAAAATGCGGACTATAAAGTCCGGTCCGTTTAAATGCGGACTTTTGCGGACCGGACTTAAACGGACCGGACTAGTCCGTTTACCCACCTCTAATTGCTATACTAAAACTTACTAGACCAACTTGACGTAAACCTGACCCAACATAATATACCCAACTTGAAATCTTTCCTTTTGTAGGTAAATGATTACTTTATTTGTATAATATTCTTATTAATATTAGATAATATAATAATTAAGGTATTAGGAATTCGAATTGGTATACTAATGATTTTGGAAACAAATTTATTATAATTGCATTTTGAAACATGTTTTTAAACAATTTTGGTAGGGCAATAAATATGTATTAATGCTATTTGGAAGCTATTTATGTCAAGAATACAGGCGAAAAAAATTTAGGTTTGGATCCGGACCATAGAGACATGAAGCATGATAACTCAACACGTGTAAACCAAACCTTGAAATTGTGAAATTGTGTGGAAGCGACACCTGTTAATCTAAACCCGTGAATTCATTCTCATTTGTATATATAATATATATATATATATATATATATATATATATATATATATATATATATATATATATATATATATATATATAGGGAGCAACTCAAGTGAGAGGAGTGCGAAAGGCCCATATTTACTCCTCCCATCTCTCATAATAACACACTCCTCTAACTTGAGTTGCTCCATATATATATATACATATATACATATATATATATGGAATATATCTAGTGAGAATGCCTTATTTATGTGAGAGTGAGAGTAGCAAGTCATAGCCATTATTAGATCCAATCATAAATGGTCAAGATTAAAAAGTCACATGCCGACTTAAAAAAGTCAAGATCCAAGCATTTCTCTTTTCATTTTAGTCGCCACTGTACCACCCATCCAAGGCCTCTCTCACCATTGTAGTTGCCATTTCATGAGGTCTCAAAATCCCCAAAACCCAAATCGACCATGCCGTAGCCGACGGTTGCTGCAACCATCATCTTTGAACCGCACCCACAGCCGTGGTTTATTTGGTTAACACCATCAACAAAATAGACAAAACATAATTATTATTGCAGATATTACAAATAATAAAAGTTTTTTTGGGCAAAATATATAAATATAAAAAATACGTATACTATACAACAAGTATACGATACATACAAGCTTTGACTACTGTATAAATATAATTCAAAGGTTTGACAATTTGACCAACCATGTGGCAATTTTATTGGTCCACAAATTACTACATGGGTGATGTACAAGGTAGTGTAATTTTAGGGTGGTGCAACTTAGCCCATCCCTTGATTTGCATGCAGTAAAAATACAGTTTCCTTGAGCAACTAAATTGCCAATAACCTTTAAATAATGTGTTTTGCTCAAATGAATAATTGATGATTGTAGAATATATATTAATTTTATGTGACTGATCATTTGGCCTTGTGCTACATTAAAGACTTACAGTTGACAGAAGTTTTCTTAAACTTTGTAAGATTCCATATGTTGCAATGGCTTCTAGTTTAAGTCTTTTCTTGTGATATGCCACGCGGCGTCCTCCGAAGGCGGCGAGACGTGCTCCTCCAAAGTTCGTATTATTAATGGTGTGCGCGGCGGCGGCGTGCTCCGGTGAGGCAATGCGTGTTCCACAGCGGCGTGGCCTGGCATTCTTCAAGGGTGGCGGGGACCTAGAAACCATTTATCAGTGAAGGTGGTTTGGGGGAGGAAAGAAATAATCCAATTATTTTCAGTTTCAACATCATTTTCTACTTTATTTTTCTCACTAAAATTGAACAAACCATAAATCTAGGGAGATTGATAACCAAAAAAACTCATTCACCAGATATTTGTACCTAATTCACTAGATATTTACATACTTAACCAAAAAATTTATTTCTCAAAAAAACTCATTCACCAGATAATGAACTGAATTCACCAGATATTTGTACCTGATTCACCAGATATTTGTACATACTTAACTAAAAAAACTATGTATAAAAGAAACATTTAAAAAAAACTAAATTTTTTTATTTTTTATTTTAAAAAAAGACCCGCTACAGTGCCGCACAATACGGTATAATGCGACACATACTATGTCGTCGTATTGATGTCCGGAAAGTGTGTCAAATTAGCATTTTTCATATATATATATATATATATATATATATATATAAGATGTGGCTGCAGGGGCGTTACCATCATATACAATTTGCATCGTGATTATCAGTTGAGTAGAATGGCCCTACGAACACATAACGTCCTGACATTTAGTTGATTTAGTCCAAAAAAGTAAAAGTTATGGATCACAATGACGTGAAGAACCCGATCAATAAAATAGAGAATTGATTGAGTATAAAATCAAATGAAAGCAACATTGATAAAAGCATAAAAACAAGAAGCAGGATATGGGTTTACACGAAGCCTTGCCTGAAGAATACATCGCTCAAACACTGTCCCACACCACTCCCATAGACGCATGTGGGCTTTCCCTCGTTTCCAAATCTTTCTATTCAGCCGCTGAATCCGATGTTGTCTGGAATCGTTTTATCCCTTCCGATATCATGTCTATCATTTCACCATCTGATTTAGAGTCTTCTTTTCTCTCTAACTTTCCTTCTAAGAAATCCCTCTTTCTCGCTCTCTCTCAGCACCCCATCATCATCGATCACTCCACAAAGGTATATTTCATTCACCATAATCAGTATTGTGTTGTTATTTGAACAGTGTCGGACACAGTATAATTATACCAATTTTTGTCGGCCTCAATAAGTTTAACACATGAAAAATATGATGTCGGGGAAGAAGTGTCGGGAACTGTTTGTTCATAAATCATTTCTAATAAACAATATTCTCACACCAATTCTTTTAAACTTTTTTATGCATACTTTACAATGATGGAACAGTTGACTTATGGTTAAACTTGAGCTGAAAAGGTGGTAAAGTAAATATTTTCTTGTTATAAATCTTAGTTCACTATCTTTTATTTTTATGTAATTAAGTTTTGAATTAAATTCTTGTTAATAGGTCACGGCCAAACCCTTATTTTTTATATAGGAAATTAATAGGAAGCGAAGGCAGTTGTTTTCATGTTGGGTGTTTAATAAATTATGATGTTTGGTTCAGAATATTAAGCTTGGCATTTTTCCAATATCGAAAATACGTACAGAGCTTTCAACTGGACGTAAAGAGTGGGAAAAAGTGTTACATGCTTGGTGCCAGGGCTCTCTCTATTGTTTGGGGTGATAAGCCTCGTTATTGGAAATGGACAGCCCTACCCGAGTCCAGGTTTTTTATAATTCTTTTACTAGTCATGGCTCCCGGGTTCTTTGCTTAAACAGGCATACCATGTACCGCGATTTCATCGTACCATTGATGTCATGATTATGGTTGCATTGCATTTAGCATAAATACAGATAATTAAATGCGACAGATACCACCACAATTATGATCGTGTTTCAATTTTAAAGACCTAAAATATCAAAACTTTACAATCCCAACTACAGTCGCGGACCTTTATTTAAAATCTTGTATATCGGATTCATGTTAAAGAAAAATTTATAATAATAATGTAAAAAATGACAAGCCACGTACCTAAATATGCAACTTAGATTAGCTTGTTTTCTGTATATAAAACAACTTATAATCTAAGTTTTTAAGAAAGCTTTTGAAAAAGTTTTCTGTGAAACATTCTTGTGTGTTCCTATCCCTACAATTTCTGTGTACAACTC
This sequence comes from Sophora flavescens, assembly GCA_030762895.1. Taxonomy (NCBI): domain Eukaryota; kingdom Viridiplantae; phylum Streptophyta; class Magnoliopsida; order Fabales; family Fabaceae; genus Sophora; species Sophora flavescens. The sequence goes on along the minus strand of CM061062.1, from coordinate 280,319,742 downwards.
TTTTGAAACAGGTTCCCAGAAGTTGCTCAGCTTATTGAGGTGTGTTGGCTCGAAATTTTTGGGGAGATAAACACCAATGCCTTGTCCCCAAATACTCATTATGCAGCCTATATCGTGTTCCAGATGCTCAATGCATATGGATTTCACCACCGTCCTGTGGAGTTGACAGTACGCATATATAGTGGCCAGAGTATTACCAAAAATGTATGTTTAGACCCAGACTTAGAATGTTTCCAGGGATTGCAACGTCCAAATGTAAGAAGTGATGGGTGGTTGGAGATTGAGATAGGGGAGTTCTTTAATTTAGGCCTAGAAGATGAAGAAGTGTATATGAGTGTTACGGAGATAAGGCATAATTTGTTTAAGCGTGGTCTCTTTGTTGAAGGAATAGAAGTTAGGCCTTAGGAAGGCAATTAATTAATCAATCAAGCAAAGTTCTTGTTTAATTTAATTTGCAGAACTATGCACGAGTATTGTACATGTCTATGTGATGTATACTATTTTTGTGCAAAACTGTTAATGTTTGCGAAGCTACAACACATAAGCTATATATATATATATATAGTTTAACACAATTATGCCTCTTGCAAGGTCATATTTGATTAGTTTTGAGAGCTTTCTATGCCAAGTCTTTTTCTTTTTTCTTTTTTCATTAGTTATGGGCATAAGGCAAGATACAAGCTGTCAAGTCTACTATGTCTACCTTGTACACATTATTGTACCTCTTGGCAGAAGAAAAAAAAATCATTGTCAAGTACTCTTCTAACAACACACAAATCTTTTGCAAAGGGTACCAATATATCCACTATCACCTAATTAACAATCAAACACTAAAACAGTGGAAATGCTAATAAGAGCAGAAAAGAGAATGAACTTGACTAATAATTGATTTCTTAGCAAGACAAAAAATATCAAAATTTTAGCGCAACTGATGAGCAAATGTTTTTTTTTTTTTTTGCAGGATTTTTGCAATATTCACCACATTATTATTTTTCTTCAACAGTTCTTCACTCTATATATAACTTCAATCTAACTGTTGAGAGCCAATCTTGATCTTCTATGAAGCAGTATCTTGCCTTGACATAAAGCGTTCTCTAATAGCAGTTAATACAATATGCACATTAGAGATACATCACACTAGTTTTAATTGTATATCAATATCAATGACTCTCATGCAAGATAAAAAAAAAAATTATAAGCAAATATATATAATAAGAAGAGTACAATTGATACTTTAACCCATAACAGCAGCATAAGCTCAAGAAAGCAGCAACTTAGCCTATTAATAATAGCCAAACTGCATCATAAACACTGCCAATATGCTGGATAGCAACCCCTGCTCACAAAACTGAGAATAAACAGAGGTATAATATTGCAGCTATAGCACAGCAGCAGGACAAGACCAGAACCTAAAAGACAAACTTCCAAACTAGAATCCTTCCACACGCACCTCCTTCTTCACATCATTAAACACTCTACCAGATTGACAGGGGCGGAGCCGGGAAATTCATGTGAGGGGGCCAAACAATTTAAGTAACGTATAATAACAAATTTGATATATAATTAACAATTTAATATAATATAAATTATTCAAACTATATGGAAAAAGTTGTCAACCTAATTTTTTCTTGTAAAAACATTTTTTTTAAAATAAACTAAAAAAATAAAAAGTTTATTAATAAATTATTCAAATAAAAAATATTCAAACAAATACGTCATTAAAAAAAAATTAAAATCAAACCTGATAGAAGGAGAAATAAGCCAAAGAGAGTTATGGGACCATCAACAAATTTCAAGCAACATGTTACAATACACGTTGCATCGTTGTTACGCGTTTTGCACCCCTAATGATGCAATGTTACGTGCTACTGCCATATTACTAGAGGTGGCAAAATGGGCTATCCGGGCCGCCATGGGCTAGTCCTATGCGGGCTAGGGCTTTATAGGGCCGGGCCAAAAAGGCCCGGAATCAATATGGGCTGTAAAATAGGTGCTCAATCCCAGCCCTATGCGGGCTAGGGACTTATGCGGGCTGGCCCAGTATTTTTCACTAAAAAAAATTATTTGCAATCATTTTTATTTTTAAGTTCCGATAGCATTGTGTATATGTGTGGACCAGGACATATTTATTTTCAATCAACCTAATTGTTTGTATTGAAAACATCAGGATATGAATGAAGATATAATAATCATAATCAATGTTGTAAAAGAGAACTTCAGAATTAGTTCCCATACGAAACATAAAAAAACTCCTTAAGTTCATATAGAGATACTTCCCTTCAATATCAACAAACATACTTCCCACATCACGAAACTTAATAAACATATAAGTGTCCTTATGACGCTTTAGATGTGAAGGTGCACATCCCAATATGTTTCCACACCCTTTGCATTTACATTTTTCTTTCCCATCTTTATCAACACCAATCTCATCAAAATATTTCCATACCTCAGATGTTAGGTTATTAGGCTTTTTGGCCTTTGGTTGAGAAAACCATGTATGTTCTTGTAGAGTATCATTACTAACTAAATTAGTTGGAGGAATAGGCAGTGGTGGGGTTTCCAGTATTTGACAATCAGTAACAACATTGATATTCTTTTCAATACAATCATCCATGTTACAAGAAGACAATTCAAATAACAAATCTTAAACAATTACCCATTGATAGCAAGTATTATAATCTAAACAAATATCAAATCAAACTCGGAAATATCACAGGGAAAAGGTAAAGATCCAGAAAACAAAGTAAAAGAGAATGAGAAGTTGTAGAACTGTTACCAGTCGGAGGAGATGAATGGCGCCGGAGACTGAGGAGTCAGGAACGTCGGTCACAGCCGTCAGTGAGGCGGAGTATCGAACGTCGGCCGCGTCTGAGAGGGCTGAGGAGGAGCCGCCATCGCGCAACTGTGACACTGATGAGTGAAAAGTCGAACTCGTCGCGGTCTGGGTAGGTTCCGTCGTCGCGCTCCTGTGAGGGTTGAGAAGGAGACGCCTTGCACGACGGCCGAAGGCTGTGGGGCTGGTGGCGGTGGAACTCTATGTGACTAGGGTTACCCTTTTGAAGATGAAGCGAAGACAGACTTCACAGAAGAGCGAACTGAAGACACAGAACGACTAAACGAGTGAGGATTGAGGAACGTAAACGTAAACGTTACTGTAATGGGCCTCTTGCCTGTTGGCCCTTTTTTCATTTATTTTTTAGTTAAATAAAAATTAAAATATATAAAAGAGACCGGGCTACCCGAGCCCGATGCTGGCTAGCCCGATACGGGTTCAGGCTTTATCAGGTAGGGCCAAAAAGGCCCGGAATTAAAATGGGCTCAAATTTTAATACCTAAACCCTATAATTCATAGGACTTGTCCAGCCCGGCCCGGTCGGGCCAGCCCATTTTGTCGTCTCTACATATTACGCATGTGGCTTGTCTATTCTAATTGAATTTGTGTCTGGCCTCCTGATAGTTGGGCTTCCAGCTTCTTCATATTAGCTTTACAAAAATAATCTATAGGTATATGTAAAACAAACAAACAAACAAAAACATGGGGAGACCATGGCCTATATAGGCCCCCTGATCCCTCCGCCCTGTAGGTTGATACATCATTCCGAAAAAGAATAATACGACCCCAGTGTAGCCGAAAACCATGCCCACTACCTAATCTTTATCATGTCCGTAATCCAAACCATATCAAATGGAATATTTCTAAAAATTGTTGCATTTCTTTCCAACCATAGTGACCAAACAACTGTGTCTGTGTGCCATATTAACAGTCCTCTCTTACACACTTTTTCCTAAAAACAAGCATGTATGTTGTAAATAAAGCTCTCCCAAATTGGAAGGTAAAACCACTTTGTAACCAAGCCAATAGCTTAAACATTCATCCAAACTTGAGAAGCTCGGCTCAATAGAGAAAAAGATGCTCTAATTTTTCCACACTAGTGTTACATAAGAAACAAATCAGGTCCTGTTGATCAACTAAAGCCTTTCTCTTAAACAAGTTCATAAAACCTGCCATAAAAATGCTAGCACGTCTTTGTACGATCTTTACTCCTCCCAAATTGTTTGAAAATATGTACCTCCATATCCCCTCTGATCATTTATTCCACATTTTGATTGAAGCCACAAATATGGTGCTGACATTGAAGGAAAAGACTTCGAAGCAACCAAAGCCCAAACCCACTCATCCTTCCTTTCTTTGTCCAAACATACAGATTGAACACTGAAGCAAATTTTAAAAGCCAGGCACCACCTCTTCATGCAAGATGTATAATGCACCGTAATTTTACAAGACGTATTATAAGAACCACATAACTTGTAATGTGGCAAATTCTCCTCCTCCTAAATTTTTGTAATTAAAAAATATTTATGTACCTTACCCACACATTGATACGAAAAATATAACCTAATATCATCCATATTGCATTTCATTTCTAACAACCACAACACAGTTTAACATGCAAGGGGAAACCAATATGTTGTACTCCCTCCTGTCCTTATTATAAGAAATAAATGGGTATTTTTTTGGTCCAAAATATAAGAAACATATATCAATTTTGATACATATTAAATGTTAATTTCCAATTTTACCTTAATTTATTATAGGATTTATATTTAGGAGATAGTATCAACTTTTCATACAAGTGAGACATTAATTAAGATTAGAAGGAACATTTTGTAAATTTATATGAATATTAATTATAATTAACTTATTTTAATATATTTTCTTGGTCGATGTGTTTTAGAGTTTTGTTTCTTATAATAAGCATGGAGGGAGTATTAGTTAGGCAAATAATAAATATTGGTGAAATTAAGGAAGGTAATTTACACTTTGACTATACGATAGACTTGAAAGGGGTCGATGTTTATCCCTTATAACGGCACGAAAGAATTGATGACAAAGCAAGTAGTTAAAATTAATTGATTCTATGACAACCATGCAAATACTAGCAAAATGTGAAATTCCACTATTTGATTTTCTATGTTTAAACACAACAACCAAACATTTCTCCACTTTCTTCGGAAGCTTCCCACTCTCTATCATCACTTAAGACCATTCCTAGAGGACACACGAAACACACACTAAAAACCAAAACATTATCTTTCTCGAAACTCTTTCAAACCAAAAACTTTCATCAATCAAAACGACACCAACAATGACCATCCCCACCACAGCACATTACCACCCTCCTTATTCTCCCACAAACAAAAATAGAGACAAACACGTTTAATCAAAACCCTGTCTCTCTCTCCTCTTCTTCATTGTCTTAACTTCCCTCCTTAATAGGCAATGAAGACAAACAAAAAGAACCTTCCCTACAAGATTTTAAAACACGGTCACAGTTGTATTGTGTTTTTTTTAATCGCCAACAATAGTGACAAAATGCAACTTATACAATTACAGAAGCTATCAAAATCACAATATCGTAGACTCAATTGTGGTTGCATACCACAATTTAAAACATTGCATCTACTACCAATGACCACAACCATAACATGCATCCTCCTCTTCTTGCCTCTCGCCGCCGCTCAAGCCCCACGTGATGGATTTACCGACGCAAACGGTTTAACCCAGTTGAGCCCCTCCCTCGCCGTGATGATCGTTGTATTGGTAACGGCTTTTTTGTTACTAGGTTTCTTCTCCATCTACATCCGCCATTGCGGCGGTTCCCCAACCATCACCGTGGGACCCCACGCCGGCGCCGAAAGCCGCCACCGCAAGGCGGCACGTGGGCTCGATCAGGCGGTGATCGACTCGTTCCCGATTCTAGAATATTCCGTGGTTAAGATTCACAAGATCGGAAACGAACCTTTGGAATGCGCAGTTTGTTTATCCGAGTTCGAAGACACCGAAACGCTGCGTTTAATCCCCAAATGCGACCATGCTTTCCACCCTGAGTGCATCGACGAGTGGCTATCTTCCCACACCACGTGCCCCGTTTGCAGAGCCAACCTCGTCCCACAACCCGGTGAGTCAGTGCACGCGTTACCGATTCAGAATCCCGAGTCATCATCATCATCATCACGTGACAATATTGACATTGAAGCGCAAAACGATACCGTTTATGAAACCGCGCCAGAACAGCAAAACATGGAAGTTGATGTTGACCGAGTCTCGTCAAATCCAGAAATAGAACAAACAACGCTGAACCGGAACCGGAGAGGGTCTCGGTCGAACCGGCCAAGGAGGTTCCCAAGGTCACACTCGACCGGGCACTCGTTGGTCCAACCGTGTGAAAACACGGAACGGTTCACTTTAAGATTGCCGTTGGAAGTTAGAAAGAGAATAATAAACCAGAAGTTGAAAAGGGCTAGCAGCTTCATTGTGTTGCCAAGAGAAACTAGTTGGAGACGGGGTTGCCGAACCGATGGTGAAGGAAGTAATAGAGGGAAAATTTCGAGGATATTGGACTTGAGCTTTAAATCGGACCGGTGGGTTTTCACGATGGCGCCGCCGTTCTTGGTGAGGGCATCGTCGCCGAAGTTGCCTAATACCGCCGCTGAAGGGACCTTCTCCTCCGTCCATAGTATGTCGCAGTCGCCTGCCAACCCGGCCCGTCCTCCGGTTTAACTTTTTTTTTTTTTCGTTTGGGTTCTGTTGTGTTCTTTTTCTTTTCCACAACCTCAACATTTCTTTGTATTTTTGTTATTTTATTTTTTTCCCTTCTGGGACGATTTTGTTTTTCAGTTTTAAAGTTGTAAATTGTGTATACTAATGTGACAAATTTATAGGCTAACTTCCACATATTTGGATCATGATCAATTGGTAATCTCATGAGCTTAAGCTGTTTAGTTGAGTTCAGATTTTAGAAATAAAAATGGCATGTGTAAAAAAATATATATATAGAAAAGTTCAGATTTTAAATACTCTTCTTTCATTGCTATGGAAAATTTCATAACAAACTAATTTAAGTAATGTTTTGGTCTCTATACATGACATCGATTTTCAATTTGGTCCTTATACGTAAAAAGTTATCAATTTGGTCCCTATACGTCACACTGATTTTCAATTTGGTCCTCACAGTTAATTGGTCCCTATATAAGAGGGACCAAATTGCAAATTATTATCACATATAGGGACCAAATTGAAAATAATTATCACATGTAGGGACCGATTTCAAATTTTTTTTGTTGAATTGGTCCCTACATGTGACAATAATTTGCAATTTGGTCCTCTTATATAGGGACCAATTAGCTGTGAGGATCAAATTGAAAATCAATGTTACGTATAGGGACCAAATTAATAACTTTTTACATATAGGGACCAAATTGAAAATCGATGATACGTATAGGGACCAAAACATTATTTTAACCATTTTAAAATTATTAAAGCTGCAAAATTTAGAGCATATTGGACTTGGTTGAAGGGAAGGTCTGCTAAATTTAATGTTAATTGGTTAGTTTGTTACATTAATAGAGTTGAGATTCGAACTTGCAGCTTATTACTTCTAACACATTTGTCTCACACCTGAAACCATCCGACCACTTATAACTCCCTCATTCTCAAGTTGGATACTAGATCCACAGGCTTGCTTGAATCTGTCTTAACGAAGTTTAAGAATTACTCAGGTCCTTCTCAGTGTTGGCTAACTGGTGATACAAATGTTATCTTGACTTTTTTAGGCAGCTCAAGGTGTTTGCTAATTCTATAAGAGGCTTTTCTTGGATTAACACTAAAGTGGCTGGTCGTGTTCTGTATCTCAGGGATATTGCAGTGCACTAAGTTTTCATGCTGGTTCTGTCACACGAGTGATTATGAATTTATTATACTGTTCTCTGTTTGTGTAGTGGGCTTGGGGTTTGGGGCTGCTGTAATGTTGCTTTGGGTGTGAGTTTGTGAGCCTCAAACTTCTGTAATTCTTTGTTTCATTCCTTTCTGTGTGGCATTTCTTGTGCTGCGGCTTGATTATATTAATATAATAAGGTGGTTTCTGTGGTGAGGGGCAAACAAGTCCCTCGACTGTAACGAAGAAAAATGACAATCGGATATATTAATTAAACAAGTGGATGGTTTGCTGTTCTCTCACCCTCATCCCACCCACCGGCCGGACAACTGATGGAAAAATGTAACCACCGCAAGCACGAAAACAGTGCCCAACCGGTTCATTCGCTCTTTTTGCGCTGCTTCTTCAGCTTCTGCCTCTGCCTCCATTCCTGTAACTTGTTGCTAAAAATCGAAGCTGCAGACCAGAAGCTTTCAGTAATTTCTTTGAAATCTCTACTCTACCCTATTCTCAATCACATTGCTAGAAACAACAGCTACATGGTTCGGTTCCTCCAAAACCCTAATCTCATCTCCGGTTTAGTCTTCTTCTTCTCCAACAACAATGTTATCTTCCTGATTCTCCTATTCGTCTCGATAGCCGGTCCTTGAACGATTGAAGAAGAAGAATCTATGTTTTGCATTTGCCTTCGTTTATCGAGGCAGAGAAGGTCGTCGGAGCTCTGATAAGAAGGTAGAGGTCGGCGGGAGACGCCGGAGGAGGAGGGATGGAAGATGGCTATAAGAGCGGCAGTGGAGGACATCATCCGAGAGCTGCAACCGTCTTCCTCTCTGAACTTCCGTCAGCCACCGTGAAAAAGCGAGCAAGTAGTCCAACCGGTCACCAACAACCACCATCTTCCAGCGGTCTTCACCGTGGTTTTGCGGCTAGGGTTCCAATTTGGGGATATAGAGGTTCAAATAGATGCTAGGGTTTCTAAAGAAGGGAAATAGGGTTAGGGTTACATCCAGGTTTGGGTTAGTTTAAGGGTGAATGGGTCTAGGTGATGATGATGGTGATGGTGAAGAGAAAGGGCGGGAGTTGGAAGGAAGAACAGAAATTGGGAGATGGAGGAATATCGTATGCATCCGTATGAAAAGAAGATATTTGTTATGACATGCGAAGTCATGATTTGATGGATTTATTTTTCTATAAATATATTTTATTTTATAGGAATAGAAGGGGAGAAGAAAAGGAAGAAAATTAAAAAAATAATTATTAAAAATATAAAAATTTATTTTTTTTGGAAAATTTCATGTGACATTAATTATTTTGTTTTGCCACAAGGCACAATGACATGGACCCTCCATTAACCATCTCAGTATTAATGATCAAATTTGATAGCAGGGATCAATTGTAAAATTTAAAAAAATTAGAAATGCACAATGAAAAAAAAGAAAGAAAAAAGATAGGGATGAAAATAAAAAATGACTTATTTCCGATGACCAAAAAGTTATTATCCTTTGTTTTTCAAAAAAAAAATAATTTTAAAATATTTACATTTTAATTTAATGACATGTATATTTATAATAACTATCACTTATTATACTCTTATGAGACATATGCATTACTTTAGGAGCGTATAATAATTCCAGTGAAATAAGTGGCTAATAATGACCGAAAAAACAGTTAAGAGATACAGTGATAATTCTTGTAAAAGTGGTTATGTGGGGATGAAACTCTTTTAAAAATAAGAGTGCTACATCCTTGATTAATTGAATTAAGTTGAAATTTCGATGCATTTCAATTAATTAAGGATGAAATCATTTTTGCTTTCTTAATTTATATCCGTTCTCACTTTAGAGGGTCAGTTTGTTGTTTTATAATATCAGTATTTTTTTTTCTCGTTAGTGATTTTCAGAAATCAATGGGGGTGGACATTCCAGAATGTTGAAATGTTTAATGCATAGAAATCTTATAAAATATAAAAAGTGAATGTGCATGTTTGCCTCTCTCACTAGGAGTGAGATTAGGGTAGGTCGAGCTACATCCTGACAAGCCTGGCCGGACCTGCATTCCAATCTTGAGGTCTGAGCATGACCCATGACCTGATATAGGCCAATTTTTAAGGTCTGAACCTGGCCAAATTTAAAGCATGACCTTACCTGAAAGGCTACTTAAAAGCTTACCTATCAACAAGACCTTTAAATATGTCTCCACCTATAAATAGGTCATATACTTTCACTTGTAAATAGGCTCGTAGACCTTTAATGATAAAGAAGTTGGTAGACCTATATTAATAAATATGTTACCAGACGTTCAAAAATAAATAGGCAAGTAGGCCACTACATAGCCAATAGGTCTTTACCTTCAGATATTATAATGTAAATAATATTATATATATATATATATATATATATATATATATATATATATATATATATATGTTAAATATGTCGGTCTGATAGGCTTTTTTTAAAGTATTAGGCCTAACCTCTTTAGCTATATAGGCTTTTCAAAAAGCTTTGACCTTACATTTTTCCTAAACAGGTTAGGTCGAGTTAGACCTTAAACAGGCTGGGCCGTAGGCCCCCGACGAGCAATCTGGTCTATTTCCACTCCTACCTGTAAGAGAACGTTAGTGGATGCTAATAAGCTACTTTTGGTGGAATTTTTCTTTTCTTATTTGTGATTTCTATTTGATAATTGATACTTAAAATAAGTATTTTCTTGGATCCTCTCCGGTGACTCGTAAAATTTATATTATTTTATGAGTCTTTCTCTCTCCTATTGGGATATTCCTGTCACTTGAGAGGAATTGAACTCATATGATTACGACAATTTTTTCTCCTTTATGTTTGTCCAAGCTCTAGTGTGGTATCATTACTAGAATTCATGGATTACTTGCGGATTTTCCAGTGGATTTTTTCTGCAGGAATTTCTTACAAATTCTGCTGCAATTTTTTCAGAAATAAGATTTTTTCTCGTAGATTTAAATTCGTAGGAAATTTTGTAGGAAATTTTGACATTTCCTTCAAATTTTCCTGTGGATTTAATTTTTTCACAAGAAAATCTGCAGGAAATTCCCTACGGATTTTAAAATTCGTGGAAAAAATTACCCATGAAGGTATTATAACCAGTGGATAGAATCCGTAGGAAAATCCGTATGAAATCTGTTTTCTCGGAATTTTTGAGCAAAATCTGCTGATAATCAGAAGATATCTAGTAGTGATACGAACAAAAATTACTTGTTTATGAGGTAACTACTTTTGCTCCACTCAACTCAATCAGAATGCAATGCACACCTAATGGGTTGGACTTGATGTTTGTGTCTGGAATCTTAGCGAACCAGATGAACTAATGGAAGGGTTCCTAACAAGGGGTATTAGTAATTGCACAACATCTGTCATTAGAGGCCTGTAACCAGCTTCAGGCTGTATCACATTGCTGCAATGGCAGCTGTCTAGAAATAAAAGTAGTAGCCAAAGCAAATAGTTAGTTAATGGGATATCATGGAGTCATCAAGTGATAATAAGTATAGTAACAATGATTTAGAGTGTGTTTGGATTTCGTTGGGAATAGATGTCCTAAACAGGCATTTGGGCAAAAGTTACTTTCTAGTAGGGTTTGTCTATACGTCTATTTGGACCTTTTTAACGGGAATCCAAACGCACTATAAGGATGTGTTTGGATGGGATATTTGGAGATGGTAAAGTATTTTAAGAGGGCAATCAAAATACTTCAATCTAAAATACTTTGTTTGGATATTAAATATGAAGGATATTTGGTTTAAGGTAAATTTAAGGAATTTGAAATATCACCTAAAGAGGTAGTATTTTGAAATTCCCTATCATTACTCATATGTCATCCACCACCGATGCAGGCCCTCGATCCCCGGACCACCCTAAGCCCCGCACCCACCCGACCCGGCCCCCGTACCACCCGTACCCGGCCCCCACACCACCCGGGGCTGACCCTCGGACCACCGGGACCCCGCCCCTTTGAGGGTAATTAAATTGTTTTATCCAAACAAAAAATTGAAATAAAGGTATTTAAATTACTCTATCCAAAAAAACTATTTTCAAAATAAAAGTAATTCAATTGAAGCAATTATATTGTGTTATATTTCAAATTCCTTTGAATTTTGAAATACCACATCCAAACACACACCAAATGGTATGAAAGTTTGACATGAATTATATCCTTCTTTGAGTATTGGCCTTGTAAAGCAACTGGGTCAACCATTTCCACCACTTTTTCTCTGTTAGATAACCTTGGAAGAGCCTGATGAATTAACAAATTAAGATGATCCAAAAAGTTACAAAACATGACTAGCTGGTCTCACTGAATACTTGATATTTGATAATAGATGTCTCATATTAATATTCTAATAGAAACACTCTTTTAAATTTAGACAATTGTTTTGAAATGGAAAATTGCAGTGCTATTTACTAACCCCAGAGACAAGAATATGTTCTCCAGGGGGCAGCTATATCAACGGGTACACGTCCTGTTGGCATTCTAGAAGAAACACACCATAACTATAAATATTGTGGAGAAGCTCTTCGTTTCCGCTTTCCATTCTTCTTTCCATCAGTATAGTTTTAGGATGTATACAAATATTTGGACTCCATCCAGTGTCACATTATCATGTTTATATCCCTAAAACTACATTAATAAAAAGGATAAATGGAGAGGAGAAATAGAGAGGATCTCCTATCCATGACTTTGTGAGAAGCTTGCCTATAGAGGCATACTTATAGTGTGACCGAAATTTCATGGGATGTGTTAATTATGAACTCTATGTTACATATTTTAAAACAAACTAAGATAATCATGGGTTATAAGATTAGCTTGATGGTTGGAGTAAGAAAATTAAGGAGTTGTGTGATAAGGAGGAATATGGGCGGAGCTTCTGTAGGACACGTGGGAGCCATATGGTCCCCCTAGCACTCCTAATTGTTTATTTATACCCCTTGATAATTAATTAAACATTTAATTTTTTTCTTAAAATAATATGATCAATGGGAATATTAATAGACAAATGAAAGTATTAATATTATGTGTGTATGTACCATATTACAACTAGAGCATATAAAAGAAAAAAAAATTGAGTTGTATGCCAAATGAGAGATAATTATAGTATGCCACATGTTGTATGGAGAAAGATAGATATCCGATAAATGAGTTTTTTTTTTTTTACTTTACACTAAATGAGTGAATGAGTTGAAAAATAAAATGCAAATAGCACATGACTCTCTCAATGTTTATCCAAGCTCTACCGCTGAGGAAGAAGATGGTTCAAACCTAGAGATGGTAAAACGGATCAACCCGCCCCGTCAATGAACCACCGAAAACGGGGCAGGACGGGTTGACTCGCTTTATAAAATGGGTTACATCACTCAACCCAGCCCGTTTAACGGTGGGTTGGCGGGATACCAAAAATAATAAATGTATAAAAAATTATAAAAAATACAAAAAATTAAAATTAATAACATACCAATGTCATCTAAAAACATACAAAATTATTTTTTTGTGGTGGACTAACTAATATATTAGTATATTATTGAATGGGATGAAACATATATATAATTATATAATCCTAATGTGTGGGTAATTGTAAACTAAAATGTACAAATATATGTACAAATAATAATTGAATGGAGTATACTAACTAATGACTTTGTAGGTGGATAAACCTAAAATAATTTAGTATAATTTTTTTAAAAAAAAAAATAAAAAGTGGGTTGGCCCGTCCTTAACCCGTTTTCTTGGTGGGTTAGGCAGGACGGGTCAAAATGGGTTGGTGGGTTGGAGATCTCAACCCAACCCGCCAAAAATTGCGGGTTAGACAGGTTGGCCCGAGACCTCAACCCAACCCGCTAAAAATGACGGGTTAGACGGGTTGGCCTGTCGACCCAACCCATTTTGCCACCTCTATTCAAACCCTACCGATTGACAAAATACTAACATTAACATTATAGCATTTGCCTATAAAATAAAAACTAAGATAAATCATGGTTGTCCTTCAATATGAATAATTAATAATTAAAATAAAAAATTTAATATTAAAAAATTAATAATTAAAATAATATAAAATTAAATATTAATAATTAAAACAAAATAAAATAAAAAATCAATTAAAAATAAAACAATTAAAATAAAATTAATTAATCTTAATATAAAAATAAATAAATTGCAATTACCGACGGACAATTCCATCGGTAAGTTTGGAATCGTATTTCCGACGGGCATTTCCGTCGGTAACTGGGCAACCCCCCTGACGAGTTACTGACGAACTGCCCAAATCCGCTAGAAAGTCTTTCCGACGAGCTCAAAACTTACGGACACATGGTCGTCGAAAATCCATCGGTAACCACCCATTACCGACGGTTTTTGGCCATCGGTTATTTGTAGTGTATATAGAGTGGGGATTAAGTTATTCCAAGAGTAACTTTAATAGAGTTACTCTCGATCCCCATCCTTTAGATTACAATAAAATCAAGGATAGGGATTGAGAGTAACTCTCAAAGTTACTCTTGGAATAACTTGATCCCCACGCATCCAAAAAAAAAAAAATAGTTTATATTTATAAAACACTAGCGTATGGACCCGTGCCATGTACTAGAAATATGCTATTTTTTTTAGAATATCATAAAAATATATATAATTGATGATTTAATGTTTTTTTTAATTTTCTTTTTTTGAAAAACTATATACCAAAAATTGTTAAAAACCTTTTTATCTTAATTGTCGACCACAAAGTGTAATGGATATTAACTTAAAAACTATTATCGATATCATAATAAAGATAATGACTCATAATCGTAAGTATATATTATCTCGTAAATATGCATTATAGCCTGTTATCCGTGCTACACACATGGAATATCAAGATATTTATGCAATATAAAAATTAAAAAGGTACATATAAACGTGTTTGCATGCACAGAAAAAAAAAAGGAAAAATATTGTTATTTAAAATAAAATTTTGGTGCCGAAAATAAAATTTAATAATAATACAAAAAGATGGTGCATTTAAACAAAATAAAATAGATCGTGATTAATCAAAAATATGTTGTATCTTTCTTCCACTACTTTAAGTATCGTATTTCTCTTAATATTTAATACCAAATATATATTTCTAAAGTAACAACTGTATTTCAAGTTCATTAATCATTTCTTATGTTATTTGTTTAAACACTAATAGCAAACACAAAGTATTAATTTCTTCTCTCTCGAAATCTATTTGATCCACTTCTCCTCTTTTTCCTGTACAAGTTAATCATTTTTAGAAAATTATTTATCTATCGTATTATTTTTATTTTTATCATCTATTAAAAATTTATTTGATTTATTTCTCCTCCTTCCCCATGTAAGCTAAACATTTTTAGAAAATACATTCATCTATCATAATATTTTTTTTTCTATGAAAAATCTATTTCTACTCTTTCATCGATGTAGATATTTTTAGAAAATAAATGTATCTATCATATTACTTTTTTATTCTATATATCTTGAAAATCTGTTTGAATATTTATTTATCATCTTTTCCCGTCAAAGTTAACCATTTCTAGAAAATATATATTTTTTAATCATATTATTTCTAACATTTAATTATAGTGAGTTTGTTTTTCATAAAGCAAAATTATAAATTAGCACTAACCACTTCTTATTCCACTAGACCACTACTTTTTTATTATTACACTAGACCACTATCTTGATATGGTATTTCTCTGAACATTTAATATTGGTTTAACTATTGAGTTGGTACATGAACTATTTGAGAATTTTAAATTAGGTTCTTAAACTAAACAAATAAAAAAATTCTAATTGGGTCCCTGAACTTATATAAAATTTTCAATTAGGTCCCTAAAGTAAAAAAGAAGAATATATATAAAATAAAAAATAATAAAAATGATAAATGATGAAATTTAAAAAATAATATTGTTTGACATAATAATAAAATGACAAAAGATGAATATTAGAGAAAAACTCACTATTTAAAATAATAATTAAAAAACTTTAGTGAGAAAACTATTGTTTAGCATAATAATTAAATAAAAATAAATAAATTTGAAAGACAAAATTTAGTTCTTGAAATGATAATAATAAAATAATGAATTATGAAATTGTGTTAGAAAATTCATGTTTTATAATAAAATATTAAGTGATTAAACTGAGTCAAATATTTAATATCTGAAATAACATTAATAGACTTAACAAGCAAAAATGTTATTTAAATTCAGGGACATAATAAATAATAAAATAAAATAAATAACTCAAAATAAAATTGATAATCAAACTAAAATGTGATATTTTCTTAACTAGATTCTTTATTTTATTTATTATTTCAAACAATAACTTTGTTGTTAATTGAGGTTGATTTTATTTTATTTATATTTTTTAATTGAGGTTTATTAGTTTATGAAATAAACAACTATAAACACGAGAAGGGGGGGTTGAATTGTGTTTATCAGAATTTAAGCAAAGCTGAAATCTTTTCGCAAACAGAAAGCTAGCTTTGGACGAGTGGAAGAATACAGGATGGACGGGTGACTATTGCACACACACCACTTTGACAGATGCAAGAAAAACTAAAGCAATTAAAGAGTTTAAGGGAAGAGAGATTGACACGGTCATTTATCCTGGTTCACTCTTCAAATCAAAGAGCTACGTCCAGTCCTTGGCAGCACCAAGATTTATCCACTATAACTGATAAGGTTCTGAGACTCAAGTATTATTTGCACACCTAGCCTCTTCAGCTCAAACAATTCTCACACCTAGCCTCTTCAGGCTCAAGACAAGTATTGTTTTCACACCTAGCCTCTTCAGGCTCACTTAGGTTCGTTTGAGAGATTTGGTTTGTAATAAATACAATTTCTCACGGGCAGATCTTTCACTAACACTCAGAGAGTGGTTTAAATGTAAGGCTCAGGAAAGTCTGCGTAATAACTTCAAGATGATTGAAGAATAAAGAATAAAAGAATGAAGAAATAAATGCTCAGAGTAATGGCGTTTTTAATGCAATGTGTATTCTCTTTCTTCATCTTCAATGACTTCTGTATTTATGGTCTTCAAGCATTTAGGATCCGTTAGAGACGTCCTCTCATATGTTGGCTTCAAGAAGAACTTCATGAATTGCAATAGAGTCGTTCTGAGTAGTCATTAATGCAATAGAGTCGTTCTGGGCAGCCATTAATGCAATAGAGTCGTTGGTTGTATTCTAACATGAAGGATCATGGCTTTATTCATCGTGCTACAGACCATATCAAAGTTGAAAGCGAGAGAGCTTTTTGTACTTTGCTGAGTACACTTCCCTTTTTGTGTAAGGACCAGAGGTACTCGGGAATAAAGCACGTTGGAAGCATTCTTTGACTGGTCTTTGGTTCTGATTATCCAAGGTTGCTTGAGAGAGTAGCTTTTGACTTTTCTTGATAATCGTGAAACTGAGTAGGAGAGAAGGCTTCAAGTCTCTTTCTGGTTCTTGAACCAAGATTCTGATAATCCTTAAAGAATTCGCGATCATAAGATAAGTGCTTCCAACTTGAAAATAATCACGTCTATCTTGTCATTTGAGTTTTCATTCGGGCTAGTAGACGAGCTCCATATTAAGGACTCAGCAAGTCCAAAGGCTAGTGGACGAGCGCTTCTGTCACCTTTAATGGACGAGCACTTCTGTTACTTTTAGTGGACGAGAGCTTCTGTCACCTTTAGTGGACGAGAGCTTCTGTCACCTTTAGTGGACGAGAGCCTCTGTTAGTCTAGTGGACGAGAGTCTCAGTTATTTTAATGGACGAGAGTCTCACACTACAAGAAATTAAACTATTTCCCGGGGCTTTTTACCCAGGGAAATAAATCCTTGGGAAATTTTGTCATTTCCCACGGCTAAGCCCCTTGCAAACCCCTTCGCTAGATTTCCCACGGGTTAGGCCCTGGGAAAAAGGGGCACCAAACATTCCCGCTTAGTTTTCGAGAGATAGGGTCGTGACTATAAGGTTGTGGTGTTTCCCACGGATTAGGCCCTGGGAAAAGGATACAATTTCCCACGGATTAGGCCCTGGGAAAAGGATACAATTTCCCA
This sequence comes from Sophora flavescens, assembly GCA_030762895.1. Classification (NCBI taxonomy): domain Eukaryota; kingdom Viridiplantae; phylum Streptophyta; class Magnoliopsida; order Fabales; family Fabaceae; genus Sophora; species Sophora flavescens. Next base: position 280,301,961 of record CM061062.1, on the reverse strand, counting down.
CGGCTCCATCCGTCACAAATTGCAGCTCTTTCCCACGGATGTTACCGTCGCAAAACGAGGCGGCGTTTCCCACGGTCTGAGCCGTGGGAAATTTGTATTTACCCAGCCTAGCTACTTGCCCTGTTCATTCATGGTCCCTTCTCACCACTCGCGCCCCAAACCGCGCCGCCCCCTTCCTCCTTTGCGTCTCTCTCCTCCGCCCCTTTCTGGTCGGTCGCGCCCCCTCCTCGGGTCACGCCTCCCTCCTCCGCCCAGGTAAGCTCCCTAGTTCTCTCTTTCCCTCTTTCTCTACTCCTTGGGTTTGTTAATCGGTTGCCTATGAAATGTGTTGCTGTGATTCTTTGCAAAATATGATTGATATATTGATAAGGTTTGTGAGTGTGTTGCTTGGAGGTTTGGGCTGGTCTTGGTGATACTTGTGCCAATTTGTCGTTACAAGGCTAGTATTGGTCCAATTTGTCGTTTGGATAGGTATGTATTATCATCTAATTTGGCATTTTGAAGTGTGGTCTTGTAGACTTCTTCAAGTTGTTTTCTGTAAATAAGTAGTTTTCTAAAAGAGTTTTCTGATTGTGACATGCAGAGTCTTAGGAATGTTTTAATTTTTCTTTTTGGTAAATTTAGCGAAAGGATTGAACCAAAGAAAGAAAGAGAAAATTGTCCGCATCATGTTTCACAAGTTATAGATGAAGAGCTCACAAAACGACAGCTGTTGGAGGCTAGTTTGTCACCCGTAATTACTTCAACTGGTTGGCTGCAATGCCTTGGGGAGAATACAGGTTTGTGTAAATGGAACTTCATTATTATTACTGTTGGCTCGAGAATTTTGAATTTATTTAAGATTTTGGTGAACAATTGTATATGCAGGAAATATTATCTGTCTTTCTGGTCCTCCAGTGGTGGGAAAAACAAGTATTGGTCTTTCAATTTCACAAGGAGTTCTTCCGATTTTCTATTGGAGGGTTAGCTAATGTGGCTGCAATCTAAGTTGCTAAAGTCTCTTTGATTCCTTGCCAAGGTTGAATTATTACTGGTTTTATAGCAATATGTGTAGTAGTGTTTTGTATGATTAATATTTTATCTTACAGGACATCAAACCTATATTGGTGCTATGTAGAAGAAGATGGTACAATGCCTTTAGAATGTGGGAACAGCCAACCTTCTAGTCTTGATTGATGAAATCCACAAAGTAAGACATTGCTGGATGATTCAATTTATCTGCGGCTGGGTAATTTTGTTTCCTGATTTTCTGCTCAATTCTGTGTTTATATGTATAACTCTAATAAATATAATGCAAGAATTAAGTTTTATTTAATTTACTATTGTTTTTAATCTTCTAAATCTTCTATGAAAAGGATGGTTGCATTATTCATATTTGTTTTATTCAATTGGCAGTTGGGGTAGATGACATACTGGTGATCCAGTAAGTCCTTTGTTAGAGCTTCTGGATCCAGAGGAGAATGTTAATTTTCTTACCACTATCTTGATGTTCCCATTGATCTTTCAAAGGTATATATTTGACAGTCTTGAGCGTGAATGTTGAGGTTATATATGAGTTAGCATTTGTTTCTGGTTTATTTTCTCTATGTTGCCATGTTAAAGGGACTTAAGTTATGTGCCTATCTATATCTAGTTGTTTGGATAGTTAGACAATTCTTGAATGACATATAATTTGTATTCAGTTCGGTGAAGACAATGTAGGCATATCATGAATGTTTTAATGTCGATGATTCATGCATTTGGAAATCTCATTGCAGGTTCTATTTGTTTGCACTGTAAATGCAGTGGAAATGATACCCAATCCGTTTTTCCAGAAAATAATGAGATAGTCATAACATAGAGTTTTTGCTAGCACAATGATGCTTGGTTTTATTGCCTTTGCCATATTAACTACAAAAGCTAACCTGATTCAGGTGGAAATGACTGATGCTGTTTTTCTTGCCCTACTAGAATTTCACATAATGCCTAATTGTGTATCTATTTTCTTCTCCTTTTTTCAAATTATTGAGCATAAAAAGCGTTCATGATCTTCCTCGGAGTTATTACACTTTGAAATTTGAAGTTCTTTTGATGCATACTGGTAATCATGTATTCATATGCAGAGTCCACCATGTGCAGTGCTCCTGGGCCTACATAGATATCACTTTGAATTGTTTCAAGAAAATGCCAATGCTTGCTTGGTCAGATTTGCATATTCATGAAATATTTTTTTGGTTTATTCACTGAACCCACCCTAATGATTGCTACTTATTTATATGTCTGAATATATATGTCTTTACATAAGATACTTATAGTTATCAAATAGCTTGCTACTGATGTTTCTTTTATAACATCTGGGGAAATTTTTTCCAAGATACATGTCTCTGAGATTGTTTTGCTAGCATTATTATGTATCGGTACCACATTGTGTTAATTCAAATATTCAATTCTTAGAGTTGTTTCATGTTGTGACTCCGGCAAGTGTACCGGGTCGTCGCAAGTAATAAAAACACGGTAAGATTCTACCGAGGTCGAACACAAGGATTGGGTTACCAATTCGACTAAATTGTCAAGAAATCCGATACGTTGGTTAAGCAATAAAAGGTGGTTGAGAGAAAGAGATTGAGATTGCGAATTCAAGAATCGATTCAAATAACGCTACGGTGATTAAATTCAGAAATAAAAGCATCTAAGGTTTCGAATTCACCTACCCAATCATGCAAAGTACCCAAGTGATGATATTCTCCTCCCTAAGTTCAATTTTAATGTCAACCGGGAACCCTAAATTATCCTAAATCCACTTCCGTGCTCATTAGGACGTATTCGATGATTTGAGTTAATTACTTGCTAGGTCTCTTAACCCTAATCTCGAATTCTATTAATTCTTGTTCCCTATAGGTTGCATCGATCTCCTACTCACTCTCGTGCAATACTCGACCGATGTTCCCAATTCAAGTTCTAAAACGCGAATCGCCGCTAGGCCTCAACACGCTTAACTAGTCGATCACGCTAGCATATAATCAACACAATGAAAACAGAATTGGAAAATCATAATTGAATTAAAGGAGAGAGAGTTACATTACATGAACACTATGCCGCCATGGGTGGCTTCATCGATCCCCTAGACAAGAGGATTAGTTCCTCATGTCCGTAACAACAACGCACGTACAATCGGAATTCATCCTAAGCCTAAGAATTAAGAGAAAAGAAAAGGAGAAGAAATCCCAGAATAAGGGTTACAAAAGGTCTCTGAAAATTCTGATCCAAAAAGTCCTCTTTTCTGTTCTGATCTGCTCTATTTATAAGGAGGCCACGCGTCACGGCCGTGATGGCCATCACGGCCAGGCCGTGATGGCCATCACGGCCAGGCCGTGACGGCTTCTGCTTCTGGCGCACTTCCGGAATTCGAACTCTCGCGACGCGAATGATGTCTCGCGACGCGAGCCCGCCTTTCACGGCCCGTGATGTGAATCACGGCCAGGCCGTGATGTTCTCTGCCTTGTGTGGATCTTGGGTCACGGCCGTGATACATATCACGGCTAGGCCGTGATGGTCTCTGACTTGTATGGTTTTTAGGTCACGGCCGTGATAAGCATCACGGCTAGGCCGTGATGGTCTCTGACTCTGGTGCTTTTCTGGAATTCACACACTCGCGTCGCGAAGGACGTCTCGCGACGCGAACCTTCCTTTCACGCCCCGTGATGAGAATCACGGCTAGGCCGTGATGGTCTCTGTCTCCCCAGATCTTCAAACTCTCGCGGGGCGAGCTTTCTCTCGCGGGGCGAGAATCTCCAGAATGGCAATCTCCACAATTTCTTGACTTTTCTTAATTCTTAGAGCTCACTTATGGACCTGAAAACAACACAAGCAACCACAAGCGTAATTCTATCCAAAATAACCTAAAAACTACACAAAAGACGCAAAACGAGTCAAAGTCCAACTTAGGAACAAAACAAGGCAAATTTGGGCGAAAACGAGAGTAAACTCGAATAAATTGGCACGTAAACCCTAGTTCATCTAGTCATAAAACTAGATAAGCCAGAGGCTTATCAAAATACCCCAAACTTAAACCTTGCTTGTCCCCAAGCAAGCTTAAAACTCAAAAACGACTCAAGACTTGGCAAGCCTAAAGATCTAATCAATTTCGCACAAATTTCATGCGACTTTACAAAACAGTTTTTCTCTTTTGATTCCCCCCTTTTTTCATCAATGTAGTCCCCACATTCATCTACTTTAAACAATTGAGAAATTATCATTCATGCCATCATTACTCTAAGTTGAGGCTCAAAGATACACACAAAGGAAGATCACCTATTTCAAACAATTGCCTTCCTCACAAGGGCATTTAGTATTTCACTCATTCGCTCAAGTTTGTCTAGGCTTTCAACTTTTTCACTCAATTTCACTTATCAAGAGCACTTCCCATGAATTTGATTTTCATCTCAAACATAGTTCCCACGAAAACATGCATGCAACATCAAAAGGTCTTTTAAAGGTTGTAATGGGGCCTGGCTGAGGGTAGGATAATCAAGGATATTTAGGCTTAAGTCCCTAGGAACTAAGAGAGCATGAGCATTAAACACATTTTCCACTCAAATTCCTTTCTTTCCATTTTTCATTTGGGCTCGGGTGACTACAACCTTTTCCTTGATATTATTTTTGTTTTGCCCCTTTTCTTTTGGCAATTTTTGTTTTCTTCTTTTCTTTTCTTTTCTTTTTGCCTTGGGTCAACCTTTATTTTCTTTTTCTCATCCCAATATGACACATACCTTGTAGCCACCCCAAACTTAGTTTCTCACAACCTTTCTCTTGCTCATTTCCATGCTCTCCTAATCCTAAGATTGAGTTAACATGGTTTTTCAGATTTTGGCTCGTAATGTAGGGTCATCAAGAAACAATAGGTCAATTGGGCTCAATTTGGCTAACTAGGGAACATGCATTAGGGATGGTTCATTTCAGGCCAAGTAGTTAATTCAAAGAAAATTGCCTAAATCATTTGATGCAACACATAAACATGCAAACCATATAGAGATTCAAGCAAATTCGGGAAAGTGCAACTTACAGTGATTCACACATTCAAAAACAGAGTTGGAGGCTCAAATCCTCACCTGGACATTTTGCAAACTGTTTGACCGAGATACGATTCCTAGTGTGTGCACCCCCCTCACCCCAAACTTATCGTAAATCAAGCAATCATAATAAATCTCAAAGTTCAATGTTCAATTTTTAAGTGGGGATCAACTTTTCTATTATTAGAACTAAGGGGGAAATTATCAATGGTCAATATAATTCAAGCAATCCATCTATGCTTAATATAATTAAAATCCACCAAGCTTGCCGACACGACATTTCATACAAAAACTCTTGATCTTCTCAAATTATTCAAGAGTGACAAACAAAAACAAAACAAACACAAACACAAAAACAAGAGTGAGGAAAAGAGAGAGTACCTAGCTTGGGTTGCCTCCCAAGTAGCGCTTGTTTAACGTCCCGAGCCTGACTCAAGTCGCCCCTAAGGGTTAATCCGGAGGAAGATCCTGCTTGCCATGCCATTCCTTGGCCCGTTCTTTGTAGGTTTGTGCACTTTTATATACTCGCAAGCTGTTCCCGGACAGCTCATTTAAGTCCAGCATCCTTCTATAATCAGCACGAACTCTCCACTCCGCGATGGTCTTTTTTGGGATCAACTTGTTGTCTTTATTGACCACCACGGTTGTGCTACCTTTCAACCTTGGTGCTTTACCCTTCTTTTTCTTGCCCTTGCAACTGAGCTCTTCCTTTGCACATTCTTCCCTTGGGAGACTCGGTATGGGTTCCATGTCTCGTAGCCACTCAAGGTAGACTTCATCCCCTGAAGGGCCTTTTTCCTCACTGTCTTTCTCATGAGATTCTACTGATACTGTTGCAAGTGAAGGATCATTGTCTTCTCGAGTTGCCTTTACCTTTTCAGTTGGGTCCACCACATCCACTCGATACACTTCCGACCTCTCTACAGGGTGCTTCATTGCTTCAAAGAGATTGAAGACTACCTCATCATATTGCACCCTTAGAGTGAGTTTCCCTTGCTGCACATCTATCAAGGCACCCCCAGTGGCCAAGAAGGGCCTACCCAGTATGAGAGGAACCTCGGCATCTTCGTCCATATCAAGCACTACAAAGTCCGCCGGAAATATAAGCTTGTCCACCTTCACCAATAAGTCTTCGACCACCCCATAAGGATATTTTATAGAGCGGTCGGCCAGTTGGAGCGACATCCGTGTATCCTTAACTTCTTGGATCCCCAACCTCTTCATCATAGAGAGGGGCATCAAGTTGATGCTTGCCCCTAGATCACATAATGCCTTCCCTACAGTCATCCCCCCAATGGTGCATGGTATCGAAAAAGAACCGGGATCCTTCAACTTTGGAGGTAGTTTTCTCTGAAGAATGGCACTACACTCCTCGGTCAAAGCAACCGTTTCTTCATCTACTATCCTCCACTTCTTGGTGAGAAGCTCCTTCATAAACCGGGCATATGATGGCATCTGTTCCAAGGCTTCCGCAAATGGAATGTTAATCTGAAGTTTTCGGAAGACATCAAGGAACTTATTGAATTGCTTATCCTGTTGAGGCTTCTTCAATCTTTCGAGGATACGGTACCTTCATGTAAGGTGGGAGGTCTTGGGGTTCAACCCACTTCTTTCTCTACGGAACTCTTCATCTACAAGCTTCAGCCTTCCCCCTTGCTCCGGTGCCTTGTCACTTGCCAACCCTTCTTTCTCTGGTTGCTCTTCCTCAACGGGTAGTTGTTCCGGGGCCTTGCCATCCTGAGAACTAATTGCACCCCTGTTATGTTCCAACACCCTTCCGCTTCTAGTAGATATGACGTTGCATTGTCCCTTGGGGTTGTTCTCGGTATTACCTGGGAAAGTTCCTGGGAGGCGCTCATTAAGTTGCTTTGCGAGTTGGGCCATCTGTGTCTCTAAATTGTGAATTGCCGCCCCGTATGCGTTGTTAACTTGTCAACTTTCGTATTCACCGTGTATCGTGTTGATTATCATCTTTTCCATTGCTGCACTCATCTTCTCAATAGCCAGCTCCCACGGTTGTCTTCCACCATCTGTTATTTGCAACTGACTAGGCCCTGGAAGAGCCTGCTGGGTATTGCACTGTTGAATTCCAATGTTCGGCCTTATACCCCGCCGAGGTTCTTGCCAATTTCTTTGAGGAGGTTGTTGACCGGTTAGACCACCATTAACATTACTCCAAGCGAAACCCGGATGGTCTCTCCTCATGTACCCCCTATTTTGATTCTGATTGTAGTCATTTTGTCTGTTCCTCTAATAGTTATTCTGGGGCACAGTGTCATAAAAGTTGTGGCATGAGTCCACATGTTCCTGAGGGAAGTTGAATGGACAGTTTCGAGTGTCATGATCTCCATTACAATTACCACAACCTGGAGGCATTCCCTCGTGTATCACATTAGCCTTCTTGTTCTCTGACAAAGTCGCCACTTGCATCTTCAACAATCTGTTTTGCTCAAGAATGGCCTCCATTGCCCCAGAGCTGATTCCATTTGAGGTTTCCCTTCCACGGTTGTAATCATTATATGACATTTTCTCTAACAATGCCCATCCATCCTCGGTGATAAATATGAGAAAGAACCGCCACCCTGCGGCATCACAGTTCATCCGATAGCGTCCCTCAACCCATTAAAGAAGTGCTGAACTTTTGAGACCGGGTCAAAGAACGCTGAAGGGCATCTTCTCAATAAGCCATTGTACCTCTCCCAAGCTTCATTATATGTTTCATCCTCTGTCTGCCTGAAAGATGTAACGGCTATTCTTGCTTGTGCCGCTTTCTGAGGAGGAAAGTATTTGGTTAGGAACTTCTGTGCCATTTGCTCCCAAGTTCGATCTTTGTTCCTATCCAAGTCGTCAACCCAATCGCGAGCGACATCCCTAAGAGAGAGAGAGGAAAAGCCGCAAGCGAAACTCATCCCGAGAGACTCCCCGGTCTTCCCGCAAGTCACAAGCTTCAAGGAAGCGAGTGATGTGTCTATGAGGGTCCTGTTTGCCACTCCCATCAAACTGATTCTCCCGGATCTGGTATGTGACACAGGCTTCCACTCTGAAAGAGTCTGTGTTCAGGTTTCCCCTTACAATAGAAGAGTCACAATCTACCAAGCTTGGTAGATTGTACTCAAAGAGAGGCTTGTAACGAGGAGGAGGAGGAGGATGATTTTCTTCAGCCATGCCCTCTATTTTAATTGCTTCCAACCTCTTCCTTTCTCTGGCCTCTTTTCTTAATTGCCTCTCGGTCCTGGTGACCTCTGAGTCGAATAGCAAGTCCTCTTGTAGAAGAGTACCTCGCATACAAAAACAGGCAAAGACCAAGTGGAATCAAAGAAACAGAGAAAAATAATGGCAATTAAATAAAAGAAAATAAAACTAAAAATCAGTTTAACCAAACAGCCGAATTTCCTAAAAATTAGGAAAATTGGTTGTGCAAATCCCCGGCAACGGCGCCAAAAACTTGTTGTGACTCCGGCAAGTGTACCGGGTCGTCGCAAGTAATAAAAACACGGTAAGATTCTACCGAGGTCGAACACAAGGATTGGGTTACCAATTCGACTAAATTGTCAAGAAATCCGATACGTTGGTTAAGCAATAAAAGGTGGTTGAGAGAAAGAGATTGAGATTGCGAATTCAAGAATCGATTCAAATAACGCTACGGTGATTAAATTCAGAAATAAAAGCATCTAAGGTTTCGAATTCACCTACCCAATCATGCAAAGTACCCAAGTGATGATATTCTCCTCCCTAAGTTCAATTTTAATGTCAACCGGGAACCCTAAATTCTCCTAAATCCACTTCCGTGCTCATTAGGACGTATTCGATGATTTGAGTTAATTACTTGCTAGGTCTCTTAACCCTAATCTCGAATTCTATTAATTCTTGTTCCCTATAGGTTGCATCGATCTCCTACTCACTCTCGTGCAATACTCGACCGATGTTCCCAATTCAAGTTCTAAAACGCGAATCGCCGCTAGGCCTCAACACGCTTAACTAGTCGATCACGCTAGCATATAATCGACACAATGAAAACAGAATTGGAAAATCATAATTGAATTAAAGGAGAGAGAGTTACATTACATGAACACTATGCCGCCATGGGTGGCTTCATCGATCCCCTAGACAAGAGGATTAGTTCCTCATGTCCGTAACAACAACGCACGTACAATCGGAATTCATCCTAAGCCTAAGAATTAAGAGAAAAGAAAAGGAGAAGAAATCCCAGAATAAGGGTTACAAAAGGTCTCTGAAAATTCTGATCCAAAAAGTCCTCTTTTCTGTTCTGATCTGCTCTATTTATAAGGAGGCCACGCGTCACGGCCGTGATGGCCATCACGGCCAGGCCGTGACGGCTTCTGCTTCTGGCGCACTTCCGGAATTCGAACTCTCGCGACGCGAATGATGTCTCGCGACGCGAGCCCGCCTTTCACGGCTCGTGATGTGAATCACGGCCAGGCCGTGATGTTCTCTGGCTTGTGTGGATCTTGGGTCACGGCCGTGATACATATCACGGCTAGGCCGTGATGGTCTCTGACTTGTATGGTTTTTAGGTCACGGCCGTGATAAGCATCACGGCTAGGCCGTGATGGTCTCTGACTCTGGTGCTTTTCTGGAATTCACACACTCGCGTCGCGAAGGACGTCTCACGACGCGAACCTTCCTTTCACGCCCCGTGATGAGAATCACGGCTAGGCCGTGATGGTCTCTGTCTCCCCAGATCTTCAAACGCTCGCGGGGCGAGAATCTCCAGAATGGCAATCTCCACAATTTCTTGACTTTTCTTAATTCTTAGAGCTCACTTATGGACATGAAAACAACACAAGCAACCACAAGCGTAATTCTATCCAAAATAACCTAAAAACTACACAAAAGACGCAAAACGAGTCAAAGTCCAACTTAGGAACAAAACAAGGCAAATTTGGGCGAAAACGAGAGTAAACTCGAATAAATTGGCACGTAAACCCTAGTTCATCAAGTCATAAAACTAGATAAGCCAGAGGCTTATCATTTCACTAAACAGTTTCTGCTCATTTGATATGCACATCAATCATCTTGTAATTGTTAGTGTTATATGGAACCAGGTTCAAGCATTGACAGAAAATGATTTAAGCTCCAATTCCTTCATTATTATTTGGAAGCACCAATTTTCTTAACTAAGTTATCTAGGGTCATACTTGAATTTTATGAAGAGAACCCATTACGGAGCCTTTACACTGTTGCTTGTGTTTTCAGGTGGTAGAAAATTATTTAGTTGCAGCAAGGCAAGCAGACAGGAGCCTGAATCACCAAGATTTAAGCATTTATGTTTTTCTTTTACTTATGATGTCAATTATGGTTTGGATTACCCTTTTTTTTTTGTTGAACAAATGGCTTGTTTTAATTTTATTTGTTGAACAAATTGTTTGAATTATATTTAAGTGGTTTGAATTATGATAATAATTTCTTTGTTCATGCATCAATATAAAAAACATAATTATTTATTTATTTAGTTTAACTATAATTAATTTAATTATTAAGCTATAAACTAATTTTTTTTAAAAAAATAGATTTGTTTTCCCAGGGCTAAAGCCGTGGGAAATGTTACCCAGGGTCAAAGCCTTGGGAAATGTTTCCCAGGGATTATACCGTGGGAAATTTCCCAGGGGCGTAATCGTGAGAAATTTCCCAGGGCTTGCTCGTGGGAACGATTTCCGACGACCTGAAAACCGACGGATCTGGATCCGTGGGTCATCCGTGGGAAATGTGTATTTTATCACGGATTTTTTGGATTTCCCAGGGCCTTTGGCCCTGGGAAATAGCGAAAATTCTTGTAGTGTCAGTTACTCTGGTGGACGAGAGTCTCAGTTAGTCTGCTGGACGAGAGTCTCAGTCACTCTACTGGACGAGAGTCTCTTGTTCTTCAGTGGACGGATACATTCTGACCTTAATGGACGAGCTTGATGAGTGTGATTTCACATCATCTTTGTCTATCATTTTGCATGCATTTTCATGTAGTTTAGGCATATTTAATTTGTTTTTTGGTTAATTTTCCTTTGGAACGGGTAAGGCGGTTTTCGTGGTGTTGTTTTGCAAAAATCAAGGATAAAATGCTCAAGATCAACCATGATGGAGTTTGGATGAAGATGGAGCTTGAAAAGTGAAGAAAATGAGCCAAACAGAGCCCATCACGGCCTAGCCGTGATGCCTATCACGGCCATGATCGAGCAAAACTGAAAAGGAAGAAAGACTGAAGTCAGAGTCTGTCACGGTCTGACCGTGATGACCATCACGGCCGTGACCTTTCACCCCCACATGTCAGAAGCCGTCACGGCCTAGCCGTAATTCCTATCACGGCTGTGAAAAGAAGTCTCGCGTCGTGAGAAGACTTTCGCGTCGCGAAAGATCTGAAACCTATAGAATTGCCAAAGGCAAAAGCCGTCACGGCCTGGCCGTGATGGCCATCACGGCCGTGACGCGCATTACTTTGACCTGAAGAAACCGAATTGGATCAGAATTTGAGTTAGATTGGGATTTAAACTTCCCACATCTATAAATATGGACCAAGCAGATGTAGAAGGGGACACTTAGAGACTCTTGGCTGCAACTTAGTCTACATTTTAGGATCTATCTTCTTCTTCCTCCTCTCCATTCTGATTTGTATTTTCATGATGTTGTCAACCAAGCTTGTCATCTCCATGGCAAGGCTTGAGTAATAGTTTATTTCTAGGGATTGGGGCTATGCCCAGGTTTTGTTTATAATGTTAATTTGATGTAAAATCTTTATTAATTTCGATTTTGTTTTAGATCTGATTTCTAGTGTTTAAATCACTCGTAAATTTGGTGGCCACTTGTTTGCGTGTCATAGGCATTCTAAGGAGGAACCTAGTGGTGAACTTAGGTGTCGGATCTATAGAGTCAGACTTGGGACTGAAATCACGAGAGTTAGAAGCCGTCCCTCGAGGATCAACGAGTTGTCACGAAACGCAAAGGGTCCAATCTGAGATCGACTACCATGAGAGTAGGGGTTGGGTCAATTGGGCATGGTTTTTGTAACCCGAGTGGGAGCTTAAACTATTATAGGATAAACTCGCCTTCAAGGCAATTTCGTTAATTAACAAGGGTAAATCAGATTGGTAACATAAACAGCCTCGTAGGTAACCCAAATCCCTAGGAATCCATTTAGATCCAAAAACCCTAAAAAGATTTGTTTTCTGTTTTATTTGATTCTGTTTTAATTATCCCTTATTTCAAAAATAAAAATCCTTTTTCAAAACCTTTTTTTATACGAGTCCAGATTTGCCAATTTGAAAATTAATTGCGATTCGAGATCACAGTCTCTGTGGGATCGATATCTTTTATTACTTGACGACAGTCCGGTACACTTGCCGGAATCACACGTGCGCGCGTCGCGCTGCACGCCCATCAAGTTTTTGGCGCCGTTGCCGGGGACTGTGCGTTTTCGAATCTCAATTTAATTTTTAAATTGATTTTTCTGGACCTTTTCTTTTTATTTAATTTTTATATTTGAAAAAAAAAAGCAAAATTTCTTTCCTTCTAGTGTATCCATCTCTCTGTGTGTTATATGCAAAGATCCCTAAGTCTTGGGAGCCTTAGTGAGGTTGATCCAGAAATCGAGAGGACCTTTCATAGACGTAGGAGACTACAAAGAGAGGGAGAAAGGTTGAGTCCCGTTCCACTCATGGCGAATCAACCGGATACGAAACCTTTGAAGGACTACGCAGCCCCAAATGCTAGGGGTTTATGAACTGGGATTGCAAGGCCAGAGATTGAGGCGGAGAACTACACTATACCGCCTATGCTAATCAACATGATTAGGCAGCACCAATTCGGAGGATTGCCCTCGGAGGACCCGACTGATCACGTAGAAACATTCTTGGAGTTCACCGATGCAATTAGGATTCATGGTGCCCAGGTCGATGCTATTCGCTTGAGGTTGTTCCCCTTATCTCTGACTGGAAAGGCAAAGACTTGGCTAAAGCAAATACCCGCCAACACCTTATCTACTTGGGACCAACTGGAACAGGCGTTCTTGGAGAAATTCTTCCCTCCATCCAAGACGGCCTATATACGAACCCAGATCACCGGCTTCTTCCAAAAAGATGGATAATCCTTATCGGAAGCTTGGGATCGCTACAAGGGACTGCTGGAGTCTTGCCCACACCATGGACTCGAGAGGTGGTTACTAGTGCACACATTCTACAACGGATTGGACTACTCTTCGAAGGTGTCACTTGATTCTGCAGCTGGTGGAGCCTTTATGAATAGGCCTCTGACCGAGGCCTTCAACATCATTGAAAATGTAGCCACCAACTACCACCAATGGGGTTCAGAAAGAGGTAATAACCCGAACAAGATTTCGGGGGGTAAGTTTGAAGTTAATAGCACTGATCTTATAATGTCAAAAATAGACTCACTGAATAAACGTTTTGATCGGCTTGAAAGGGCTAATGTGAGTGCAATAGGTGCTACTAACATTGTTTGTGAGATTTGTGGAATGCAGGGACACGACATCATGGAGTGCCCATGTGGAATTGCTCATGGATTCGGTGCTTCGGGTGAACAAGTGAACGCTTGTCACAACTTCTACGACACAAACCCGAAGTTGCCCAATTATGCTCCCCCAAATCCCTACAACCAAAGGAAGAACAACCCTTACCTCTCCTACGGCAACTACAGCAACACTCTGAACCATGAGTACCAAGAAGGCCAAGGTAATAGGAAACCCACAGCGGGGTATCCTCAGGTACAACAGTCTAAACTCGAGTCTTTATTGGAAAGTTTTGTTGAAACTCAAACAAAACAAAATGAGGAGTTTAGACAGCAAGGCAGGGCAGTAAACGAGGCAATAAAAGAGCTAGCATCCAAGGTAGACAACTTAGCCATCCACAACAAGATGCTAGAAACACAAATTGCCCAACAAGCCAGCACATACACTAGACCTAAGGGTACGTTCCCGGGTCAACCCGAAGCTAATCCCATTGAGCATTGTAATGTCATACACTTGAGGTATGATAAGCTTGGGGTGGGGGAAAAGGACGTGGAACCGAAGGAGGACATGAACGAAGATGAAGAGCCAGAACCAAAGTATGTCCCTCCACCACCGTACCAACCCCCGATACCTTTCCCACAAAGGTTGGTCAAGAGAAAGCAAGTAGACATAGAAGCTAAAATGCCTCCTAAACTGAAAGACCCAGGTAGCTTCTCTATTGCTTGCTCAATTAAACAAGTGCAAATCGACCAAGCCTTATGTGACTTAGGGGCTAGTGCGAGCTTGATGCCGCTCACTATCTTGGAAAGGTTGGGAACGAAAGAGTTGAGACCATTCAAATTCTCCTTACAATTTGCGGATGGCTCAACTAGGACTCCTCTAGGCATACTAGAGAACGTTCCTGTAAAGGTAGGGAAATTCTTCATCCCTACCGACTTCCTGGTGTTGGATATGAAAGGGAATTCTGAATTCTCCATCATTTTAGGAAGGCCATTCTTGGCCACCGCTGGAGCAGTAATAGATGTAAGGAATGGTAAACTCTCTCTAAATGTAGAGGAAGGTAGGGTCGATTTTGAATTAACTAACTCCTATAACAACCCTCCTTTTGAGAGCCATGTGTGCAGGATTGATATAACGTCTCCAGTGGTAAAAGAAGAGCTCAACATGGAAGCAACTCCGAAGATATGCATGGCTAATGATGCACCCAGTAGTGATGGAGTTGGAGTTGTTGATCATGTGGAAACAAAACTTCCGCCGGGAGGGAGTAAGGTCAGGAAGCTCCGAATAAAAAGAACGAAGCGGAAGCGTAATTGGCCGTATGAGCAGAATCGGCTCTTTGAAGGAGTTCCATGGAAGAGAAGTGTTCCTGCACTTCTACGCCCAGCCGACCCCGGTTGATTGAAGGAAGTATGGTCAAGCGTAAGACCGTAAACAAGCGCTTCTTGGGAGGCAACCCAAGTTTTCTTTCCCTTTTCCTTTTGTTTTTTTAATCAGGCTCTTGAATAATTTGAGAAGATCAAGAGGCAAAAATCATAAATTAATAGATTTGTGTAGTGTTTTCAGGTTGAGAAGGAAGGAAGAACAAGAAGGGCAGGGACTAATAAAGTCAGAAGCCATCACGGCCTGCCCGTGACGATCCTCACGACCGTGATGCAGTTTCCAACAAGCTTTTGACTGGAATGTGAGCTAACACCCGCTACCACCTCGGTAAGTTGTTCCGATTTTTCTCCTCTCTCCGACTTGATTATTTACATTGGGGACAATGTAAGTTTTAAGCTTGGGGTAGGGGTATTTTTGCATTGCATTTTTGCATTTTTCATCTTGCATTCACATAGGCATAGTTTTGCATGATTACATTCTCTAGATTGCCCCTCACTTAGAATATGCATCCAATTGTGAGAACTTGGTGCCAAATGAATTTTGATAGTGATTTTTGAACCCAATTTTTTTATTTCTTGTGACAAGGCTAAAAATAAAAATTCTCGAGATAATCTTTTGATAGTTGATAATTAGCATGTGGTTCCTTAGATTTGTGTTTCTCACTGATTTTTGAACTAATAAATGTAAGATTTTGAGCCAAAAAGGGGTACTCACTAAATCTACCCCATTCCTTGTGATAGAGTGTTTTAATTCCTCTTGGACTGTATTTTCTAGAACTTGACTTGAAACCGTTTTGAAACTTGAAAATTTTTTAAAACACTTTTGAAAATGATTGAGGCACTAGGTATTTTTCCGGCCTTTTGAGCTTTGATTGATTAAATGCTACCCCTTAGTTGCCCAATTTTGAGCCTAAAAGAATACAATACTTTTCTTGGTACCTTGAATTGCTTTGATAAATAATGCTTGGTATGTCACCTTTTAAAGTATTACAAAAGGGTAAAAAGGTAGTTTGAAAAAGTATGGGATGAGAAAGTTAGAAAATATTTCTCTTGAGCTAGAAAAATCTCCCCTTCTCCAAATAAATGAAATGAAATAAACACAAAAAAAAAATGGAGAAGGGGATGACAAAAGAAAGTGAGAAATAAAAATAAAAAGAAAGAAAGGTGGAAAAGTAAATCAAAGCCTAAAATAGGTATTTTAGAAGGTGTCATGCTTTGCAATGATTGATAATTTGTTTAGCCTTCTTGAATTTCCCTTTTCTTGATTTTCCCACCTAACAATAAATCCCATGGCCACATTACAACCAAAGGAAAAGACCTCTTGATTCTTATGTGTTTTCATTAATAAAGTAGAGATTTGGTTAATAGTCAAGCCTATGGTAGAATACTTTCCTTGAGAAAATTGAGCGAATTGTAATATACCCACTTGAGTGAGGTGAGACGAGTGCCTGAATCAGTGAGAATATGGGTTTAGAACCTAAGCTTCTAATTGGACTTGAAATTGATTATCTATTGGGGATTTATTGAATATACCTGTCACTTGGATTAGCTTCTCGGGTTCTTGGTTCACTATCCATGCTTTGATTATTTATATCTTCTGGCCTTCGTAATTACTTGAGGACAAGCAAAATCTTAAGATTGGGGGTAATTTGATGAGTGTGATTTCACATCATCTTTGTCTATCATTTTGCATGCATTTTCATGTCAGAAACTAAGAAATAAAGGATACCTAACTTGGGTTGCCTCCCAAGTAGCGCTTGTTTAACGTCCCGATCTTGACTTATTAAGAAGCATCCACCTGGATCCCTTAGCCTGTGGTACAAGGGCCAAGAGATGCTCATCATGTGAGATCTTCCACCCGGATCCCATGGTTTGTGAAGTGGCCCTTGCAGGAGCAATATGACTCTATCCATGATTTCACATGGCCTGAGTGTGAAAACTTCTCTGGCCTCCGCAATTATGAACTCACTTCCTCTCGGGTCAAATTGTGTTTTCACGAGGAAGTGTGCCAGACAAGTGGGAGGGTCTAACTTACCAGTGTCCACACATGCATGTAAGCCAACATAGTTATCTAATGCAGTAATTTCAGGTTGCTTGGCAAGCATGGTGAAATCCTCTATCACTTTATCTGCATTTTGATCTCTATCCCTTTGCTCCGGTGCCTTGTCCCTTGCCAATTCCTCTTCCTTAGGTTGCTCTTCCTCATCTTGTGGTTGTTCCGGGGCCTTGTCACTTGTCAATTCCTCTTTCTCAGGTTGCTCTTCCTCAACATGTGGTAGTTCTTCCTCAACTTCCTGAGAACTAGTTGCATCCCAGTCAGATCCCAACACCCTACCGCTTCTAGTTGTTATGGCTTCGTAGTGGTCCTTAGGGTTGTTCTTGGTATCACCTGGGAAAGTGCCTGGGAGACGCTCATTTAGTTGCTCTACGAGCTGACCCAACTTCTCTACTGCCGCATTCGCCCTCTCACATGCTGCGTTCATCTTCTCAATAGCCAACTCCCAAGGTTGTGGTTGCCAATTCTGTTGAGGTTGTGGTTGCCAGGCTAGACCACCGCCATCATTACTCCAAGCGAAACCCGGATGGTCTCCCCTCATATCACCCCAATACTGATTCTGACTCTGATAGTTGTTCTGGGGCACGCTGCCATAGAAATTATGGCATGAGTCCACATATTCTTGAGAGAAGTAGAACGGACAGCTCCAAGTGTCATGGTCTCCATTACAATATTCGCAACTCGGAAGCATTCCCTCGTGTACCTCGCATACAAAACAAGGCAAGACCAAGTGGAATCAAAGAAGTAGAGAGATAATAGTGAATAAAAATAAAAATAAAAATAAAAAAATAAAAATGAAAATAAAAATAACTTAACCAAATAATCAAACTTCCCTAAAAATTAGGAAAATTGGTTGTGCCAATCCCCGGCAACGGTGCCAAAAACTTGATGGGTCACCGGCAAGTGTACCGGGTCGTCGCAAGTAATAAAATAACACGGTAAGAATTTACCGAGGTCGAACACAAGGATTGGGCTACCAATTCAACTAATCCGCGGGAAATCTGATACGTTTGGTCAAGTAACAGAAGGTGGTTGAGAGAGAGAAAATAGGATCGAATTCAAATTAACAAATCTAATAAAATATTTAACTAAAAATCTGAAATTAAAATGTCCAAGGCCACAAATCCACCTACCCAATATGCATACCCAAGTGATGATGAATTCCTCCCTAAGTTCAATTACAATGTCAACCGGGACCCCCAAATTCTCCTAAATCCACTGTCGTGCTCATTGGGACGTATTCGAAGATTGGATTAATTACTTACTAGGTCTCATAATCCTAATCATCAAACTCTGTTAATTCTTGTTCCCTATAAGGTTGCACTAATCTCCTACTCACTCTCGTGCAATATTCAATTAGTGATCCCAATTCAAGTTCTAAACGTGAATTGCTGACTAAGCCTCATCAACGTTAACAAGTCAATCACGCGCGCAAATGATCAACACAATCAAATCAGAATTGGAAAACATTAATTGAGAAAAAGGGAGAAAGACATACATTACATCGAATCTACACTGCCATGGGTGGCTTCATTGTTCTCTCAGACGAGGGGATTAGTTCCTCATGCTCATAGACAAACAATCGGACATAACCTCCATAGCAAAATAAGAAAAATAAAAAGGGAGACGCAGCTCCAAAGAGACAAGAAACTAGCCTAAACGCTACTCTAAAACAAGTGGAAAAACTAGGATTCGGATCCCCCCCTCTTCTGATCTGAAACAGCCTATAAATAGGGATTCTGGTTCTCGGCCGCTCGCGGGGCGAACAAGCTTTCGCGAGGCGAACATTAGTTTTGGCGCGCTTTCAATTTGGATTCTCGCGAGGCGAGAGTGTATTCGCGGGGCGAGTCTTCAAACCTTAATCTGTCACAGCCGTGACCTTCATCACGGCTAGGCCGTGATGGTCTCTGTCTTCCAGGGTCTTCAGGCTCTCGCGTGGCGACAATACACTCGCGGGGCGAGTGTCTCCAGACTGACAATTTCCACTATTTCTTGACTTTACTTGACTCTCGGAGCTTCACTTCTAACATGAAACAATAAAAAGAAACAAAAAGCGTAATTCTATCCAAAATAGACTAAAAACTACTAAAAATTCCTAGAACGAGTCAAAGTTTACTTAGGAACAAAACAAGGCAAAATTTGGGCGAAAACGAGATTGAACTCGAATAATTAGCACAGAAACCACAGTCCATCTAGTTATAAAACTAGATAAGCCAGAGGCTTATCAGTTGTCAACCAAGCTTGTCATCTCCATGGCAAGGCTTGAGTAGTAGTTTATTTCTAGGGATTGGGGCTATGCCCAGGTTTTGTTTATGATGTTAATTTGATGTAAAATCTTTGTTAATTTCGATTTTGTTTTAGATCTGATTTCTAGTGTTTAAATCACTCGTAAATTTGGTGGCCACTTGTTTGCGTGTCATAGGCATTCTAAGGAGGAACCTAGCGGTGAACTTAGGTGTCGGATCTATAGAGTCAGACTTGGGACTGAAATCACGAGAGTTAGAAGCCGTCCCTCGAGGATCAACGAGTTGTCACGAAACGTAAAGGGTCCAATCTGAGATCGACTACCACGAGAGTAGGGGTTGGGTCAATTGAGCACGGTTTTTGTAACCCGAGAGGGAGCTTAAACTTTTAGAGGATAAACTCGCCTTCAAGGAAATTTCGTTAATTAACAAGGGTAAATCAGATTGGTAACATAAACAGCCTCGTAGGTAACCCAAATCCCTATGAATCCATTTAGATCCAAAAACCCTAAAAAGATTTGTTTTCTTTTTTATTTGATTCTGTTTTAATTATCCCTTATTTCAAAAATAAAAATCCTTTTTCAAAACCTTTTTTTATACGAGTCTAGATTTGCCAATTTGAAAATTAATTGTGATTCGAGATCACAGTCTCTGTGGGATAGATATCTTTTATTACTTGACGACAGTCCGGTACACTTGCTGGAATCGCACGTGCGCGTGTCGCGCCGCACGCCCATCAGAGCTCCATCTGCTTCCTTGATGGACGAGCTACATATGCCACGTTATTGGACGGACCATTTTGATACCTCACTGGACGGTCTTTTCTGATATTTTGATGGACGCGCTACAAGTTCCACGTCATTGGACGGATAATTTTGATACCTCACTGGACGGGTTTTTCTGATACTCTGAGTAGACGCGGCCTTCTGTTGTTTTTAGTAGACGCGGCCTTCTGATACTTTTTGGTGGACGCGGCCTTCTGATATTTTTTGGTGGACGCGGCCTTCTGATATTTTTATTAGATGCGGACTTCTGATACTTTTTATTGGACGCGGGTTTCTTTCTCTTGTGTTTTGGACGTGCGCTACAAACACTACATTATTGGAAGTCTGCTTGTTACACTTTGTTGGACGTCTGCTTGTTTCACTTTGTTGGACGTCTGATTATTACACTTTGTTGGACGTCTGCTTGTTTCACTTTGTTGGACGTCTGATTCTATTTTTTTATTAATCTGCACACTCAATAGATAGGTTAGTAACCAATATGAAGGTTAATTAAATCATTAACCAATGTTTATTTTTCATCAAAACTTAGGGAAATGCATATCAAACATTTTAGAGACTTAAAAATCTCCCCCTTTTTGATGATCACAAACATTGAGATGATTTAATGAACCTCAGAAAATATCAACAAAGAAAATATCATATATAGACAGGTTGAAATTTTCTTAAGTGAACAGGTCATATCATATTCATTCTCCCATTCTATTTCTCCCACCATTCCCCCTATTCATTTCTCCCTTTCGTTGAAATTTTCTTAAGTGAACAGGTCATATCATATTCATTCTCCCATTCTATTTCTCCCACCATTCTCCCTATTCATTTCTCCCTTTCTCCCTATTCATTTCTCCCTTTCTCCCCCTTTTGTCAACATCAAAAAGGGTTATCAAGTTTTATTTATGTGTTTTATCAAAAAGGGTTAGACATACTCCACTTAAACTATTGTATCATTACTCCCCCTGAACTAATGCTTAGTTGAAAGAACATGTATATAGGAGTAATGACAGATTTATCACAGACAGCTTAACATTCAGACATGTCATTCAACAATGCAATGCATGTTTAGATTATCTCTAATAAATAAAAACCTTTTCTTCTGTGAGGGTTTAGTGAAAATATCAGCCCATTGATTTTCAGTTTTAACAAACTTAATATCAAAGATGCCTTTTTGAACATAATCCCTAATAAAATGATGTTTGATTTCAATATGCTTAGCCTTAGAATGCTGAATTGGATTTTTAGTTAAGCATATAGCACTGGAATTATCACACCATACAGATATGTTATGTTCATAAATAGAGTAATCCTCAAGTTGATGTTTTACCCGTAAGAGTTGAGAGCAGCAACTAGCAGCAGAGATGTATTCTGCTTCAGCAGTAGACAAGGCAATGGTTGTCTGCCTCTTGCTTGACCATGAGACTAAACTTGCTCCAATGAAGTGACAACCTCCACTGGTGCTTTTTCTTTATATTCTGTCTCCAGCAAAATCAACATCACAATATCCCACTAATCTGTATTCTTTTGATCTTAAATACAGCGAACCAATATTAGTAGTTCCAAGCAAATATCTAAATATTCTTTTTTCAGCCTTAAGATGAGATTCTCTAGGATCAGATTGGAATCTAGCACACATACAAACACTAAATTGAATGTCAGGTTTGCTTGAAGTTAAGTACAATAGAGAGCCAATCATACCTCTGTAGACAGTTTGATCTACCTTTTTACCTTCATCATCTTTGCTTAGTTTTGCATTGGGTTGCATAGGGGTTTTCATGAGCTTTGCATTTTCCATTTTGTATTTCTTGAGTATCTCCTTGATATATTTTTGTTGATGAATGTAAATTCCATCACTTGTCTGCTTGATTTGTAATCCAAGGAAGAACTTCAATTCTCCCATCACGCTCATCTCAAATTAAACTTGCATTAGATTTGAAAATTCCTTGCATAGATTTTCATTAGTTGCTCCAAAAATAATATCATCAACATATATTTGAACTATAATAAAGTTCTCTTTAGAGCATTTTTTGAACAGAGTAGTGTCTACTTGTCCTCTAGTAAAACTATTATGCATGAGAAAAGAACCGAGTCTATCATACCATGCTCTAGGTGCTTGTTTCAAACCATATAATGCCTTTTTAAGTTTGAAAACGTGATCTGATTTATCAGTATCCTCAAAACCAGGGGTTGTTTAACATACACTTCTTCTTCAATTATACCATTTAGAAAAGCACTTTTTACATCCATTTGAAATAGGGTAATTTGGTGTTGTGCAGCATATGACATTAAAATACGTATGGCTTCTATTCTAGCTACAGGTGCAAAGGTTTCAGTATAATCAATACCATCTTGTTGGTTATAGCCTTGAGCTACTAACCTTGCTTTATTTCTGACAACTTTACCATCTTCATCTAATTTGTTTCTGAAGACCCATCTTGTTCCAATAACTGACTTATTTTTAGGCTTAGAGACAAGAGTCCAGACATCATTTCTGGTGAACTGGTTAAGTTCTTCTTGCATAGAAAGAATCCATCTTTCATCCTCAAGAGCTTTTTCAATGCGTTTAGGCTCCAAATCTGAAATAAAGGCCACATTGCTTGATTCTCTTAATGTGGATCTGGTTCTTACTCCTTCAGAAGGATTTCCAATAATAAGATCCTTAGGATGATGAGTGTTGAACTTCCAATCCCTTTTGAGATCATCATGAAGATCTTGACTTGTCTCATTGACCGGGTCTGTTCCACTTGTCTTTCAGCCTCGAGGCACAGGTTCTGTTTTGGTTAGATCTGGTTGTTGACTTTTCGGCTTGTTTATATCAAGACCTGCAAGATCATCTTCTAGATCTGATAGTTCTTTATCAGTCTTTAAACCATCATTGAATTTAACATGAACAGATTCTTCAATAATACAAGTTCTTGAATTGTAAACTCTAAAAGCCTTGGACTTTTCAGAATAACCTTCGAAAATACCTTTATCTACCTTAGAATCAAATTTTCCAAGATTATCTTTGGTATTCAGAATAAAACATTCACATCCAAAAGCATGAAAATAAGATATGTTGGGGCTTTTTCCTTTCCACAATTCATAAGGAGTCCTTTTTAGAAAAGGCCTAATAAGTATTCCCGTTTTGTACATAGCAAGCATTGTTTTGACACGCTGCGAAGTACTTAGGGAGATTATTTTCATTTATCATAGATCTAGCCATCTCTTGCAGAGATATGTTCTTTCTCTCAACCACTCCATTTTGCTGTGGAGTTCTAGGTGCAGAGAAATCGTGAGAGATTCCATTCTCCTCACAGAACTGTCTAAACTGCTGATTTTCAAATTCTCCCCCATGATCACTTCTAAGGGTAGAAATACAGAAACCCTGCTCATTTTGTACTCTTTTGCAGAATACTGAGAAAACCTTAAAAGACTCATCCTTGTGTGTTAGGAAGAGTATCCATGTGTATCTAGAATAGTCATCAACTATGACAAATCCATATTTTCTTCCAGCCAGGCTGGCAACACTAACTGGTCCAAACAGATCCATGTGTAACAACTGAAGAGGTCTAGAGGTTGATACTTGGTTTTTAGATTTGAAACTTGATTTTATCTGTTTACCTCTCTGACATGATTCACACAAGACATCTTTCTTAAAGCTAATATCAGGCAATCCTCTCACAATATTATTCCTTTTTAATTCAGAAATTAGTTTCATACTAGCATGTCTTAGTTTCTTATGCCATAACCATCTTTCATCCTCTTTAGACATCAGACAGGTTACACTTTGATCTGAGAGATCAGACAGATCAATCTTATAAAGATTTTGTTGCCTTTTAGCTGAAAAGAAGGTTTTGCCACTACAGTCTTTAACTATGTGGTCGCGCTGTCGCACACGCGCCAAAAAGAACGAGCGGGTTTTAAAACTGTAGTTTAGGGCGACAACTCGGATGTCGTCTCATAAGGACTCTTGAAATGTTATTTGTCACAAAAATCAGTTTTTTGGGGGGGTTTGGATTGGACTGCAAATAAAAAACAAAGCAAAACCAAGCAATGAAAACAGAGCAGTTGAAAAGATTATCAAATAGCTCAAGACGATTAATCTATTGTTCTCGATTTCCCAACTATCATCGGTTCATGCAATTCCAAGCCCTAAGCAGATTCTAATCCCCTCCCGGTTGTAGCAACAATTTACAAGCGAAACCACTACTACAGATATATGTCCCTATTCCCGAATTAAGCAAACGGGGTTAAGCCCTTCATGAACTAAGCAAACACAAAACGAACACACGCGAATTAAGCAAACGCGATTAATTATAGGAACATAATATCACCGAAAATAAATCAACACAACACAATATACTCCTGAATTAAGCAAACAGAAATATATAGCATGGCATTGAAAAGGGAAAAGCATACAAAACAGGAAATACAAGAACCTCAAGTGTAGTGGAAATCGATTACAATAGATTAATCTAAGAACTTAGTTCTCCATGGAAAAACAAAAACACACAGAAAAATGTAAAAACAATGGAGAAGCAAAAGTTCTTCCAATGTGCCCAGAACAGCCTTTTATACTATTCAGAATTTTAGCCCACTCGCGAGGCGAATCTTCTCTCGCGAGGCGAATGTTATGAAGAGTCAGCAACCTTTGGCATTCTCGCGGGGCGAAGAACGGCTCGCGGGGCGAAGAATTGAAGAGTCTTCTTATTACGCCCGTTATGAACATCAGGGGCCAACCGTGATGCTTTCTGACTTCCATTATCGCGAGGCGACCCCGAGAGCTTGCATATTTCTGGAACAGTCATCCTTCAGGGTCGCGAGGCGAGGTGCTGTTCGCGGGGCGAACCAGAGAGGATGACATTTTTACTGTTTTGCTGGCTTTCAGGTTCGCGAGGCGAGGAAACTCTCGCCAGGCGAATCCCCTGTTTCTTTATTCCCTCAACTTCTACTTAACCTGAAAATAACAAAATAGCCATAAGTGCTTTATTTGACTCAAAACTGGCTAAATTAACCTAAAACTACTTTAGAGACTCAAAACCTTGCTTGAGGACAATCTAATCTAATTTGGGTGAAAATAGGATATAATTTGCACAAAACACTGGTCATACTAGCCATAAAACTAGATGAGCCAGAGGCTTATCAAAATACGCGCTGTCGCGCACGCGCCAAAAAGAATGAGAGGTTTTTAAAACTGTAGTTTAGGGCGACAACTCGGATGTCGTCTCACAAGGACTCTTGAAGTGTTATTTATCACAAAAGTCAGTTTTGGGGGGGGCGATTTGGATTGGATTGCAAATAAGAAACAAAGCAAAACAAAGCAATGAAAACATAGCAGTTGAAAAGATTATCAAATAACTAAAGACGATTAATCTATTGTTTTCAATTTCCCAACTATCATCGGTTCATGCAATTTCCAAGCCCTAAGCAGATTTTAATCCCCTCCCGGTTGTAGCAACAATTTACAAGCGAAACCACTACTACAGATATATGTCCCTATTCCCGAATTAAGCAAACGGGGTTAAGCCCTTCGTGAACTAAGCGAACACGAAACGAACACACGCGAATTAAGCAAACGCAATTAATTATAGGAACATAATATCACCGAAAATAAATCAACACAACACAACACAATATACTCCTGAATTAAGCAAACAGAAATATATAGCATGGCATTGAAAAGGGAAAAGCATACAAAACAGGAAATATAAGAACCTCAAGTGTAGTGGAAATCGATTACAATAGATTAATCCTAGAAACTTAGTTCTCCATGGAAAAACGAAAACACACAGAAAAATGTAAAAACAATGGAGAAGCAAAAGTTCTTCCTAATCTGCCCAGACAACTATTTATAACATTCAAGAACTGTGCCAATTCGCGAGGCGAACCTTCTCTCGCGAGGCGAATGTTATGAAGAGTCAGCAACCTTTGGCATTCTCGCGAGGTGAAGAACGGCTCGCGGGGCGAATAATTGAAGAGTCTTCTTATTACGCCCGTTATGAACATCAGGGGCCAACCGTGATGCTTTCTGACTTCCATGATCGCGAGGCGAAGAAGTTATTCGCGAGGCGACCCCGAGAGCTTGCATATTTCTGGAACAGTCATCCTTCAGGGTCGCGAGGCGAGGTGTTGTTGCGGGGCGAGCCAGAGAAGATGATAATTCTGCACAGGCTGGTGATGAGTGTGATTTCACCTCATTTTTCATGTACATTTCTGCATGCATTTGCATATAGTTAGGCCAATTTAGTGTTGATTTTGTATAGTTTTTCCTTTGGAACGGATGAGGTGGTTTGTGTGTTGTTTTGCAGGATTTAATGGAAAAATGCTCAGAAATTAGCCTTCATGGAGCTTGGATGAAAAAGAGCCTAAAAAGAGAAGAAATTGAGCCAAGCATAATTCTGGTGATTCGCCCCGTGGATTCGCCCCGCGACCGAAAGTCGATCGTTGGAGAAAATGCTAGCCTTTCTGGTTCGCCTCGCGAACCCATTTCTCGCCTCGCGAGTCTGCAAACAGAAACCATCACGCCCAGGCCCTGATGCTCCTCACGGGCGTATTGAAGAAAAACCTTTCGGTCTCGCGTCGTGAAGAAACTCTCGCCTCGCGAGAGTTCAATTCTCTGAAGCAGATTTTTAATATTCGCCTCGCGAGACATGTCTCGCCTCGCGAATGCGCGCAGCACTGACTGGTATAAGTGGCTGTTTTAGGGCAGAAAAGATGAGCTTTTGGTGGAGAGAGCACTTGGGGACTTGGAGGCTGCGGCTGAGATAGGGTTCTAGCCCTAGAAGGGGAGATTTCCTTGCTCTGGGAATGGAGGAAGCTTGTCTATGAGTGTTCTCCATCCCTTTTCTCATTCTCTTTTGTATTTCCTTTTGTCATGAGTAGTTAAATCCCCATTGTTGGGGTTAGATGTAACTTTTCTGAACTTGTTGTATTTGATTTGGTGTTTTAATGCAAGTCTCTATTTCTTTATGAGTATGTGATTCTGTGCTTAATGCTTTCCTTGGATTAGCTACCCATAGGAATGATATGTTGCTTTGATAGATGACTGGAAGGTTGGTGTTAAGGCATGCTCATGAATCATATGCCAAGTAGTTCAAGAATCTAGGAATAGGTGTTGAATGCTTGCAATCTTATAAGTCTTGACTTAATGCAAAATCTCAGGTTATTCCACCTAAGGAATTAGGGGTTTAATTTGGGGTTTTAGGCTCAATGCACCTAAGGAATTAGGCTTGAGTATTTTAGAAAAGGCTTGATTGTCATAATTGAATTAGGACTTGTGTTGATAACCATTTCATTGCAATTAAGGGAGGATTAGTGTAGTCTAACCCTAACAATCTTAGCCACATCTCTGTTTGCCTTCCAAGTGTTCGATAAAATTCCCAAAAGACCAAAAATATTGTTTTGCTTTCTTTATTTTCTGTTTTAATCTCTCATACTTTATTTTAGTCTAAATAGTTGTTAAGTTTGCGAATTGGTAATTGACAACCAATCCCTGTGGATACGATAACCGGTCTCACCACCGTATTACTTGATTGCGACAAGGTGCACTTGCCTTTATATCTTAAAAATAACGCATCAAGTTTTTGGCGCCGTTGCCGGGGATTGGTTTTGTCAATATCATTAGTAACAAATGAGACAACTAGTTTAGACATTTTTTATTTTATTTTTCTGTATATAATTGATCTCTTTCTTTTGTTAAGTTTTGTATATATTTGTTTTTGTGTTTCTTTGATCTTAGGCTTAATTGTCTGTGAGGTGAAAAATTGATTAGACAGGATCATGGACTACAATCGGTATCAACCATCTGATGCAGAAAGGGAGATATCTGAGTTGCAGCTGCGGGTAGATATGCTGCAATTAGCCGTAAACATCCAACAAGTTAGTGATGAGCTGTCAAGGGCACAAATCTCTCCTCCACCAATGGTAAGCTATGCTGAATGGGGAAATCAATTTCCCAACACTTACACTCCATGGTGGGGGAGCCCTCCAAACAATACTTGGATTGAGCAAGAGGAACATTGGGAATCTTCCACACCTTCATATCAAGATGAGCCATCCCCATTGGAAGTTGCTTGGGAGAACTTCAAATCCGCATTCCCAGTCGAGGTTGAGCAACCTATCCCGGATAGTCGACCTCACTTAGAGGCTGTTTTGGAGAACTTCATGGCAACAACAATGGAAGAATTAAAGAATCAAGAAGACACCATCCGAAGTTTAGGGGTACTTATTGAGAAAATCTCTAACCAACTATCCGGAATGTCAAAAGGGAACTTGATGGATGATGATGAAGGTGATGCAATAACGTATGATGATGAAGATGATGCCAAAATGGATGATGAGGAAGAAGAAGAAGTGGGAGCAGCCGAGTCAAGAAGTGAAGAACCTGTTTGTGAGAACATAGTTGCACCATTCCCCATTGAACCTTTGACTAAAGAGCTTGAAAGGAAGAGGCAATCGGAGGACATCTATTTCACCATGCTTGGGGATGATGAAGAACTTTTGGAATTAGATGATGCTATTAGTTCCAATGCATGTGTGGAATGTGATGGGAGAAACACTTGTGTGGTTTGTGCGGAGATTTCTGCATATTTGGAAGGTGATGGATTTGGCAATGCTGAGAGTGA
This sequence comes from Sophora flavescens, assembly GCA_030762895.1. NCBI lineage: Eukaryota > Viridiplantae > Streptophyta > Magnoliopsida > Fabales > Fabaceae > Sophora > Sophora flavescens. The sequence goes on along the minus strand of CM061062.1, from coordinate 280,273,380 downwards.
AGATTGTACAGAAGCCAGAACAGCACCAATGATCCTCTCGAATTGTTTGCCACCTCACATTTTAAAGCAGTCAACAATGGAGTTCATGCCTCTGCCTGAGGTTGAACCCCATTTTTATTGGGAAGATTTTATTGATAAAGGAGTCATATTTGACCCGAGAGGAATTGAAAAGCGCTTCCCATTTGAAGAAGTCAGCATGAATTTCGAGCGCTCACTTCCACATTTTTGCTGCAAACTGTGGGATCCAGGTGAAGGATCTCACATGGTTAGCATCCCTTGGTCCTTATACCACAGGTTATGGGATCCAGGTGGATGCTTCTTAATGAGTCAAGCTAGTGACGTTAAAGAAGCGCTTATTGGGAGGCAACCCAACTTTTCTTAACCCTTCTCTTTAGTTAGTTTTTGTTTTTGATTTTCAACCTCTTGAATAATTTGAGAAGCTCAAGAGGAAAATAATAAATTGTCAATTGCCAAGTGTTTGCGGGGTAATAGAGAAGGAAGGGAGAGCAAGAAGACAAGGAGAAGAGCAAAAGGGGCAAAGAAAAAGCAAAGTCAGCACCCGCTACCGCCTTGGTAAGCCGTTCCATTTTTATTTTGTTTTATTTTATTTTTCTTTCCTCTCTCCAACTTGATTGTTTACATTGGGGACAATGTAAATCTTTAAGCTTGGGGTAGGGGTAATCTTTTTGCTTGCATTGAAAATATTGCATTCATATAGGCTTAAGTTTGCATGATCGCATGATTCGGTTACCCCTGCTTAGATTGAGCTTATGATTGTGAGAGCTAAGTGCCAATTTTTTTTGTGATAGTGAATTCTTGAACCCAATTCTGTTTATTCTTGTGATATGGCTGCAAATGAATATGCTTGAGATGATCTTGGATAGTTGATGATTAGCATATGTTTCTTTAGACTTGTGTTTCTCACTGGTTCTTGAACTGATAAATGTGAGCTTTTGAGCCATTAGGGGGTACTCACTAAATCTGCCCCCGTTCTTTGTGTTGAGTGTTATTCCTCTTGGTTTGATTTCTCTAGAACTTGACTTGAAACCATTTTAAAGCTTAAAATTTTTGAAAACATTTTTGAAAATGATTGAGGCAATAGGTATTTTTCTGGCCTTCTGAGTTTTGAATGATGAAATGCTACCCCTTAGTTGCCCAATTTTGAGCCCGAATGAATAAAATGCTTTTCTTGGTACCCTGAAAAATTTTGATACATATACTTGATAAGGGACCTTCTAAAGTATTACAAAAAGGGTGAAAAAGGTAGTTGAAAATTTGGGATGAAAGAATCAGATAAAAAAAAAAAATTCTTTTGAGTTGAAAAAAATCTCCCCTTCTCCAAATAAAATAGAAAAAATAGAAAAATAAATAAATAGAGAAGGGGATGACAAAAAGAAAAGTGAGAAATAAAAAGAAAAAGAAAGAAAAGAAAGGTGGAAAAATGTATTGAAAACCCAAGAAGGTATTTTAGAAGGTGTCTTGTGTTGAAATGTTGATACTTGGTTTAGCCTTTTGAAATATCCCTTTTTTGTTATCCCCACCTAAAGATTAATCCCATGGCCACGTTACAACCAAATAAAGACCTCTTGATTCTTAGGTGTTTTCATAAATAAAGTGGAGATTTGGTTGATAGTCAAGCATATGGTAGGAATCATTCCTTGAGGAAAATGGAGCGAATTGTTATATATACTTGAACACTTGAGTGAGTGAGGCAAGAAAGAGAGCCAAGCAAATAAACAAGCTTGGGGTGAGCTTCAAGTGAGCAAGAGTGCCCGAATCAGTGAGAATGTGAGTCTAGGAAACTTAAGCCCTTAATTGGACTTGAATTGATTGTCTCTTGCTGAATTGTTTGAATTGCCTGTTACTTGGATCATTTTACTCGGGTTCTTGGTTCACTATCCATGCTTTGACTGGTTATCTCTTCTGGCCTTAGTTTTTGCTTGAGGACAAGCAAAGTCTTAAGCTTGGGGTAATTTGATGAGTGTGATTTCACCTCATTTTTCATGTACATTTCTGCATGCATTTGCATATAGTTAGGCCAATTTAGTGTTGATTTTGTATAGTTTTTCCTTTGGAACGGATGAGGTGGTTTCTGTGTGTTGTTTTGCAGGATTTAATGGAAAAATGCTCAGAAATTAGCCTTGATGGAGCTTGGATGAAAAAGAGCCTAAAAAGAGAAGAAATTGAGCCAAGCATAATTCTGGTGATTCGCCCCGCGACCCTGAAAGCTGACTGTTGGAGAAAATGCTAGCCTTTCTGGTTCGCCTCGCGAACCCATTTCTCGCCTCGCGAGTCTGCAAACAGAAACCATCACGCCCAGGCCCTGATGCTCCTCACGGGCGTATTGAAGAAAAACCTTTCGGTCTCGCGTCGCGAAGAAACTCTCGCCTCGCGAAAGTTCAATTCTCTGAAGCAGATTTTTAATATTCGCCTCGCGAGACATGTCTCGCCTCGCGAATGCGCAAAGATCGACTGGTATAAGTGGCTGTTTTAGGGCAGAAAAGAGGAGCTTTTGGTGGAGAGAGCACTTGGGGACTTGAAGGCTGCGGCTGAGATAGGGTTCTAGCCCTAGAAGGG